>WBMY01016348.1:201776-268378 GCA_013397315.1 Donacobius atricapilla
AAAGGACCATGGCATCCCCGTGCCCCAGGCACAGCAGCCCCGCAGCGCCGCTTACGGAGGCAGGCGTTGTTGGTGAAGAGGCGCAGGAAGCTCTCACATTCCTCCTGCCGGTTCCCGCTGGCGTTGCAGGTGCACCAGGGAGCGATGCTGGACGTTGAGTTGTCGATGTAGTTGGGGGTGATGGGGCTGCCTGCCGGGACCGACGGACAAGTGTTACTGCAGCCAGGTGCTTCAGGAAGGGTCAGGGACATCCCTCTGAGCTGCTCTCCTGGGTTACTGTGCCTCAGCCAGGCCCCTCCATGACAGCAGCACACCCCTTCAAGTGCTGATGTCATGGGTCTGGTTTGCTCCCAGGGAAGAGAAGAGGAGCAGTCACAACCCTTCTGGTCACACCACCATCACCAAAGCCTTCAGTCAATTAAAAAGTGCTATCAGTCCAAGGAAGGGGCAGTTTCTGGGAATTTAGGTTCCCTAATAACATTCAAAGAATAATGGAATGGTTTGGGTTGGAAGGGACCTTCAATCCCACCCAGTGCCACTCCTGCCATCGCAGGGACACCTCCCACTGTCCCAGGCTGCTCCAAGCCCCAATGTCCAACCTGGCCTTGGGCACTGCCAGGGATCCAGGGGCAGCCACAGCTGCTCTGGGCACCCTGTGCCAGGGCCTGCCCACCCTGCCATGGAGCAATTCCTGCCCAGGATCCCATCCATCCCTGCCCCCTGGCACTGGGAAGCCACTCCCCCTTGTCCTGACACTCCAGCCCTTGGAGACTATCTTGGAGACACTTAATGCCCCGGCAGGGCCTCTAAGGTCTTCTGGAAGCCTTTTATTCTCCAGGCTGAGCATTCAAAAACTGTCTGTGAATGTGTAGAAAGGTTTTCATGCTGTCATTGAAAAAGCCAATCTCAATCTCCAGAATGAATGACTAAAATAGAATGAAATGTTGGCCCAAAAATGTCAGTCTGTCTCATCCATCAGGACAGACCTTGTCCAAAGGCCACTGGCACTTCTCTTTGGACTCTTGTCTGTGTCTGTGCCAACTGCTGCCAGCTGGACTCTGCAGCATCTGAAACCAAATCTGACACCCTCTGAAGCTGGAAGAATGGCAGTGCACGGTGATTTCTGGTGGTGATGGCATCAGGGAATCCCTGGCAGAGCAGACATCCTGGGACAGCCCATCTATTTCCGCTGGAAAGGGAAGCTCCAATCTTGCAGTAGCCCATGGTTTTTCTCCCTCCACTGCAGCCATCCTCAAGTTACCCCATACCCACGGCCGAGTCACGTCACTGAAGGGAGGAGAAAGACCAGCACCAGGCTGGGTCTGGCTTAGAGCAACCTGACCTGCTGAAAAGTGTCCCTGCCCATGGCAGAGGGTTGGAATGACGATGGGTTTTACAGGTCCCTTCCAACCCAAACCATTCCAGGACTCTGGAAACTCTAAACTCCATTCCTGGGAGCTCAGCTCTCCACCTTACTGTCCTCAGAGGCAGTGAGAGGAGGCATTTCCCACCCGAGGAGGAGCCCGGGGCAGCCCTTACCGATGATGCCGGTGTAGGCCAGCAGGCAGGCAGCGTAGCTGTCCCTGCGGCAGCCGCTCCCCGCCTGCGCCGACGGCTGGCAGTTGAACTGGAACTCCGCGTAGCGCGACCTGAAGGAGCCAGAGCACAAATGGGACACGTTACCACAGGCAGCTGGGGCAAAAGGGGACGCAACAGCACGCTCGTGGTGTTCACAGAGGGGAGCACGCTTGCAGAATGCTGCTCTAGGTGTTCTTCAAACAGGTGAACGGACGTCCTTTAACAATCTCCTGCCCACCCCAACAAGCCCAGGAGGAGGTTTTGAACAGGTTCTGCAGTGTCGCCCTGATGTTTTCAGCTTCTCTTCTGTTTCACAGTGTTTCATGGTTTGGGTTTCTTCTCACGCTCTGGTCTGTAAACACTGGCAAATGTTATCATAACTTCAAGGTAGTTTTCATTCCTGTTCTTAGAGATATGGACAGCTGATGGACAATTGTCTTAACCAATGGGATGGGGAGAGGTGTCAGCCTTCTCCCCCAATCCCTAGCCTTTGTAGAAATACTATAAAATGGAGTCAGACCTCTTCAAATAAAGTTAGTTCATAGTTTCATGCCTTCTGATCAAAGTATGTGTGTGTCTATGTGT
The DNA here is from genome assembly GCA_013397315.1 of Donacobius atricapilla. Classification (NCBI taxonomy): domain Eukaryota; kingdom Metazoa; phylum Chordata; class Aves; order Passeriformes; family Mimidae; genus Donacobius; species Donacobius atricapilla. The sequence continues at coordinate 203,940 of WBMY01016348.1, forward strand.
GTGTGATGAACAGCGTCACTGCAGTTAATGTTTTGCATTCCTGGCTTCCTCCAGGACTGCAAGAAAAGTCCAGTCTTGGAAGAAATGTTTGTTTTCTGTTGTGTGAGGTTGGTTTTTGAGGGAAGAGCTGTTGCCAGGAAGGAAATCAGTCTGTGTTGCCATTTTCTGTCTTTTGGTCTTTGCCTAAAGACCCCAGCCTTCATTTTTAGTCTGATTTGATGAAACAGAGAATTGCTCTGGTCCAGTTTCTGTCTCTAAAGACTCTAAATATAGCTGAGGTCACCTCAGATCAAGGGCAATGTCCAGAGTTTCAGATATGAAATGTCCTACCCATCACCAGCGGCGCTGCCTCATCCTCTGCTGCAGGTGCCCATTCTCAGGAGAACTCTCTGGAGCCTGTGGAGCAGGCAAATCCTCCTGCCAACCAGTTATCTGCCACGTCATTCTCCAGGCCTGAGTCAGCTCTTGTCCCATGGTGGGGTTTGGAGACCAGAGGATATCCCAGGTATCAACACAGGGCTTTCAGGCAGGACATAGCAACAGCTGGAGATCCAGATCCATCTCAACATTCGTTCCGTGGCCAGGCAGGAAGGGGTTTCACATGGCATTTGAGCTGCTTCAGAAACTCAAGCAAGCACCGACAGCACTTGAAGGGAGGGTTCTTTATGTGACAACCTGCACTGTCTGAGCTGAGAACTGAGAACATCAAATGTTCACCCTGCCTGGGCAATCTCATAAAAACTGAGCATGCTGCTCCTCCCAGACATCTTCTCTCTTCCAGACACGTCGCTGTTGCTCCTGGCCAGTGCCAGCATTCCAGTTTGCACTTTCCAGCCCACTTCTTCCCTACACCCTAGTCTCCCTTTTTTCTCATCTTTGCTCCTGTATTCGCCCCATACCAACCCTTTTCTCCTGTAACATGAACAGGTAAAATCTTCTTTCCCCAAACTTGCTGCATTGTTTAGAGATTTAAAGAAGGGAGATAGTGACTGCAGATTTTATATAATCCATATTAGTAGAACCCACCCTTCTGAGCCGGGAAGTTCAAAGGGCTGGAGCAGTGCAGGAGCTGTAGTGTAGACAGGATGAGACTTGGAGGGTTTCACTCCATCTCCTTATGATTTATTCCTGGCTCTCCTTGTGGATTCTGCACTGCTGGCTTTGACCAGGCCACATGTCAACCTCTTGCTCCCTCTGTGTCCCTAGAGGATGTTTTATACTATGTATTCAGAGGCCAAGGGACCAGATAATTAACAGCTGTGCTGCTTGCAGGAAATAGTTTCCAGTCTCCTGGGGAGTAACTCTCCCCTTTGAACCTCTTCCTCCCCACTGAGCCCTCTTGTCATGTCAGAGAGAGGGCAGTACCCATCCATTTTGGATTCCCTGGGTAGCCAGGAGACAACATCTGAGCAGGGCCTGGTCAGCCCAGTGGCTTTGCATCTTTCAGAATCCATCTCTGCACAGTTCAGTCGTTCTGCCTCCATGTTTCTGGGGTGCAGAGTGCTGAGGGTATTTGTACTTTCATGCTTCCAAGAGGATGCCACTGCTTTCACCTCCCTTGGTGAAAATACATAATATTTTTATTGTAATTAAAAGATGATGTGCTGGCAGGGGATGGCTGCTGGAAGTTCAGCTCAGAAGTCCCAAACCCCACAGCAATTAGAGACTGAGACAATACAGGGAGGTGTGTCCTACACTTGTTCTTGTGCTCTTCCCCAGGTGTCTGCTCACGGCCCAGCTGCACGCAGGGCACTGGGCTGGGGTCCCCGTGGTGCTGTTATTGTCTGCATCTCTCACTGCCAGGTGGGCCCTGCTCCCGAGAGCTCTGGGTGGATTAACCTTCTGGAATATCAAACACTTTTTGAGAAACAGGGAGGTGAAAATAGTACAGAAGAAGGAAAAGCACTGAAGGGGTTCTGCTGTCAGTGTGCACATGGCAGGGGTCTGTGTGTGTGTGACTGGGGCTGCATGGAAACAGAGGAGCAAACCAGGCTGGCCACAGACTGTGCAGGGGATCTGGAATGACACCGGGACTCTGAGACTCCTGGTGCAATCACCAAAACATAGAATCACTGAATCACAGAATCACAAATGGTTTGGGTCGGAAGACACCTAAAAATCCTCTTGTTCCACCCAGTGCCAGTGCAGGGACACCTCCCACTATCCCAGGGTGCTCCAAGCCCCAATGTCCAACCTGGCCTTGGGCACTGCCAGGGATCCAGGGGCAGCCACAGCTGCTCTGGGCACCCTGTGCCAGGGCCTGCCAACCCTCCCAGCCAGGAATTCCCTCCCAACAGTCCATCTAAATCGACCCTCCTACAGTTTCCAGCCATTTCCCCTTGTCCTGTCACTTCTTGCTCTTGTCCAAAGTCTCTCTCCTGCTTTCTTGTAGGCTCCTTTTAGGTATTAGAAGGTGCTACAAGGTCTCTCCAACACTCAGCCTTGTGGCAGAAGGGTATATTTTTTCTAATTAAACAAGCAAACAAACCATCATGGGTTTAAGACCTTCACAAGTGCCCGTGGCTGCCAGGATATGTTGGGGGCTCCTTGAGGATGCCCTGGGCTGGGGAAGAGGGACAGTGAGGGAGAAGGATTGGTGAAAGTGGCTGTAAGGACCCCTTCCCCATTTTCCTGCCTAGCCTGCACCTTCCTGGAACGTTTCCATGGCAGGTCTTTCTCTAGGACCAAAGCCACAAGCCCATAGAAAATGTCTAAAAATCTACGGCGTGATCATCCCACCCCTCCTCCTGTCTGCGAAGACGTTCTGTAGGACACAAGGCCACGGCTCAGGGGAAGGGGCCGCCGGGGCGCCGGGCTGTCCGTGGGGTGCGGTGGGAGGCGCAGCCCGGGAGCGCCCTGCAGCTGAGTGCGGAAGCTGCGGACGCGGGGCTGGCACCGGGCCCCATCCCAGGGAGGGCTCAGCCCGTGGGCCAGCCCCACGTGTGTGTTACCTGCAGACGTAGTTCTCCCGGCAGGAATCCAGAGGCGCCAGGCAGTTGGGCTTGTCCTTGGACTCGTAGGAGCAGGCGGGGACGATGGTCTGCCGGCGGCGCTCGGCACAGGCCGTGTCGTCGCAGGGGCAGAAGAGCAGCTCGTGGGTGTACTCGGGGGGCACGCGGTCGAAGAACTTGCGCAGGGCCTTGTGGCACTTGGAGCGGTTGCAGGTGTCGGCCCGGGCCAGGCGCCGGATGCAGAAGGAGACGTACTCCGTCCGCAGCCGCTGGCACATCTCGTCCACGTTGCAGGCCTTGGCGGCGTCCAGACATCGGTTCACCTGCGTCACCTCGTTCTCAGAGCCTGCGGGCGGTGGGACACGGTGAGGTGGCTCTGCGCTGGCCTCCCCCTGCAGCACCGCCCCGGAGACCTCCGTGCCCACCCTGCTCCATCCACGGCCCCCTGGGCAGCACCACACCTGCTCCAGGATGGCAGCGGCCAGGGTGAAGGGTAGGTTTGTGTGGGCTCAGTATTTCTGAGACTGAATTTCAGCTTGCTAACCATTGCTGGCTCCTTTCCCTAGGGAAAGCTGCCAACAGTTTTCTCTTTCCAAAACATCTCTCTCCGTTTCTCAGCACAGGCTCAGCAAACAGTGTTCCCTTTGCCAGAACAACTGTCCCCAGGGGTTGTTTCCTATTCCTGAACCAATGGAGAGCAGTGTCAGTGCCATGGACCAATAACAGACCTTTTTACACAGCATGTTCTAAAAGAAACTGTTGGGATTGTAAATAAAGCCTTCTTTCTCTTCTGACAGCTCTATGGAGTCCATCTGTTTCGTGTCCTACCGTGACAGGTTTGCTCTCTGTGTCCTGGTAGGACCAAATCCCCTTCCCATACTCATCCACTGCCACATACCAGACTTCACCCCCCAGAGTTCACTTCATCAAGCTTGTATAATTAATAAAATGAATTTATGAATTTTGCTTTAATCTGGGCATCCGGGAACACTTTACTAATGCAAATTAACCAGCCCGAGGCTTGGAAGACAGCAGGCGTTAGAAAATGCATCTGCTTATGGCCATGAGTGGATCCACTCAAGTGTTAACGATCTCCACTACTGGACCTTCCTGTTTCTGCAAGTTGCTCAAGATCAAAGACTGAGTCAGTGGCAAAGCTGGGTCTCTGATACAGGGGTGGTCTGCCCTAATTCCTGGCTCCTCAGACTCATTGCTCTGGACAGGGAGTTTCTTTAGGTCTCTGGAGGGTCATGTCTGGCTTTGGCAGCAGCTCTTTGTTCACCCCAGGATCTGCCCAGCTCAGTGAGACCTGCTGGGTCGCAGTGTGCCCCATCCAGACCAGTCCGACCCAGTATCCCCATGTCCTAATCAGTGACAGTGCCCTCACAGGGTGGGATCAGAGGTACCACCCAGCTCCGTGCCCCCGGGACCTGATGCTGCCTGCATGTGACTGCACGTGGGTCTCTCCTCACACCTTTGCAGGTCACCCTTCACTTACATCAGCAAAACCCTCTGCGTGTCCACCCTCCTAAACAAGAGGAGAAAGAATGTCCCAGTCTGGGTGGGAGAGCAGAGATGTGCTGTGGGAAGTAGGGAAGGTGCGGGAAACCTGCAGTAAGGGGAAAGGTCACGAAAATAAGGCAAAAACTGTACTGATGGATGACAAAAACAGCGTGTTCAGTGGCAAAGTAGGGATCTCATGAATTTATATGCCAACAGCCTTCTCTGTAAATATAGGGAAAAGGAAGAGGGAAATTTGTCTAACACTCATTGTAGGACTGCTTCAAAGGTGGATGGGGGGTTTGTTTTATAGAGGGGAAAAATGCTACAGGGTCCCTGGCAGGAGTCAGTGGAAACATCAGACTGTGTCTGATCAAACAGATAAAACAAGGGTCCTGCAAGCTTGAGAGAAAAAAGGAATTTGAAGCTGGTTCTCACCTCTCTGAATTAAAATCATGACCTGCAGCACACCAGAAGGACATTCTCCTCAGCAGAGAAAGATTTTTCCACTGAGGAAAAATCCCCAGAATGATAAATTCCCAATGCAGAGTCAAGCCCTATCTTTGACTGGGAGTTAAAACCAGCCAGTCTCTGCTGACAAGTGTTAAAACATTGACAGTCTCCCTGAGCACTTCAGAGCTGGCTGCCCTCCTTCATTTCCCTGACTTTATCAGATGCTCCTTCTCCCAGCATTTATTTTTCCCTTCCTGTTGCCCCCTGTTGCTTACAGTTAGCTGGAAGTCAAATTGCAAGTTTTTCAGTTATTTTATGGTGGGTGAAAGTTTTGCTTGTTGTGATCCCATCACTAAACACTTACCTTTAAAACTGCCCAGAGATGAATATTGTCAGAGCAATGGTTTATGCTGGGGAGCTGCCAGCTAACGTGTAGGAAACAGTTACTTGGAAGGGTTTCATTACCCATTCAGCCAATAAATCACAGGGAACATGCTGGATTTTCTCCTCTTCCCACGCAACACCAGCGGATGTGCTTTTTAAATCACTACTACAATTAGAGTGGAAGGATATGGTTCCATTTGTACAGTTTTAGTAGTGGCCATATATTGTTTATGTAAAATTTAGTTTAATATACCTGTTGTTCACTTGGCCTATGGTCACAGGGTGTCTTACGTTTCAACAAATTCTTGGGAATTTTTTTTGGTAGATTTGAAAGAGGGACCTTTGCAGTGTTGACCCATGACCCTGGATACTGGATAGGCAGAGGGCAACAGGTTGTAAGTTATGTCATAGAAGATATTGATTAGTATGAATAAGGACAAAAAGGTTAAGAAATTTAGTGTCCCTAAGTGGATGCCAAGTCCTCTGGAGGATCCTTGCTGATCTGGGCCCATTTGCTTTGCTGCACAACCTATTTCAATTTGCTTTAAAAACCTTAGAGTGTGTTAACCATGCATAAAAGTCCCCATCCCTTGATTTCCCCTCGCACTGAAGCTTTCTAGGATTCAGCAGAAGGGGAAAAACTCCAGTAAATAAAACCATGACCCAGCAAAAAAAAAAAATCCCTGTCCATGAACCAATCTGCCAGGTGGAGTCAGTAAGAGCGAGGTCAGGGAACACCTCCCACCCCCTCAGCTCCACTTGTCCAGGGCTAATGTGTTAATTTGCTCGGGGACATTTTCACCCAACAAGTGCCTGGCCATGGTGAGGACCGCAGACACTCACCAGCTGCAGGGACATGCTGCTCCTTCCTCGCTTGGGTGCACTCCAGCTGTGGATGTCACCCCAGAGCTAGGCACACATTTGGAAAAGCTGTTTGGGCACATCTGCCAGAGACACAGGAGAAGCACGTTACCTGCTCCCAGACAGGTCGTTCGGTGAAATGCCCACTCTGGGTAAAGCTTCCCCAGCCGTGGTGCATGGGCTGGTTGTGGTGGCAGCTGTGCCACGGGTGATGGACAGGTTACTGGCAGCCACACTGACCTTTGAATGCTGAGCCCTTGAGGAGTTAAAAGGTGTGCTCTGCTCAGTTGTTAACAGGATTAGATGCAGAGCAGAACACTCTTGAGTACCGAGGGCAGGTGGTTAAAGGCTGTGGCTAGGATCAACACATAGGTTGAGTTATTGACCCTTTTTCCTGCAGAGTTTGATCCTGTGACTGATGTGGAAGCACCTTCTTAAACCTAACAACATCCAAGCAGCCCTGTTTGATGAGGTGTGTGCCTGGAACAGATCATCCACCTGCTATGTAGAACAAGTGTGCCAGGGATGGGTCATTGGAAGGGGTCTTTGTACCACATCTCTACATCCCCGTCCTTCATAGAAGCAGCCAAACAATGAGCGAGCCAAAAGACAAAAATCACAAGTGGTTTTTCCCAGAACATGTAACAGTTTAGCACAGGAATCAGAGGCAACTCCTCGGGAAAACAATTGCTAGACCTGAACCACGCGGTGCTCACAAGGAGCACCAAGGACATCCCTGTCTGCAGCCTTGCCCCTGCAGCCAAGGCCCTCCCTGCCTGCAGCAGGAGGTGTCAGAGCATTTCCCATTCCCCACCCACCTACCTGCAGTGATGGACGCCAGGCGCACGTAATCAAAGCCCCTGATGAACGGCTCATAAGGGGAACTCTCCAGCACATTCATGCCTGGGCGGAAGAGAGAAGTTGGTGAGAAGGCAGATGAGGCTCTTGAGGGATGGCTGAGACGCACAAGGTTCAACATGTGCAGTGAAGGATTGTTTGGTGGGTCCAAGGGGGCTATGCTCTGAAGGCCACAAGGAAATGGATGCTCAGAGTCATGGGAACAGGTGTGTGGACACATCCTTGGAGGAGGGCACAGAATGGAACTGGCTTTTAAAAATGTATCTCTGTTTTGGAGTGGGGCAGCCTGTCAGGAACTGAGTTGCAACTCTCTGTAGCTCAAGCTCTGGGGCAGACTGCAGGGATTGCCAGAGAGGACACCAGGCTGTAGCACGGGCTCCTGCTCATGGGCAGAGCTCAAACCACCAGCTCCCCACACACACACAGGGTTTCCATCACCACTAGTGCTGTTTCTTCTATGTCCCTCCCTGGGTCAAAGGTCCTCACCTCTTTTTAGGGCACAGACAGGCTGTGCACAGGGTTACGTGTGTGATAACACTCCATATTTTCTGTCACCTTTCCCTTTCTCCTTGCCAATAGTCTTTTCTTATTTGGCACAAAGCTAAAGACACACAGCTCCCACAGAAACTTCCTCTCTTTGTTTTTTAAGTCTCTGGGAGCCCGATTTTAGTCAACTGGTGCTTCCCTTTCATCTATGCAATGGTCTGTAATGCCCCATCATCCTGCTGGATCCTGTGGAAAATGGTTGGAGCAAACAGCTCAGTATCTGTCGGTTTTTTATTAGACATTTAGATGGATGTGGACAGCAGCAGCAGATGTACTGGCTGGGATAGAAGGACTATCCAACCTCATGCTCTGGGCATATGCTGGCCTCCAGCTGTGGCAGGAAGAAATGGCTCCAGTGTCCACAGCCCTGTGCAATTACCACCAGTGCATTACAAGGCAGCTTTACACCTTCATTGAAATATCTTGCATCGTTACTGGCTGGAGAGGGGCACATTTGTATTTTCCAGCATAACAGTTTTATGTCCTGATGATAGAGCACCTTATCAGAGAGTTGTTAGCGGGTTGTCATCATGTTATTGTGTCTCTAAATGGGCTGGTGGCTAAACACGGGCGTGCTCTAGAGAAGCCGGGTAAATAGTGTGTTTTATAAATTCCCTGAGCACGCACTTCCACAATTGTTTTTGCAAGAGGGCTTCTAGGAAGCTTTTTGCAGCCTCCCGGGTATGTGTGATTGAGAAACAAAGCTCTACACGGCGGACCATGTGGATTGGCTTCCTTTCTCAGTCAATTAAACATGTGTAAGGACTCTGAAACATGGGACTGCTACAAAATGCATCTCCCTGGGGAAATTAAGGCAAGGAAATCAAAAGTTTGGTGTGTGAATCTGCATTGCAAATGAAGTCAGTTGTTTGAAAAAGTGTGGGGCTCAGGACATGACAGCAGAGTAGGGCTGTTGGCAGCCTCCAAGAACAGCCCTCTCCCAGTCATTCCCAAGGTGGGGGTCCCAAGACACTGGGTAGGGAGTCCATCCAGCACCAAACTGCTATTCTGCATCTGGAGGCCCAGAGCTGCCCCCTGCCTGCTCTCAGCACTCCTGGCCAGCCTCTCTCTTCTCTTCCTTGTAGTGGAAGGTGTCCCACCCTGCCCATGGCAGGGGCTTGGAACTAGATGGTCTGTCAGGTCCCTTCCAACATAAACCATTCTGTGTCCCAGAGCTGGAAACCCTTCTGACAGCACTGCCCTACACAGCCATGTCACAGGTGACCTGTTTCCAAAGTCTGAGCCGTGAAGGGCAGCTGGGAGGGAGCTGTGACACAGACCATTGAGATGAATGGGGAAGCTGGATTGCCGCCTCTTCCCCAGGCTTCTCTTCAAGGGAAACAAATCTGACACGTAACTATGGGGAAGAGCAGATACTGGAGGGTGCTGAGGTCTTCTATTTCCCCAGCCAGTTCATAGCACCACACCCTGCAAGCTGCGGCACCTGAAAGCTTCCTGGAACTCGATCAACCAGCTTCCATCCTGGCAGGCCTGTGCACCGTAGTGTCCATCCTCTCTGTGTTGCTTGGCCTTTTGGCCTGTAGTCTCACCCCTGCACTTTCCCTTTCAGGTTTCAGCCAGCAGTATTTCACAGCCCATGGCTGGAAGGGTCTGTTTAATTCCCCGTTTTAATTTTCATGGTGCATAAAATACTCACCAGCCTGACAAGGAAGAGTTATGGTCACTGAGGTGCAATTTTATGGTGACTCTTAAAAAACGTCAAAATCCAAACTTATTGGATACTGGCTCTGGGAGCACTTTAAGTTCCAGCTTGATGTCACCAGCCCCAAATCTTCACTAACCCAAAGACACTGGTGCACTTGAGACATTCTAAGAGAGTGATTTTTTTGAAGTTCATGCTGTTTTTCCTCAATGCCTGTGCTTTATGTTGTGTTTCTATAAAATCTAGAGACTTCACAGTCTTGGTTAACAGACTTAGATACAAAATAGTCTGCACATTTCTCCAGAAAAAGATCTCAATGTGTATTGGGAATATCATCATAGAGAAGTTGGGTTAAAAAAAAAAGGGAGGCGGTATCTCAGGTTTTCAGTGCTGCTTTCCCCAAAATGTCAATACCATGAGGATTGGCACCATCAAATCTCTTGAGTTGGAAGGGGCCCACAGGGACCCTCAAGTCCAACTCCTGGCCCTACACAGGACACATCAACAATCCCACCATGTGCCTGAGAGCGTTATTCAAACACTCCTGGAGCTCTGGCAGCCTTCGGACCATGCCCATTGCCTGGGGAGCCTGGCAGTGTCCAGCACTCTCTGGGGGAAGAACATTTTCCTGATACCCAACCTAACCCCCTCCAACACAGCTTCATGCTGTTCCCTCGGGTCCCATCAGTATGTCTTGGGACAGAGCAGGATAACACAGGGGTATTTTGCAACAACTTCAGAGCTGGGGAGCTCTGTAGAACGGCCCGTGAGCAATTCCCTTCTAGGAAGACCCACCAGAAAGGAGCGCCCTGTTCCACTGACCTTCCATCAGCGTGTGGTGGATGCTCCAGTAGACGCTCAAGCAGTGCTTCTCCTTTTTCATGCCCCGCTTGCACTTGCAGCCGTAGAGCTGGCTGGAGAGCAGGGCCGTCACGGTGCTGCGGCACTGGCTCTTGGCGCCGGGGCCCAGCTTGTTGGCGCCGTTGCCGGCGATGCACTGGCGCAGCGTGCGGAACTTGGCGCTGCACACGGGGTCGGTGGTGCAGGACTCGCCCGCCTGCAGGCAGTCCCTGCTCGAGCCCACGGCCCGCGCCATGCCTTCTGCAAGGGAACCGAGAGGCGCCGTCAGCGTGGCGCAGCCACCCCGCGGCAAACGCACCGGGCCTCCTGCCAGCTCCTTTCCCTGGGCTGCCCGGAGGAGCGGGACACCCTGCCCTTGCAAGTGTCCAAGGCCAGGCTGGAAGGAGCTCTGAGCTGTGGGCTCAACATTTCCGAGTCTAAATTTTAGCTTGCTAACCATTGCTGGCTCCTTTCCCAAAGGAAAGCTGCCAACAGTTTCTCTTTTCAAAACATCTCTCTCCGTTTCTCAGCACAGGCTCAGCAAACAGTGTTCCCTTTGCCATGACAACTGTCCCCAGGGGTTGTTTCCTATTCCTGAACCAATGGAGAGCAGTGTCAGTGCCATGGACCAATAATAGACCTTTTTACACAGCGTGTTCTAAAAGAAACTGTTGGGATTGTAAATAAAGCCTTCTTTCTCTTCTGAGAGCTCTATGGAGTCAATCTATTTCGTGTCCTACCATGACACTGGGCTCCATCAGAGCTTTTAGCACAAAAAGCCTAAAGTTCTCAGCTTCCAGGGTTCCAACATTGAGCAACCTGGGACAGTGGAAAGTGTCCCTGCCATGGCAGAGGGGTGGAACCAGGTGATCTTTGAGGTCCCTTCCAGCCCAAATCATTCCATGGTTCTATGACAGGATCTGCCTGGTAGCAGGATTATAGGCGACAGAAAATTGACCAGTTCCTGGTGATTGATTTTTCCTTCTTAGAGAAGAAAAAACATTTTCAAACCCTTTCTTTCCTGGCTTTCCATCTCATTTCTGCCCTCCAAAGTCAACAGTAGCCCAGTGTCATGGAGACCCTGGCCTATGCTCCTTGAACATGATTTAACTGTGCCAATACCTTCCTGGAGCTATAAATGGCTCTGTGTGGGTGTTTTGACATGTAGTCAGCCCACATATATCCCAGGAGTTGGCCCCTGTTCACTGTCACCATCTCCCCAGGACGCCCACTGTTTCTGTCGTGGCTTTTTCCAAGCTTTTGTAAATTATCTTCAGAGTTCCTCTACCAACACAAAATGCTGTGTTCCCCATTTGGAGAGGAGAGCCCAAAGCCTGGGAGGAAGGTGTTACTGATACATGTACACCAATAAATTAGTTCACCGGGGCTCAGTGGTGCTGTGCCTCAGTGCCAGGAGCAGACCAATCCCGTGTTATTTATTTCTCTTCCTCTCTAAAGCAGGCTGGAGACATGCAGACTGGCTCCTGGGGATGTGCTCACCCCAGGGCTCACGGCTACATGCTGCTCCTGGCAAAGGGCAGGGCCAGCAGCTCAGCCATGCTCAGCAGGACGCGGCTGTGTGGCACCCAGGTGGCAGAGGGGTGATTGGTGTGATGGTCTGGAGCATTTGGCATGGGTCAGGCATGACTGCAGCATGGCTTGGGAGAGGGAGGAAGAGGCAGACCTGGTTTATGGGAGGGGGGCATCAGTTCCAGTGCCCGTACAGTAATTCTGGATCCCGCTGTACTATAAAAACAGAAACTGCCGTCATGACCTTGAGGAGAATTTCTCAAATACTTCCCAAAGGAACTCTCTGTCTCTAACTAAACTTGTCTTCTCTTTGGATAGGAACCAGAAGGGGAAGGATAGAAAAGGCTGTCTGCTTTTTGACTCCCTCTGGTGTCTGCTTCTGGTGAGACCCAGCTTGGACAATATTAGAAAATCCTGCTACCTGAGAAAAAGGTGAGTCCCTGATCTCCATCTCTGAGGGCTTCATGAAATCTCTGCCTTCTCCAAGACTCTACAGATATCTTCATAAAGTCCCCTTTTCTGCCTTCCAACTGCCACCTCTCCTTAATTTCTGCACCTCCTAGATCAGCACTCAAGCCCAGAATTCCATTTCTGTTCCCTCAGCAGTCACAGTGTGCTTGCTGAGAAGGAGCTGCCTCTGTTGCTCTTGATTAGAGTAGAAAGTAGCAGCTGGAGTTCAGATACTTCAATTATGTTTATTACAAACTTTGGGTGAACCCACCAGGAGGTTTCCTCCTGAAATATCCCAGTGGAATCTCAAATGAAAAACCTTTCATCTAACTGCAGACTATTTCAAAGTGCCTCATGGCCAACGTCAAGTTTTCAGGTATTTCCAATCTCACACCATCTCAAACTTGAGTTCTCCTGCCCCTGATTTATTCATAGACCTGGTTTATTTAGCACTCAAGGCTGGTTTGGATCTGCCAAATGTGGAGAGAGGAATTATTTCCAACATGTGGGAAACTCTGCCTTGGGCTGTCATATACTGAAGAACTTCGAACACAGGGAACCAATTTCCTTGAAACATAATTTGGGAAATTTGCAATTTCACTAAGATCTATAAAATGAGTTGGAGAACATATCTGAGCAGAATCCATAGGAGTAAAGGAAAAAATACTGGGCTTATTTTACTCTGGCTTTCTCCAAAGGATCTCCTCTGACTGAGGATAAAACCCAGCAGGATGTATTCTAGAAGAGATGACTTTGTCAGTGTCCTGTCAGCCGCTAGAAAAGTAGGTTAACATAGAAATTATGACCTTCCTTCCCTTTCTCTGCTACATGAATTGCAGAAGATACTCCCCAGGATGGTTATAAACACAACCAGCCCGTAAAAGCTGTAAAACACTTTGGGATCTCACTTTAAATAAATCAAGCAGATTGACCATTTGAGAAATTTTCTTGCAAAATTTTAAGTAAATATATCCTCAAACCAAGCCTTGCTTCATAGAACAAAGGCCAAGGGTGAATATTTACAGCCCAAACCCACAGCATAAAACTCCCCCATTCAGACTTTATGACAGAGGTGCTTGAAGCCACTTGGAATGTCACAAATGACCCGTTCTGTAATTGTGTCACTTAAAAACCAAATCATTCAGGGGCTTTTATTGTCAGCCATGTCTTTGCAACTGAGACAACATAACACCACGTTTTTCTCCTCACATTGCCCCTGAGAGAGTAATTTTATGCAACATTAAGACAGCACCTCTTAGGGAAAAAAATAAATCTCCATGACTTATAAAATTGATAGCGCTTCCTAACAGGCAGGGACAAGAGCAATATTAGGTCTTCTCACCCAAAGATGGAGTGGCCTTTCTGGTCTTGCCTTCAAAAATAGCTCCTGGCAGGCTATGTGCCGCAGGGTTTCCCTTCTCCTTGACTGACCAGGGAATTGGGATATGCACTGAGCTGTGCGTGGCTTGGGCTTTCTGCGTCTCTGCTTTTCTAATAGCAGCCCTTCCAGCTCCCTCTGCTCTCTTTAAAAGGCCATTTGTCTGGAGCTTTATTCCTCACTCCCCGCTAATTTCATGCTGTTTACGGTGGGCAGATGGAGTAATGAGTTTATTTTCACATCCTGTTTGTAGCTGTGCTCCACATCTGTTTCTGCTCACTCTTATCTCCGTGCCATTCACCCAGAGTTACTCCTGATGTGTGGGAGTGAGAAAAAAACCTGTCTCTTCCCATTTCAACAGACCCTCAGTTCCTCTCATAGAGGTGTCTCAAAGTGCATGGTGCTGACCAAACAGGTCTGACTCTCCTCCAAGGAGATAATTTCCTTTCTCAGGGAAGCACAGCTGTACCTGGGGTACAGAAGTGTGAAGGTGATTCCGTGTGGGCCGGAAATAGTGAATAAAATGCCTGGAGATCACCAACATGGGGTCCTGTCACTCTCCCTTTCCTATCCAACTTGGGCTTTAGATGTTTTAGCAGGAACCACACCAGTTTCAAAGGGAGCTCTGGGATACATCTCCCTCCCCTCCTGTTCATATATGAATTAGGCATGAATCTTTTTTCACTCCTCATTTGAGGGGCTGGAGAGGGTCCAGAAAAGGGCAACGAAGCTGGGGAAGAATCTAGACGGTTAGTCCTGTGAAAAGCTGCTGAGGGAGCTGGGAAGTGGCTGAGCCTGGAGAAAAGGAGGCTCAGGGGGCACCTTGTGGCTCTGCACAACTCCCTGCCAGGAGCGGACAGCCGGGGGGGTCGGGCTGTGCTCCCAGGGAACAGGGACACGAGGAGAGGGGACGGCCTCAGGGTGGACATCAGCAGGAATTTCCCCATGGAAAGGGTGCTCAGGCCTTGGAAGTGCCCAGGGAGGTTTGGAGTGCCATCCCTGGAGGTGTCCAAGGAACACCTGGATGTGGCACTCAGTGCTCTGGGCTGGTGACAAGGTGGGGATCACTCAGGGTGGACTCGATGGCCTTGGAGGTCTTTTCCAGCCTCAGTGACTGCACCGTAATTCTGTGATCCACACACAGCTCACGGAATGATGAACACTTTATTTCCATGACAAGCTGTTGACTCCAAAACATTTGGTGTTTGTTTTTACAATATTTGCAGCTAATAGGAGAATAACCACCTAAAGCCTCCAAGAAAGCAACGGGAGTGGTTTATTACCCTTCTAGGTTAACCTTGTTTTGCCTGCAAAGATGGTTGGTTGTCTTTGCAGTAGCACATAAGATTTGGGTTGGAAGGGATCTTAAAGCCCCTCTGGTTCCTTCCACTGGTCCAGGTTGCTCCAAGTCCCACCCAGCCTGGTCCATGTGCCAGGTTTGGTTTTCCAGCCAGGCCATGTAAATGGCTGGGAGAAGACAGCACAAGGAGCACTTGCATCCCGTGCTGGTGTGAGACACCGGCAGGAGCAGGGACTGGGCACCAGACCATCCTTGGGGTTCAGCTGGTAGGAGTGGCCACCACTGGACAATCCTCACAGCCCAGGTCAGGTTAAATCAAACACAAACTAAATGTTGGTACTTGCTAAAAGGCAACTGTCTGACGTGCAGCACATTTGAACTTCCCCAGAGTTTTCAGAAACAAGTCATTACAAACAGTTGTCCTGGAGCGAAAAATGATGGGAAAGGGAGTCTTGAAGAAATATTCCTAGTATTTCGCAACTATCCATAAGCCAATGCATGCATGAATGGGCCCAGGTGGCTAATGTAGGTGGCTCCTGCTAAACCTTGTTTCAACTGTGTTTTCATGTCATGATTTTATAGCCAAATGCTCAGGATCACACGAGGAACAAACCCTTGTACACAGCTCAAATTTCATTCCCCATTTGCTGCTGAAATACCTGCAGAGCAGCCCCAATGAATACCTCTGCCATGCCCTTGCTCCTTCCCACAACCTGCTTGAGAACAGCCCTCCCACGAGATCCCACACACCTTGTCCAGAACATAGAGGATTTTGTAGTGCCCAGAAACCTCCTTTGGGACGCTGTTCTCCACAAAAGGGAAAGTTTCCTTCCCCTCCAGCTGTCTTGTCCTGATCCTAGTGCAGGTTTCGTGCTCCAACACCACAGCCGCTCTGAGGGCTGCCCCAGTGTTTCCTGTGTTCCCTGAGAGCAGCTCACCTGAGGAGCACAACACCACTCACTGCTGACAGTCCTCTGTGGACTTTGACAGTTTTACAAACATAGCACACATAATGAAATCCCACACTGCAAACAGGTCTTTTCCTAGGGATCCTTCCCAGCCAGCACTGGGGTGGGAACCTCCCAGGAATGTGAGGTCTGAGGGTGTTAAAGCAATACTGGAAAGTTCAGGCCAATAACGTGCTGCATGTCTTGAGCAGGCATTAAAAATGCGCTGCCTGACTCTTTGTCCCTCCTGTTCTGACCTTTCACCCCTTCCTTCCACGTTATGGGCAATCTTGTGTCTGTGTTTGATCTGTGCCTCCACGCAGGCCTTTACAGGTACCAAGGAGATGCAAATAAACACGGCAACCTTCACTGAATATTCCCTTCTCCTCCAATTGCTGATCCATGTAGGAGATAACCACTCGCTGTATGGACTCAAACCCAGGAGAAAACATTCCTCTGATCTATCTTGCTGTTTATCACTGATTTATACATGACACCCAGCTACCATGACAATTTGTATCATGTCTCCATTACCCTTAAGGAGAACAGAATTCATCATGAAAACCCTCTTGATGACTTGGGGTGAAGTCTCCCTAGATATCATTATTCCCCTACACTAACACATCCTTTTTGACAAGGCTTCAGCCTTTGTTTTCTAAAGATGCCTCTGGAATGCCCCATCCCGATGGACTGACTCAGCCAGACTAACCACCAAATCAGCTATAAACAATATTCTTATGAAAGAACGATGAAATTCAGACCATCATGCTCACTGCATGACCTGGTTGCAAATAGTTGTGTATCTGTTTTTAATAAGTTTAATTCATCAGACCGGGAAGATGGCATAAAACTCTTGCGGATCCACGAAGTCCCGAAGTGGGTGCAAGTTATTCTGAAATATTGGGTATCTGAAACATGGATCACACAACTAGCTGCAAGTTTTGGCAGAGAAAATGATGCATGTCACATTCATTCCTTGCCAAAATCTGGGGACACCATGATTTTTGTGTATTAGGAAACTACAGACCCGGATTTCTGCTGGAACAGAGGCTCTTCCCCCACTCCCAAAGCTAGGCAGTCATACCAGGGTGCCTGGGGGTTGTGATCACCAGGGTCTCAACACTGGTGCCTATAAAATAAGCATCCCATCCTGTGGGATAACTGGTGGTCTCTGGATACCAGTTCCTTGTATGTCAGAGGAGACAACATCTAGCAGACAGCAGGAAGGACAGCTGAGGTCTCAAGGGCCAGGGGTGATCTTTAAGCACTTACAGTAGCTATGTAAGACCTTAAGTTCCACCTAAATTTGACTTTAAAATGTCCTGGACAATGGTAAAAACGTAAAGATTCTCTGCTGAGGCAGAGCAAAACAAACTTAGAACCAGGACAGCTCCTTTTTTGGTCTAACTCTGCCTGGGTCTGCTCAATCACATCACCTTGTGATCTTCTTTCCCACCTCTGACCTGTCATGTTCCTCATCCAGGGATCTTCCCACGTCCTGGGCAGGGCCCAGACATGTCCCTGTTCACCTGAAAGATGATGGTGAGCAAGAAGTTTGTTCCTGTGTCTTTCTGTGGCTTCAAGCCTAACATTTGACCTGCATATAAAACCACAGAACCACTTAGGTTGGAGAAACCCGTTCAGATCACCAAGTTCAACCATTCCCCCTGCACTGCCCAAGCCACCACTGCCCCATGTCCCCAGGTGCCACATCCACAGGGCTTTGAACCCCTCCTGGGATGGAGGAGGGGTTCAAAGGGAGGGCCACTCCTGCCCTGGGCAGCCTGTTCCAGTGCCTGCCCATAACCCAGTGCCTGACCAAAATGCTGCAGAAAGCACACTCTCAGGGAAGGTGACCTGATAAGAATATTGAGGATTCTTGACATTCAAATGATCTTTGCCCTTCCAGTTAGGCTGATGCCAAGAAGACACTGTGAGCACCCAGTCACCAAGAGCAATCCCTTATGTATTTTCCTGGAGAGTCATGGCACAGCCAGGCAGTGTCAGTGGCCATGGCTGCAAAGGGGAAAGCGTGGACTCCCATGGATGAGGCAGCCAACACCTCTGTGTCAAACAATTACAATTGCAATGTTGGTGACTTTCTTCGTGCCAGCTCCAAGAAGCCTTGGTCACCAGCTGGACTTGTCACACACAAAGGAAATCTAAATTCCATGCCCTGGATAGAAGTCTAAGGTAGGGAGCAAGCAGAAGGGAATCAGTCTAAGGCAAGGAGCATTCTGCAGATGCTGGAAGCACAGGAAAAGGGGAGCTTGGCCATGTGCAGAGGCATGCAAAGACAAATGAGGTCTGTATATGGGGAAATGTGGAGAACTAAGGAATAATTTATGCAAGGCAGTATTTGTGCTATCAGCAACGTGAGGGGCATCTCCCCCCATTGGGGTTACATGTTCAAGCTCCTGATCAATAACTGCCCTGGGGCTGATTCTCCAGTCTTTAGAGGAAAGAAATTGCTGTGTGCTGCAGCTCCTGGCACAGCGTGTCCCTGGTGCCCCAAATGGCTGCACTGCTCAAGGCAGAGCAGCCACACTACAATACCCCTTAGCTGCACTCACTGAGATCCCCAAAGAGTGCAGCACAGTGGTGTTTGGGGCTCCTCAGCTGTCCACACCTGCAGCAAGATTCATCTTTAAAAGAGAAGTTTCATTGGCCAATACCGTGGTTGGACACTGGCACACACTGTGACATGTTCTCTTGGTGTCTTTCCCAGACCAAGCTCATCATTAAACCCTTTGCATCTTCTCCTTTCACAAGCAAAAATGTTGCAGATTATGCTCATCTGCCACTAAAGCAGCATTCAGAAGTCATCAGGCGCAGAGACTGAAGTAACTGAGCTCCTCGGACATCGCTAGATTTTGTACATGTATTTTTATTTCTCTATCTGTGCATCAAGATCAGCTCAGCTTCCCAGCCCAGATTTGGATAAGCAAGGCAGTCTAATTCTCATCTTTCTGAGCAAAATTTCAGCTAACACCACCCGGTGCCTTAAAGGCAGTCTACTTAAGTCCAGCAGAGTAAGATCCAGATCTTTCTCAGTGCCTGTAACGGCTTTATACACATATGCAATTAAATATCTGAGATTTTTTAAACTCCCTTAGCTCTACTTTGTTTCAAATCATTTGACTGAAGAGTTCTGGCATTCACCAACTCTTCAAAATCTTGCAAAGTCCTATTAAGTAACTGTGCACTGATGTAAAAAATGACCACTTCTGGAAGCCCATATGTGCCACATAAAGGTTTACTGTTTCCTACAGGGTAACTTAATATGAGAATCTCTAATGGTGCAGTCTCAGAGTACCATGGATAATCCCACAGGTCCACCACATCTGACCCAGCATCGCTGGTTTTTGTCTCCAAGGTAGAAACTCTTGATACATTTCACTCATACCTATTTCTTCCCTCCCTGTGCTCATTGGTGGCCACTGCAATGGATTTTTTATGATCGCACAGATTCTGTAGAATCCCTCAGGGCTCTAGCACTGACACTGCTAATTCTTGCATCCGAGCGCTGTGCTCTCAGTCACAGAAAGCTCTGGTCTGGATTGATGTGCAGCTCCCAAGCCTCCTTCCAGTGGCACTGTTAAAAGCTTTCTGCAGCGCCTTCTCTTTTGTCACGGCCTCCAGAAATTCATTCCCGCTGATGTTTGAGATGAGAGGAATCCCTTCCACCAGATCCGCGTGGCTTGTGCTGTTCTCCACACAGCACTCAAGAACGATGCCTCAGACACTCCCAGCACAGCGCCTGCTCTCAGGTCTTCTTTTCCTGGTTTACGCTGCTCAAACTCCATGGATGCAGCTGGAAAATTAAAGCTGAACACCCTCCTGTCTTCTCACAGGTGAATGAGCTATTTCTTTAGGAACAGGGAAACTGGGGTCAATTTTTAAATGAGATCCATTTGCCCTACGTGAATATTTTTCTTTAATATCTCCTGCAGCAAAGGCATCCCTCTGTACATAAAGGTGCTTTTTGCAGAGTGTTTGAGAAAACAATTCCACCAAAGTGCACAGGAGTTCCATCACACTGTCCTGAGTCATTCACAGAGGGATTTACTGGCCAGATGGTTGATCTTGGGTGAAATATTCAAGATCAGGGGCTCTGAGCAGTGTGATTTAGTGGAATATGTCCCTGCTCAGTGCAAGGGGTTGCACAGATGACCTTTAAAGGCCTCTTCAAAACCCAAACTGTTCTCTGATTGTCTGGCACAGCTTGCCCAAACTCAGGTGCTTGCCCTCCTCTCTTCTTTGGCTGGCAAAAATCCCTGTCCACCCTGGCACTCCTGTTTCACTTGGAATCCTTCTGCACAACATCCCAGAAAGAACAGTCAGCTCATTTAATTCCAGGAGACAAAGCCTGCAAATCTTTCTTGGCTGTCAAAGCAGCATTTCTGTAATCACATGGCTTTGGCCAAGAGTCTGTGTATACGTCAATTCACTTACACTTTCTTCCAAATATCCCACATTTCTGATTTTAAATTAGATTTCTTTTGCCATGCCCCATTTTTTGACCCTTTTTCTGCTCTCTCCTCCACCCCCCAGTCTATGTGAATTGCAATGTCCTTATTTCCTTCAAATAATTCTTGCACTTTCCTGTCAAAAGCCTTAGGAGCGAGTTAAAAACCAGAGGGAAATTTTTATAAGGAACATGTCCATCAGGGGCATTGGAAATGCAGACTTGCAAAGTCTCCTTGGTCAGGGCAATTTGAAAAGACCCAAGAGGGGCAGATCACAGGAGGAAAAATCCCCACATCCCCCAGCTATTGCCATCAAAATTTCACCCTTGGTATGGGAAAAAAATTTCTCTGAATATTCCTGTTGAGTTGTTTGGGATCTAATCTCCATCTGAGGGACTTGTCCTTATCTTCTGCTGCTCCCAGGGACAGGCATATTGCAGTGACTTCTATTTTAAAAATGATTTTCAGTGTTTGCAGAGAGTCCAAAGCCTTCCCTTAACTTCTGCCTCATGAACAGAGCAGCATTTCTGGAGGCTGAAGCACTGATGGTTCAGGATCTGACAGCACAGATTTCTATGCCCTGCTCACCAGTGCCATTAAAGACATCTCAACACTGTTTTATTTTCTCTTTTTTCCCCTGGCCTGCACTTCTTTGCAGCGTATCACTTTCCTGCTCCAGATACCATCCAGTGATTCACACTCCTTTTATTCACAAAGAATTTTCCATCTGCAGTAGTCCCTGGCTCTAGCCAGTTCCTGTGGAGGGGTTGTTAACCAAAAAAGAGACGATGGAGGAGGCTGAGGGTGAGGAGAGGGAGGGTTGTGCTGGTGAACCACTGATGGACAGCTGCGGACTCATAAACTGGGAACAGAAATGGATCTGGTGCTCATGGCATGGGTTTCTCCCTCTGTGGTGCAGGTCAGAACATGTGATGGGTGATGAGAGGGGCAGCAGTTCCAAGGAGAGAAAGTAATTTGAGGACGTGGACCCTTTTGGGCAAGAATGACACCCAGGCCGCTTCTGTCATGTCCCACCACACTCTCCATAGAGTAGGAGATTTTCCCCTCCAAATTCTGCTTTAAAATCCATTTCCCCTCATGCCACAAATTGCTTACACAGAAATACCTTCTCCCAGGGGTTGTGGGGCCCTGTCAGAGACTCTGTATATCAGCTACTTGAGCTGGTAGAACAGTAACATCTTCATCTTTCTAACTCTTATGAAGAATGAGATCCTAAAGGAGTAGAAAAGGAATGCCCTTTTAAAAGAAGCAGACAGAGCAATCAGATGAATCACAGATCAATCTCATGGATAAGACTGTCCAGGAAAGTAGGGGGTGACGCGTGCTTTGACCTCTCCAAGCTGTCTGGCACAGGGCCACATGAGGTGCCACGAGAGTGAGTGGCCTCTGAGCAGTCACAGCCAAGTGGGTGCTCATGAATAGAGAGAAAAGGCACATTTTCAGACTAAGAAGGTGTTTGAGAGTCTGTCCTGAGTCTGGTACTGTTCAATATTCCCATAATGACTCCAGTGATGGAATAGAGAATAGATTTCTGTAATTTGTGGCTGACAGAAGATGAGGAGGGGGTCACAAGCGATGGGCAAGACAAGACTGGAATTCAAAATTGTCTTGGTCTGTTTAAGGCAGTGTATGAAATCAGGGGGATGACACTGACCAGGAGCAAAAGTGACACCGGGAGATGTGAGTGTGAAAAGACAGGAGGGAAAAGCAAACCTAGGAAATAGAAGCAAGGGAGATGTGACCATGGGGTGAGAGGTG
This sequence comes from Donacobius atricapilla, assembly GCA_013397315.1. Classification (NCBI taxonomy): domain Eukaryota; kingdom Metazoa; phylum Chordata; class Aves; order Passeriformes; family Mimidae; genus Donacobius; species Donacobius atricapilla. The sequence continues at coordinate 225,849 of WBMY01016348.1, forward strand.
ATCACAGGCTGAACAGGGAAAAGAAACAGGGTGAAAAACAGAAAGCATGTGGTCTGGGGCATAAGTGGTATGTGTTTATCACAGGAAGCAATTATTCTGCACTTCTCAGCTCCAGTAAGGCTTTAGCTGGAGTTTGGGTCATCTTTTGATAGGACAACACATGTTAGGGAAGATGACAAGACCCCAGAGGAATTTTATTAAAATTATAAATGGTTTGCAGGCTGAGGTGAGGATGAAAGAACAGGATTTGTATCGTTTAGGATGAAGGCTGGGAAGAAACAAGATCAGAGCACTCAAATACATAAACAAGACATTTTAGATATGGACAGTGATAGATATCCCTCCACTGTTGAGGGACATAAGATGAGAAGTAATTCTTAGTAAATGTGCAGCAAGGGAGATTTCAATCAATATTAAAAAAAAAATGTTATATGGGAAGTTAAAAAGTGGAACAGATTATGGAGGGTCTGTTTAATCCCCAGCAATTATTTACAAAAGCACCTGTCAGAAACAACTCCTGCATTCTCCCTTCTCTGCTGGAGTTGCAGGTGTCCTACCCACTCTCCCTTTCCCATTCTCTGTCCCTGTGGCACCACCCAGGGGAGAGCGTGTGGCAGGTGAGGACTTGTAAAACGGGGACAGGCACCTCCAAATCCAACAAACCACACTGGAGACAGGCACAAATGCCAGGGGAATAAAGTCCATGTGAAGTGTGGCTCTCCCAGACAAAGGCATCTCCCTCCCCAAGGCCAGGTTGGACACGGGGGCTGGGAGCAACCTGGGAAAGTGGAAGGTGCTCCTGGCCAGCACTCCCTGAGTACCCCTTCCCTGCCTCACCAGGCTCCAACACAGCCACTCTAACACAGCCGCTAACTCTGTTTTTATCCACTGGCTCCCACCAAATGCTGACACTTCCACCAAACTGCAGAAAGGTGGCTGGAGTTCCAAAGCACGTGCAACACCTGCTGGAGGTCTGCGTCCTCCTTTGCCATCCTTGCCAGAGATCTGAGGGAACTGCTGTTCCAGGGCAGGCTGCGCCCATTTGCTCACCCCACACCCTCCTCTGTGTCCGGAGCAGCTCGGAAGGCAGAGCAGGCAGCATCCCCCTGTCCACGCTGCCAGTGACAAAATAAGGGCAATGCCTTCAAAGACAGAGCTCTCAGAATACATCTGCCCACTGCATCAAACAGCCCTAAAAACATGTGATGCACTCGGTTCAGCAGGGTCCAGGAGCCATTTTCAGGTCCCTGTTCTTGCTGTAGAGAAGCAAGGAGAAAATTACATTTTCCTCATTTGATCTCCGGCACTTGCTGGATCAGAAAAGTCCACGGGTGTTGAGTTTGAACTGCTGCCAGACTAACAATTGTTAGCAAAAATGGACAGTATTTGGATCCTGCCTTCAGCCATTTCAACACTCTTATCTGTCCTGCACATCATTCCCTATAACTAAACAGTGGAAAACTTCCCAGCTCTGCCTGCAAAACACAAGAGCAGCCAAGATGGGCCAAGACAACTGTGCAGACCTTGAGCATTCATTGCTAAGGACAGAATCTCACCCATTTTTAAAGGGTCACTTATCAATGAACTCTCTTCTTAATGTACCTCTTTGAAACACTTAAATGCCAGCGTGCTCTGCACTGCATGGTTATGATGGGGATCCCAGCCATATGTCAAGCAGGAACTGTGACCCCTTCTTCTGTGATTAAGTTCATTTTTGTTCTGTCTACTTTATTTTGTACATGATTAACTGGTGAATAAAAAGGCCATTTTTAATTTTTCTTTCCAAGGGCTGAAGCAGTTTTAATAATATATAATTCAACGCTTGCTATGCGATTTGCATTCCCTTCTTTAAGATGAATTTGGCACTAAACAAGTACTCAATTATACTCCCCCACTTCTGTTTTCTCTGGAAGTTGCAAAATTCATTCAAACAAAAGCTAAACCCTCCTGAAGATTTTATGAAGATTAATGATGATTAAAATCAAAGAACAGAGATTCTTCTCCTGATGTTACGAAGCCACAGGGCTCCAATAAATGCCCTCCAGTGACACTTTTCTAGGCAACCCTGGGTTCAAAGACAAAACTGTGTACATGTCCATACCAGCACAGGTCATTGCATCTATCCATCATCCCTTCATCTCTCACTGACCTTTTTTTGCTTCTGACACTAAATATTAGACACGAAGGCTGGAGTTTGTAAGCCCAAATCACAAGTGAGGATGAATAAGGCATACAGTGAAATCTGAAGAGGAAGCCAAGTTGGAAAAACCAGAGGAGATTTTAGCTGAGGAAGGGAAAAGGAAGTGAGGAGTGAGTGGTGACACAAGACAACTGGAGTTTAGGCATACAGCCATACATATGTATTGACATATATAGGAAAATAGGAAACACAAAGAGGAACCTAAATTAAGTACTTGCAGTTACCCTCTGGAATCACCTCTGTGCCCTCAGTGACATGAGGTGAGCCTGGGGAGCCTCGCTTAGCTGGGATCCCTCCCACAGCCTGTGGGGCTCCTGGGGGAGTCAGACTACAAACACAGGGTGGAGGGAAAAGGCAGGATGTGTTGGAACAGCAAACACACAAAACCATGAGAACTTGCATTGGAATAAACAAGACTCCACACTAAAGAGTCATTGAGGCTGTAAATGCAAGGATTCACCATTTGAGACATGCCATGAACAATCCAGAAGGAGCTGCAATTCATCCTCCCATCCCACAGCAGCATGGGGGCACAGTCTGTGTCAGCACAGTCACGTAAGAGCCCCAGTCTGTGCATGATTCCCCCCTTACACATGGCAGTGGCTCTCATGACATGGATCTGCCTCGCCCAGAACATCAGCTGGCTGATGGTCAGACCAGAGATACTATTTTAATCATCAAACTTGGGTGAGAATTGTACTTTTGGAAGCAGTGAAGCCCTGTGTCTGTGCCTTGTGTAATATTTAGAGTGCTGTGCCAAGCAGGGAGAGGCTGCATTGTGAGATCTGCACAGCCTTGGCAAGTTTTTTCTAATACATCTCATAAAAGGGAAAGCAAAAGAGATATTTCAGCTGGGTAACTGAGTCATAAAAAGCAGAAAACCAATGTGGAGGACACAGAGTAAGGAAAAACAGTGGAAACATGATAAGAAAGAGAGAAGACAAATGGATCATGTCTTGGGGTGGCTCCAAAACCAGGATGATAAATTGGTTTCCCCCAGGGCTGCTGAGTTGAGGCATTGGGCAGAAATGGGCAGATAATGAACAACAAAGACAGTGAGTTAAAAAAATAAAATATAAAGTATAGAGTATAAGACAAATAGTAAATTATTTGTCATATGAGGGTGGTACAGAGGAAAAGAGGTCAAGGCCTGCTTGGAGCAACATGGTCTAGAAGAAGGTGTCCCTGCCCATGGCAGGGGGTGGAACAAGAGCAGCTTGAAGGTCCCATCCAACCCAAACCATTCCATGGTTCTCTGATAATTGTGCTGGCAATGGTTTGGTTTCCCTCCCCTGGGATGGATGTCAGTGTTTCTGTACCACTGGAGGAGCCAGCTGCCCACCTGTGGGTGCTCAGTGCACCTTGGGGTGCTCCAAGGGATCTGAGACATGAGCAGGGCTACAGACGTGGCAGTCCCAGGGGAATCCTGCCCCTTTCTGGAGCAGCAACTCAGCTGTGGCTCGACACACGGAACTGGAGGGGTACAGCCCTGGAGCTCAGTCCTGGTGCCGCGGCAGCAAGTGCTGAAGGTGCAGTGAAACAGGGAGAGGGGCTGGTGAAAATGCAAGTCCCAGGTGTCAGATGTGACCACAGCAGAGGCCATGAACTTCATTGCTCAGAGGACAGCCCTGACCTGTGTCAAGGATTAAAAAAAGCACCTGGAGCCAGCCTGACTGGGAGTTTGCTGAGGCTGGGACAGGCCTTCCCTGCTCAGCACAGCAGCACGGAGCCAGCAGTGCCCCCTGCCATAAACACGGCAGCCCCGAGGGCTGCACTTCCCAAACACCAGGGAAGGAGCAGCATCCTCGAGCCACGGTGTCCTCACCTGAGCTAGACCTGCAGTTAGGGCAATTAGGTGTTCCTTCCATGCCAGAGATCCCAGGGGATGGAAGGAAATTAAATAATAATAAGTTATTAAGCAAGGCTCAAACCTTTGTGCTGAACTTTCTCCTTATGCCTTCACTATTTCTGTCATGGAAATGTGTTTTTGGTCTCAGCTTAAATGACCAAACATGAATTTTGCTGTGAGAAATTATCTTGTAATCCAAAACAACTTGAGCCATACAAAGGTCTAGTAACTTGCTTGAAGGCTTCCTTTACCCTTGTAAAACAAGAGTTCATCCAGCAACAGGAGCAGAATCGTAATATTTAATTACTGGCTGCAGTTCACATGCAATTATTTATGACACGCTTTCAATGATTATTCATAGGTTTCATATTTGGGGCGGAGAGAGGTCAGCAGGTTGCAAACAAGCCTGAAATTCAGAATTACTTGCTGAGAAGAGCTGGGGAAAGATGATTATGATGGAAAATGCAAGAGAAAAGCATAAAGGAAATTGATTATGAAGATTTACCAGGAACATGTGTACTATTAAAAACTCTATTGCACATCAGTGAATTTCAGACACTTAAATCAACAGAACCTTTAAAGAGAAATCACATTTATTATAATCTAATCAATGTAAGTAAAAGGGTTGTTGGTCTCTCTCCCCTGTCCCTTGCTGACTTCAGTTTCCCAATTTAGAGAAGCTCAGTGTTCAGTCTAATTTTTAGTGTCATGAAGTTTGAATAGACCAGAGGCAACTGAAAAAACCCAGAAGTAATAACGTTCAGCTTTTGTCCTAACTGTCCAAAATCCAGCTAATCACAGGTCTCCTTGACTCGTGTTTGTTATTTCAATGACCCTTTTCCCCCTCATGGAGCTGCTCTCAGCGTGGTGCTGCTCTGCTGAAGAAAACACAAAACTGTGCCAGCAACCGAGTGTGAGGACCCCCTTCCTCCACCCCCAAGATGCAAAGTGATTCTGGGTTGTTTGGGACCTGGCCAGGAACAATATTACTGGCCAAGTCCAGCTCTCCTGCTCCTTTCACCTTATGGAGTCACAGTTCTGTTTGCAGGAGTATTGCAGTCAGGGGCCAGCGCTCCTGGCTGAGGGCAGGGATGAGCAAAGGGCTGCAGGGGCTGCTTTCCATCTTGGAAGTGTTTTTGCAGCTGTGGATGGACTTGAGGATCCCAGTGCCCAAAGAAGAATTAGGCTGCTGCAGCATTTCCCCATGACACCCTCAATATTGGTCCTTCTGCTCAACAGCAGAAAGGTTCTGATGCAGGAGAGGGTTGGAAGGTCCCCTTTAACTCTGAATATCTGGTTCTGTGATTCTGTGCAGGCTGGGAATCACCAAACGAGGCAGTGGCTGCAGGGCCCTGCTTAAAAGATCACAGGCTCACAGAATACCCTGAGTTGAACGGGACCCACAGGGATCACCCAGGCTCACCCTGTCCCTGCCCAGACCCCCCAGCAATCCCACACTGGGCACCCCCAGAGTGCTGCCCCCTAAGGCTCCTGGAGCTGGGGCTGTGCCCATTCCCTGGGGAGCCTGGGCAGTGCCAGCACCCTCTGGGGATGAACCTTTCCTGATCTCCAGCCTGAGCCTGGCCCAGCTCCAGCCCTTCCCTGCTCCTGTCCCTGGGCGCCAAGGGTTGCTACACCCATCTGAAAAGACAGAAATCACGGGGAAGAGAGGACAGCCAGCAGGGCATGGGCACAAGCCTGTCTCTGACCAGACCCACCCAGGAAGAGCTGGTGGGATCCTAGGGGAGGACAGGGCTGGACATGCAGCATGTGGATCCTGTTTGGCATGGTGTGAGTGCAGGCTCCTGGCTTGTGTGGTCTCGTGCTGAATTACTGGCAGGGGTTATGGAGGAAACAAGGCCAAGGAGAGGCTGCAAATTAGGGTGGACATAGGGATGGTAGGAACGAAGGGTGAACAGGGGCTGGACGTGGCCCCTGATCAGAACAGACCCAACGCGTCTAGAACAGAGTTTAGAAGTAGGTCAATGTAAGGTCATTTGGAGCAAAAACCACCCATGGGTGGGAGAGGGTGAAGGTCTGGAGCGTTTGGCTGTCCCCCTGCCAGGACCTGCCCTGCAGCGGGATGTGCTGCACCCTGTTCTGCTGAGCTCAGGCAGCAGCAGATCACACCCAGCGCTGGGGGAGCCAGGCAGGGCCCACAGACAGCCAAGCACCCCGTGAGTGGGGAGCTCAGGGCCAGGAGGCACCGCTGACCCCCTCCCTCACTCACACCAAAGCACGGCATCCACTCGCCGTGCTAATGGCCCCAGTAATTTGTCTTTGGCTCGAGTCTGGTTCCCAGACAAGAGCTCTCATTGATAAGTAAACCTCAAGAGAGAAAGAAATCTGTTATCATCCCAGGAAGTTTGTTCCAGTGGTTAATCACCTCTCTTGCCAAAATGTGCTTTTTTTGGCTCCTTCGGTTGTAACTGGCCCAAATTCTTCCCACACCTCTTGTTGCTGCTTTCCTGTGAGGATTAAATTCTTGGAAACCCTTTGATAACAGAATCACTCATCTTCCTCTGCAACAATGTCACTCCTTAAAATCTCTGTCCCTGGGACAGAGGTATCTCAGCAGAATTATAGATGATTTCTGCAGTCCTTTAATCCACTGATCCAGTGCTCAAATCTGCCCTCCCAGGCACGGGGCAGGTGCCCATCCCCACTTTCTTTGACATCCTCCTCAGCTCTGCTGGTTTGCTCCACTGTGGAGTTTTCATTTGTGTGCCCATGAAGGGTTTGAGTACTGCACACAACATCTCAGCAAATCATCAGCGCTGCCTGTCTGCCACGGCCCCTAACTCCTCTCTCTGCTGAAATATCACCATTCTGTCATGAGGGATTGTGTTTTCCTCCCATCCTGGAAACCCGGAGCCTGCATTCAGCTAAAGAAAATGCTCCCAGCATCTGCCTCACTTGTCTACCAAAGATGAGGATTTGTGTCTTCAGTTATTCAATACCTCCACAGTACAGATTTTTATCTTGTCCAAGAAGAGTATCAATATTTTTAATCATGCAGTTAAAGACAGTATCAGAATGGAAATGCACGGGGGAAAGGAATTACATTGCAAGACAGCCTTGGATCTGTCACCGCCTGTCTTCTGCCTGCTCGACTGCTCTACCTGAACCTTCTCTGATGATATCTGACCATCCTCCCGCACAAGATACTAGTGGGTGTAATGTACCTGTGCTGACCTCCCGCTGTCCTCAGGAGCTCCGGAATAAACACAAAACAAACACTAAACACTTCTCAAGTTTTCCAGCTGCCTTCGAGAGCAGCACAGGCATCTCATCCTGCCTTGCTGGGCCTCCTCCCTCCTGAATCCTCTGCCCTTCAGAGCACACGTGGGATCAGCAGTGAGCCCCAGGTCCATTCAGGTGGACTCAGCCTGGTTTGGGATGTGTCCTGGTGGGATGCACCTCAGGTGAGGGCTCCTGGCCAAGCTTGTAGCAACAGGATTGGAATTCCCTCAACCATTTCATGCCTTGGCTTCTCCAGCTGGGAGGTGAGTTTGGAGATGCTGGCACACAGCTTTGAGACCCTGGGTGCCCTGCCAAGCAAGTGACAGTCACAGGGTGTTTCTTTCTGCTAGTTTTGGAGTGAACCTGGAGCACTGCAGAGCTGGGACCAGGCACAGAACAGTGGTGTCTATGCAGGGCTGGCTCAGCTGGCCATGGGCATTTGTTATGGCTGTGCCTGGGAACAGACCCCAAAGGGCAGTGCCACCGATGGCACAGCCAATTCAGAAGTCTGTGATTGAATAAGGAAGAAGTTCCTAAATCCTTGAGGGGTTTTGATCATTTCAGCCTTTGTTTTCTGGAGCTGAATCCCCTCTCTTTTAAGCTGCCTCTGTACCACTGATGGCCACATCCCCTCTGAAGTGCTTATTTCACACTGCACCCAATTTCAGTTTTCTTTGAGCTCTCATGGGACATTTTCAGACATAGATTTCATGGAAACACAATTGAGGTGGGTTGGACTCTGACCTGAGAAGTTCCCCTGAGCTCAGCAAGCCTCCTCAAGCCTCCTACATCTATTACAGGTCTGGGCTGATGGTTGGGGGCCAGGTATTGAACCACACAGTTCCCTTGTCAGTGATACTGGTCACAAACTTCATTGTCCATTGGTCTGGATCATGGACCAGCACCATCCGTGTCCACCCACCCCCTCCAGGCAGTGCCACTCTAGTCTGCTTTTGTGAGCTGGGAATTTTATAGTACACTTGTGCTGCAATGCCATTCTCCATGGAGAAACCCCCAATTTCATGGAATTAGAAGCTGGCAAAGCTGAGTGAAGACAGGGCTGACTCAGACTGTACTGATGTTACACTGATTTACACCAGCCTGGGGGAAAGCCACACTGCTTCTCCTTTCCTCTGACTGAGTAGCCATGGGGACAAGAGAATGAATAGATGACAGAATCAGAGATCATGAATCTGGAACATGCAGCTGGAATTTCCCCAGCAGACTCACAATGTGAAGCATCCAAAAAAAGGCCTGTGAAATATGAATTAATGTAAGGACAAGGTTTTAATCACAGTTACATCACTTTCAAGCCACAGAAATTCCATAGAGCTCAGTTTGGTGACTCTGGGTGTTTGCTGACATCACAGATGCCTCCAGTGCACAAGAAACAGGCTTTGATCTTATTTTTGATGGTGTCAGTTCTGCAGTGGAGTCAGTGGTGTATAAAAGTGCGAGATCAAAGGCAAGTTTCATGAGCTGGTGTGACTGGGTAGCTCTGCTTCCCCTTCTGGACACACAGACGTGTCCTGGGGAGGCCCTGGCCCTGCCACTGCTCAGCAAGGTTGTTGCAGAGCTTCTGCTCTGAATCACAGAATCACAGGATCATTCAGGTTAGAAAGGCCCTCCCAGCCCATCGAGTCCACCCTGTGCCTGACCCCCCTTGTCACCCAGCCCAGAGCACTGAGTGCCACATCCAGGTGCTCCTTGGAGCCACATCCAGGTGCTCCTAGGACACCTCCAGGGATGGGCACTCCAAACCTCCCTGGGCAGCCCCTGCCAAGGCCTGGCCACCCTCTCTGAGAAGAAATTCTGAGAGGACTCAGTGACGTCCTCTTTGTGGTGAAAATCAGAAGTGAAGGAAATGAAAATCCAAACGCTTGGTTTTCATTTGCCACTTATAGGACTGCACCAAAATGCTGCTGAGCACTGCAGGACTTTAGCTAGTCTGACAGCAGTCCCCCAATCCATGCTGAGGAGCAGAAGCTTGTGCGATGGATGTGTCTGCCCCATCCCTTGCCTGGTGGCACCTTTACAGAACCATTTACACGAGACTCACCCTCTGCAGCCCCTGGTGTCACCACAAGGCCCCTGGGTGCAGGTGGGATCACCCATTTTGGCTGGAAATAGAGGAAGGGTCTGCGCTGGTCGTGTCCAGGTGAAAATGTAGAGACACCTCATGTCTGTGTTGGCTCTTGCTGCAGTGTGAACAAGACCTGGCTGTGCACACACACAGGGGTGACTCTGTGCCATGGCTGTTCACATCCACCACTTGTCCAAGCAGCCACCACTGATGGTAGTCCCAGTGAAGATTTATCCGCCTCTACACAGCAAACTAACCCATGCTTCTTCCAGGGGAAGGTGTCCCTGCCATGATAGGGAGTGGAACGGCATGAGCTTGCAGCTCCCTTCCAACCCAAACCATTCCGGGATTTTACGATTACGAGAGAGGAGAGGAAGACTCACAGAAACAAGCAGCCCTGTCTTCCATGTTCCCCGGGTCCTTCCAGGCTGTGCCTCCTGGCTGCCGTAGCACAGGTCAGGACAGAGCTGGAGGCAGAGCCTGAGCCCCTGGGGCAGGGCTGGGTCATGGTCAAGGCCCTGCAATGGGCACAGCAACCAGGGATTTCTCCTGTCACTGTGCTCCCTGAGGGACGCGCTCCTAAAGCTGTGGAACACTCCTGGAAATGAGGCTCCCACATCCCCTCAGTGCTTCTGATTACAGAGCTCCTTACATGAAAAACACAGCGGTGCTCGGGTCCAGAATGACAGATCTCAGCTGGGAATGGATGGCACTTGTATTAATTAAGAAAAATCCTGTATTGACCTTGTATGTGCTTGGCTGGATAAAGGCAGTGTCTCATGGCTACCCATGGAGAGGGTGAGAGACCCTCTGTTATTCTGCTGGTCCTGCCACGGAGTGGTGAAATTGCAAGATTAGACACAAGTTCAGCAGTGGAGTCACTCTACCAAGTAGACTTGGTAAGAAATGTCACTGAAACCAAAAAGGAAGGGTTTGCTTCAACTTATGTGACCAATCCTTCCCTTCCCCTAATGAAACAAACTCTTCCCTAGATTTTATTTTGGGCAAGGCCTATTCTCAGGGGAAAATGGTCTCAAATAGCATTTTTTTTTAAGAAAATTTCTTATAGAATCATAGAATGAGTTATCATACAGAATCATAGTTTAAAGGTTAGAAGGGATCCTAAAGGTCTTCTAGTTCCAGCTCCCAATTAATCATCTCTCCAAGAATGGTCTCCCAAAGTGCTGTGGGATCAAACATTTCTTTTTACCCACCCACAGAGCAAATGGAGATGCACATTCAAAAAGATGACATATTTTTGCTTATAAATAGAAAACCCAAATGTCCCTAAACGAAGACAAATGTGGCCTATGAACTGTTGCCATTGGGTGTCCTGCAATCTGGTCAATTCTGCTCAGAGTTTTGCAGCTGGAGTTCATCTCTACAGCAGCAGCTCAGGAGCCAAACCACCTCTTTTTTGGCCAAAAACATTTTCTCTTTTGCCAAAAATTCATCAGGTTGATGGGACCATCTTTCTTGCCTCTGATTTGGCCAATATTTCCCACAGAGGAGGGACAAACTCCAAAGGTTTGCAGCCCACTCTCAATTAGAGCCTCAGATGGTTTGAGCTTGGGGCTGCCCCACATCAGAATGGCCCCACAGCAGGCTCTGGCCTTGATTTTGGGGTGAGTCACATCCTCCTGGGTGGCCTGGGGAAGCAGCTGGCAAAGGGCTGTTTCATGAGCCCCACCACAGAGCCAAAATGCTCTTTGGTCCTGCATATGCAACAATGCACACGTGTGGTCCATGTGCAGCACAACAGTGCAGGGCAGCTTGTGCCACGTGGCACAGGGCAGAGAGCTTCAGGAGTGTGCAGTGCCTGCGTGGCTGCTCACAGGCTCCCTCAGATGCCATCTGGTGAGGAATGCCCAGGTTTGTGGCTGTGGCACTTGGGGACGTGGGGCAGCCGTGGCCTGGGCAGTGCTGGAGAACGATTGCACTTGATGGTCTTAGAGGGTTCTTCCGACCTAAATGATTCTGTGATGTTTCTATCAATCCTTTCTCATGCAGGAAAAGCTGGGTTTGTGGTCATCAAGACTCACCTGAGGGGATCTTCTGATTTCGCATGGACAAGAGAAGGTTGAAAAATTTACTGGAGTCTGGGCAGTTTTGTACCCGGGCTTCCCTGAGACCGCCACATGCATCCCTGGCAGAAGTGCATCTAATCTGCACTTGGCACACCTCCATGGGATCTTTCAGTCCAGTGCTTCTCCTCCCAGTGCTCAGAAACTTCTAATCTTGGCTTATGTTCAGCCATTGACCCCCTGTCCTTTATAAAAGGGGGCAATGGATGGATGCCCTCCTTTGCTGCTCACAGCTGGATCCCCCTACACCTCCCGACCAAATGAATCCCATTGTCCCTCTGTTTCCCCCTCAAAAAGGGCTGGGGCCCAAAGATAGCCTTAATGATTCTATAATTCCATGACTCTGATGAAAGTACATTTCTTCTTGAACACTCAGACATTTGCAATTTTTGAGACCCATTTCCAATTACAAATCAGCATGAGAAGAAGAAAAACACAGAAGTTTTGTGTTTCAGCGAGTCTATCCAGTGTCAGGAAACAAAAGCTGATGCAAGGCAGGATTTAGCTGGGCATCAAAATGGCCACAGCTGCTCATTTCTCACTTCTCACTTCTCACCACCACTTTCACAAGCCCAGGGCAGACCTAGGGACAAGTCCATGTCAAATCATCCTGCAGCCATTAGTGAAGAGTTGCTTTCCTTCAAAGCAGAATCCCCCCGTTCTCAGATCCCCAGTCCTCCTCTGCACCTGAGCTAACCTGCAGAGGAACAGGCACAGAGACAGCACCCAACCCAGAGGACTTGGTGAGGCAGAGCTTGTGCCTTGGCCATGTACACTTAGTAAATGTGCTTTTAATCTCATTAATGTTTGAAAGAAGCAGTGGTGGATGAATCATCTGATGCAAATGGAATAGTTTAGGGAATACATGCATTTTCATTAGCCTAACTTCTCCTCCAGCACTATGTATTAGCATGGAATTAACCCATTAATTCTATTGATTTCAGTTAATATTGTGCATTCCATTAGTGCTTGAATCCCCACAGACTCCTTTCCAACCATCTATAGGAACTGGCTTGTTTAATCAACACTGAACAACTAATTGAGGCAACAGTTTGGGCCATGAACTGAAGAAGAAAATTGTTTCTAATTGAAAGAACAGGAGGAATTTGGGGAGGCAGGACAGAATTATTACTGCTGGAGCAGGGCCAGGATGCCAGAGATCCCACTCTGCTGGTCCTGCCAGAAGTGCCACAGGAGTTGTTCTCTAGGCACAACTGGTGGTGGCAAGAGGAGATCATTTCACCTGTTCAGGGAATGGCTTGGGCTGGAAGGGGCCTTTAGAGCCCATCCATTTCCAAACCCCTGCCATGGGCAGGGACACCTTCCACTAGATCAGGGCTCCCAGCCCTGTCCAGCCTGGCCTTGGACACTGCCAGGGATCCAGGGGCAGCCACAGCTTCTCTGGGCACCCTGTGCCAGGGCCTCACCACCCTCATCTTAAAAACTTTTTCTTTACATCTAATCTACATCAACCCTCTTTTATTTTAAAACCATCACCTTGTACTATTGCAGGAGGTCCAGCTAAAACCCTTGTCCCCATCTTTCTTTTAGTCCCTTTGGGCACAGGAAAGTGTTTGATGTTCCCCCTGAATCCTTCTCTTCTCCAGACTGAAAACCCCCAGGTCTCTCAGCTTTTTCTTACAGGAGCAGTGCTCCATCCCTTTGTTCTCCTGTCCCAAAATCCAGCCAGCACTATGCTGGCAGGAAACTCACACCCTAAAATCCACTCTGCTCTTCTCAAACGTTTCCTGTGCATGTGCGTCACAGGCTTTCATCGCCTCTGTCACAGCAGTGCCTGATCACCCCCTCACACTCCCTGGTGTATTCACACCACCCTCCTTGCCCCATGCAGATCCCCTGGGCCAGTTCTGGCCAAACTCTGCCCCGCAGCGTGGTGCTGATGGGGGCTGTGTGGGATGCAGACACTGCAGGCAGCAGCGGTGGTGAGAGGTGGTCAGAGTGCTGTGTCCCCACGCAGGACAAAGAAAACTTCCCATCTCTGCAGTGCCAAACATTTCCCTGCCACTTTAATGTAGTTACAGGAGGGATGGTGTCACTTGGAGAAGTTCAGTCATCAAGGGACAGGGAGGATCTCCAGAGACTGTCAGAGTCAAAGCAGGGTCACAAAGATGGTGTTTCATGTTTTTAGCTCAAAGTCTCTGGGTTTTTTTACTGCTCAGGTAGAAGGGCGGCTCTGCCTCTTGTGGCCTTTGCTTGGAGGAGAGGATAAATGAGGTCTTTGATGTAAAAATCCAAATGAAAGCAAACACCACAAAGTTGCTCTTTAAACTCAGCTTACTCACCAACATCTAGTTCTGGCATTCGCCTCCCTGGGCAGTCTGTGCACTGGACTCACCCTCCCATGGCTATGCAGGCTGAGACCACATCCATGACATTTTTTTACAGCACTCTTCAGCAATATTTCCTCACAAATTGCTTTTGTAAAAGACTGTCTTTATTTCCCTCATCATAAGCCCTGCCTCATTTTCAGCAGCAAGATGAACTCTCTCTCCCTTGCATCCTGGCCTAATTATTAAACAACCTTGTCAAAGTATTCGGTTGTTTGATGATATTTTACTCTCAATTAGAACTATGAATGTGCTCCATTAGGCTTCTAATATCCTTTATGCTCAGCCTGACATTTGGGGAGCTGTTTTATTACAGCTGACACTCTGGGAAATGGGGCTGCCATAGTTAGCATCAATAATGGTGTTATTGACCCCAATTTTATGAATGCAGGAGGATGTCTGGATGTTACACACTCAGTATCTCGAGGGTTCTCATTGTCTCCCACCAATGTCTGCTCTGGGAGCTCACGTCCCTGCCTTTTTGTGGAAGTGTGTGGTTTTTTTCTCACCCAGTTAAGCTCAGAGACACTTTCCTGATCAAGTGTTTGGCAGCTGGTTAACACACTAAAAAGATCATCAAGATAGTGAGGACTGAGGTTAAGTTTCTCATTGAAAAGCCTGACAGCCTCTGAATAAGCATCAAACACAACCAGGAATCCTCAGGGTTGTTCCCACTTCTGAAACAGACTGGTGGCGCAGCCCTGGACAAGTCAATTCCCTTCTCTGTTACTTCATTCTGCGACTGAGTGAAGTTCCCCTCCACATCACCACTTCTCTTTAAAGCATGGAATCACGAAGTGATTTGGTTGGAAGGCTCCTTAAATGTCATCCAGATCCACTTTCTGCCATGGGCAGGGATGCCTTCCACTAGACCAAGCCCCATCCAACCTGGCCTGGGACAGCTCCAGGCATCCAGGGGCAGCCACAGCTGCTCTGGGCAGCCTGCTCCAAATCACAGAGAGAGGTGGTCCCTGCTGTGAAGGTTTTCAAAGATAAAGCCCTGGTCATAACAAAAAAGAGTAACTGGAAAGCTGGTGTTTGGATGTGGGGATTCCGAGACAGTTCTCAGCTTCAAACCCGTCCCACCCAGTTCTTGCCACAAAGTCTGGGCGGGCTTTGTGTGCCTTTTCTGGGACCTCATTAAATGGATCTCAGACCACAGCAGGTGATGATGGGACTTCTCTGGTGCCCATCCTGCTGCAATTCCAGAGCAATACGGACCAAACAAAGCTGGGAACAGGAGGCAGCAGTGTACTGTACCAACATTTGATGCTGAGCACCTACACAAGTCCTCCATCCCCTCCAGCCAGGACAAACACACGGGTCCTGTTCTCTGCCAGCGGGCACCGGGAGCAGCTCTCTGAAAGGTTCTAGATGGGGATGCATGGGCATAACTCAAACCATAACCCGAAGCACCACGTTTCTGAGGCTGCATTTGGAGTGAGCTGCAAAAGGACACACACTGAACCCTGCTGGGTCTTCCAGCAAGGTCTGCAACAGCAGGCTCAGTGTCAAATTCAGCTGGAATTTGTAAAACCCATGTCTGGCTGATGCTTTTTCCCTTTCTTCCTTAGCAGACTACTGCACAGACTACTGCAATGTCACAAGAAAATCCTCCCCTTTTCTCTCCCCTCTTTTCCCAGTAGCAGATAAGGACCATGAGAAAAAAAGAAATGGGTATTTTGGAACACAGGAAAACACCTCGTTCCCATCAAGTTGAGATTATTGCTGAACTTTGCTCTATTTCAGGGCTAAAAAGTGGAATATCTTGCATTGAGAATAGTTATTGTACTCTAGAGTCTTTTCAAAATAACAAAAAGCAGTATCCATCCATCATCCATCCAATCCATCCATCCATCCATCCCTCCACCCATCCATCCATCCCCCCATCCCCCCATCCCTCCATCCATCCCTCCCTCCATCCCTCCATCCATCCATCCCTCCATCCATCCCTCCCTCCATCCCTCCATCCCTCCATCCATCCATCCATCCATCCCTCCATCCATCTCTCCCTCCCTGCAGGTTTTTAATGCAGAGACAAGGTAGGCATGGGCCTGGCAGGGTGGAGAGGTTTCCCCAGGGAACACGAATGTCTGTGGCAGAGAAGAGACAGCCCAGATTCCCTGAGTCCCAAACCAGTCCTGTGGTTTCCAGTTTGTATTCACTCCCGACCGGAGAAATTCAGCTGAGCCTTGGATCCTCTCTGCCTCTGCGGCTCTGCCATGACAGTGGTCTGCCTGTCAGAGGTGTCAAACCTTGTCCATGGTCCTCCAAAACCAAGGCATCAAAGGGGCGAGTCAGCAGCTGTCCAAATGAAGCTGCTTATTTGGTGTCCAGGGATTCCACCTGGGCTCCTCTGTCTGGAAAAACTGGACTTGCACGGCACTCAGTATCTCCAAGCCTCCTCCAAAACATCCTTGGCCAAATGTCCTTGAGCATTTTCATCAATAGCAGAAGGTCCTTCCAGCCACTACCAGGGACCAGGAGGGGGAAACCCCAGTGCCACAGGCAGGAAGGGACTTCCATGAGCAGTTTGGGATGGGAGGACGGAGCTTAGTACCATCGAGGGGATGCAGGAGGCAGGGACAGGTCTCTGGGAGCTGCCCCAGGGCAGGGCTAGATCACAGAATTCCTAGATTGGAAGAGACCTTCAAGATCATGGAGTCCAACCCAGCCCTAACACCTCAACTAAACCATGGCACCAGTGCCACATCCAGTCTTCTTAAACACATCCAGGGATGGTGAACTCCACCACCTCCCCGGGCAGACCATTCCAGTACTTCATCACACTTTCTGTACAAAACTTTTTCCTAATATCCAACCTATATTTCCCTTGGCGCAGCCCTGTGTCCTCTTGTTCTGTCAGTTGCTGCCTGACACGAGGAGCTCCCACCTCTTTCCAACAAGGAATGGAAGCTTTCAGACCAAATCACCACCCAGGACCACACAGAAGCCGTCGTTTCTTTCCCAGGTGGATCTGCCCTTGGACAACTGCACAGATCCAGCCCTGCACTGACACCCAGTGAAGTCAAACATCCCTCATGCTCCCCGCAGCCTCCCCAACACACACACCCCTCCTTCTGCAACAACAAAGCTCCAGCCTCTGCCTCTGAAAATTAAATCTTATCTCCCCAAACCACTCCAGCTCCGCACACCTGGGATCGCATCTCTCCCTCTCATCTGACTTTAACAGCAACACCATTCCCCCTCAAAAGGAGGAGCACGGAGCCCAGATTAAAAGGAGCTGTTTAGCTGGCAGCAATATTCCCTTCCTTTGCCCTTTGAGTCTTGATTTTGTTGTTGGTGTTGTCACTCTTGCATTTTTTATTGAGCACCTGGGCTGAATGGCAGAATAAAATCGAACTTCCCAGCTGAGACCACACCACAGCTGCTTGTCTGCGCATACCTTAGGGAAAAACGTGGACAATTTCCATTTTGGCCAATTGCTATGTGGGGGAATCTTTTATTCTGGTGGGAAGGCGGACAGGAGGAAGAAAATCCTTTGCAGGCACTGACTGTCTTTTAAAGGAATGGTGGCCACTTAAAATTGTTGAGCCAGAACTTCAGCACACCTGCATCAGCAGAAATCCCTCCTAAACGTGGGGATGAAAAGCTAAGAATTTAGCTGGGAATCTGGGGAATTGGGTGTGGATACACCCATGTTTATTTATATATCACTGCAATTCTCTTTAATTTGGTTTGTGTGCTTTTTTCCCCTTCCTTTTGCCCTGGGCATAGAGAATCATCTCATTTTCTTGGGATCACATTTCTGTGATTTACATTAATCCCTGGACACAAGCACTCCTTCCTCCTACCCTTGCCAAGCATTCACAGGTCCTGCACTGCTGCTCTTTGTGCACGCACAAACTCCAGACTCACAAACGAACTTTATTTACTTTGTTTGTGCTCAGTTACTTTCCAGACCCCCTTCTCTTCCTGCTTTCCCTCTCACTCTTTCCCATTCTGTTATCTCATGAGTGGGTCTTAGCCAGGGACCTCTGCTGTGTTCATCTCTCTGTTTCCCTTCCTCCCTTCCTCCCTCCGAGGCTGGAAAACGCTGCAGGATCATGGCACAAGACCAGGCTTCTGCTGACAACGAGCCCCCTTCCCCCAGGGTCCCTCTGGGAGCTCGGCTGCGGTGACCCAGAGGAGATGGAGAGGAGGATGGTGAAAGTGGGGCCAGCACATGAGGCTGCCCTGGTACCTCTCCAGCCTCAGCTCTTTTCATCCTGTGCCAGCGGAATCACAGAATTATTTGGGCTACATGTAAGGGGCTTTTAAAAGTCTTCCAGTCCAACCCCCTGCCATGGCAGGGACGCCTTCCACGGGACCAGGGGCCCCAAGCCCTGTCCAGCCTGGCCTTGGACACCCCAGGGACGGGACACCCTCCCTGAGCAAAAAGGGGTTTCTGTGCAAATCAGACTCTCAAAGATTTCTCTGTGGGGCACGTGCCCAGTTTCTCCACAGACCCACATGAACATGCACAAAGTCCTGCTGTGAGAAGTTCCAAGCTTGTCTACCTGACATCTGCCACCCTGAACCACTGCAGAGGACCCCCTGCACCCTAGAACTTCCAGACAATGATCCTCCCAGGAGTAACAGGGAGGGTCTGCACGAAGCAGAGACACAGGAGGGGGATTCCATCCCTTCAGCTTTACTTCTGACAGATGTTTCATGTTGAAATTGCCATCAGGGAGCATCCACTGTGGGTGCCTGGCAGTGCTGCTGTTGCAGCAGGGTTTCAGCTGTGGCTCCTCTGTCTGTCCTATGACACCCAGAACCCAAAAAGGGACTTAGCAGCCTGTAAGCCTTCCTCCTGGGCAGAGGCTAAATAAAGACAAAAAAAATCATCCATCCCAGTGCTGTCCCTATTGAAAGGTTGTTCAGGAGGAAAAAAGTTCTCCTGATGTTTTAAACACTACAAATACGATACAATGGGTGTTTGATACAACCTGCAAAACAAATGCTGTGTAGTGCAGAGTGAAAAAGCCTCCTTAAAATATTTTAAATAGAGAAAAAATTACAGAAAGGCTGCAAAAAAAAGAGACATAACCTTTTGTGATGCCAACAGACTTGTCCTGTGCAAACAAGAGGAATGGGGGTGGGGGGAGAATGGAGTTGGATGGTTTAACTACTTGGCTTTGGTTATTGGATTTTTTTTAGATAGGAAAAAATGAAGTTAGAAGGGAAAATATCAAGAGATATTTGGAGTGGCCATGTAACAACAGCCCTGAGCCACAGGACAACTGCAGCCATAAGTAAAATTTCCAGAATCACTCCCTCTGCCTTAAGGTCAGACCTTTGAAGGGAAAAAGAGTGAAAATGAGAGTGCAAGTATGAGGAAATCCATTGCAGACATGTAAAATACATAAAGGGTTTTCAGCTGCTTGCTTTTGGACTTGAGGAGAGACTGTTCCCACGGGGACAAACGGACAAGAAAACAAGACCTTGGATCACAGAGACCCCAGGAAGCTGTCAGTGTCATGTTTGTGACCCAGGCTCAGAAGGGGGGACTGTGAGAGTCCTTTCCCCACCACAGCCTCTCTCCACTGCCCCCAGCAGGGTTAAAATCCCAGGGAACGCTGACTCCCACTGCCCCAAGCCCCACTGCCCTGGGACCAGCAGCATTAAACAGCTTTCCCTTTTGCTGGGGTACAGGCAAGCTCCTTTTCCTTTCCAAGTCTATTAAGTTTCTAGTCCCAGGATGCTGTGAAAACCTGCATGAAATACTCCCTGACAGGCCCCCCAGGCATGACCTTGAAAACAGCAACTTCTCCCGAGCATTTACTTGCTCTTAAAGGAACTTGAGGAGTTCATTTTTTTTTTTAATTGAGGGGGCTCTTTCCCAGACACTTAAGAAATGAGTGGAAGAGAGATCTCCCCCAAGAGCCACTGAAGTCTGCACAGCCCATTTTTGCCTATTAACTACCAGCTCGGGATGGATTTTCATTTTTGTTCAGCTGCTGAGCTGAAAATCCTTGTTTTCAACTCGTTTGTTCCTCTGCCCAGCCCGACCCTCCCACGATGCAAGGCTGCTCCTGCTACAGCCTGGAACATCTCTAACCACTGCTGGAGCCCAGTGTGCACACGCAGCACTTGGGTTCTGCACGGACTCTGCAAACCAGAGCTCCCATCTCTGCTTAGTGAGCAGATAAAAACCTCCCTCAGCAGCAGTCTGCAAGGAATTGTGCCTCGCAGCATTTCTCAAGCAAAGTATTTTGGGGTCATACAAAGAATACTGCAAACCATTCCAAACCCAAAGAATAATCCATTTGCATATTAAGGTCTAAATAGCAAAGAAAATCCACAAAGCCAAGGCCTCCAGCCTCAGATCCTGCACGAGGAGAGAGAGCTCCTAAAGCCACAGATGGGGGGTTGTGCCAGGGCAGCCAGGAACGCATGAGGTTTCCTCTGCTAGGGGGGCTTTGGGGTGAAGGAACATGTGCTTTAAAGGTGAATTTATGACTAGGTCAGGTTTTATGCTGACAATTCACATGCAGATCATCTGGGGGAGGTGAGGAGAAGCACACAGCTGGCTAATTCTGGAAATTAGCAATGTTTTCATAGTGAAAAGGCAAAGACAATGAGTAAGGAGCCCAGGGTGTGTTGGGGTGAGGGTGTGAAGAGCTGCCAACCAAAGCACAGCAGCAGTGCAGAGGAGCCCTGACCCATCCTGTGCCTGTCCCACAGCAGTGTCAGCACCGTGGGCACAGCAGTGAGAGCACGGCCAGACCCTCCCATGCCCATTTCTCCTGGGGTCCAAACCCAGCCACAAGGCTGGAAAGGCGAGCAAGCAGCCATCCCATGGTTCTGTGACATCCCTGGGTGAACTCCTGGGGACCAGCGAGCTCCATCTGCACTCTGATGTCTCCGTGCATCCTCAACCTGGGATCTGGTCATGGCTCCCCTCTCCCAGCCTGGCTGAGGCCTTGCTTTCCTCAGGGGTTTGCTCTCCCAGTGCTTGGTGCAAGTCAGTGGATGTTACAGAAACACAGAAAGGTCTGGGTTGAAAGGGACATTTAAAGGTCATCTGTGGGCTCGACATTTCTGAGCCTGAATTTTAGCCTGCTAACCATTGCCGGCTCCTTTCCCAAGGGAAAGCTGCCAACAGTTTCTCTTTTCAAAACATCTCTCTCCGTTTCTCAGCACAGGCTCAGCAAACAGTGTTCCCTTTGCCATAACAACTGTCCCCAGGGGTTGTTTCCTAGTCCTGAACCAATGGAGAGCAGTGTCAGTGCCATGGAGCAATAACAGACCTTTTTACACAGCGTGTTCTAAAAGAAACTGTTGGGATTGTAAATAAAGCCTTCTTGCTCTTCTGACAGCTATAGAGAGTCCATCTATTTCGTGTCCTACTGTGACAGTCACCAGTGCCATCGCTGCCATGGCAGGGACACTTCCACTGTCCCAGGCTGCTCCAAGCCCCAGTGTCCAGCCTGGCCTTGGGCACTGCCAGGGATCCAGGGGCAGCCACAGCTGCTCTGGGCACTCTGTGGCAGGGCCTGCCCACCCTGGTTGTAAAAAATTTCTTCCTTATATCTAGTCTGAACCTATACTTTCCTTATTTAAAACCACTCCCCCTTTTTCCATCACTACAGACCCTAGTAAAGAAGTTTGTCCCCATCTTTTTTTCCAATACCCCCTTAAGTGTTGATGGCTGTATGTATTGAATGTGGCATTAGCTGGAGTTGCAAGAATTTAACCTCAGGAGATTTGTCTTTCTTCTTCCCTGACTTCTGCTTGCTTTTGCACACACAGCAGCCTTTCCAGCTGCCAGCCCTGCTTTCCAAAGGCTGGCAGTCTGTTATCCCATTCACATCTCCCTGCTCCCCACTGGTGCCCTTGGAAAATTTCAGCTGTGAACTCTCCAAAGGTGCCTTCACTCTCAGAGCCCCTGAGACCTTGTCGGTACCACAGCGTCTTTGATGTGCCCAGGGTCACCAGCAGTGACCTGCGCCCCCAGAGACCAGGGGTCACAGCCCCCAGAAACCAGCTGTGCTTCTGCAGAGGCTGATAATAAACAGCCCAGCCAAAGCTCTCTCAGCTATAGAATATTACTGCCTCATCAAATGCAAAGCTTGGTTTGAGCTGCCCACAGCTTTCATGGCTGTGTGAGTGACAGAACAGCAGCCGTGCTGGTTTAATTAGTGCCTCCAAATTCCTTCGTTTCTTTTGCCAGTTCAGTCTGTAATTTTTGGAGTGCCTCTCCTTCATTAAAATAAAGAGTCTGAAACACTTTGGAGCCTGAAATACCTATTTTTTTCCCCCCAGAGATGGAGGTCAAGGCTCAGGCATTTTAGACATAGTGCTGCTAAAATACACGTAAATCTGCCCCTCCCTGCACATCAGCCAGCACAGTCTTCTCCACCCACATCTGGAGCAATCCCCACTTTGTGCCAGTCCATGTGCTGTGCCTTCTGCTCAAATATTTAACACATTTTTGTGACTGATCTTGAAATGCAGCAGGACCAGGGTGACCGGTCATGACTTGTCTTTCTTAGAATCCCCTGTGTATAACTGTGTTTGCTTCTATGCTCCAAAATCTCTCAGTTGAGGTCCCCATACTCAAAGAAGATGTAGAAAGCACCTCTCCGTGCTTCACTTATTCAGGAATTTTATTGAGTTATCCCATGTTTTGAGGGCTCTGAAGGAGCTCTTCCCAATGGGATGAGCCTGAGAGGAGAAGGAGCTCCTCACAAGACACTGGGGGGAGTTGCAGTGGGAAAGGAAAATCAGCCTGGACAGACCTTGACCGGGATGGAGGTAGACTGGAGAAGAGGGAATGTTCTGAGCTGCTGGGGTGGCCCAAACGGTGCAGCAGACACGGTGAGGCTCGTGGGGGTCTCTGAGCATGACACACATGGCAAAGTGATGGGCATCCCTCATGTGGTATTTGGGGAGAAGGTGGGCGAAGTTCCCAGGAAATGGAATGTCACGTACTGAGGGCTGAAGAACAGTTCAGTGCATTTATGAAAACAACCTGACTAATCAAGACCTTTATGTAATAAAAGGATTTTTCTGTTGTTAGTCCATTTATTTTGGTCTCAGTTTGAACAGCTTTAATAATGAACCTGCAGCACTGTTCTTGTTCCCTCCTGTTCAATCAAGAAGCAGCAAAATGAGAAAGATAGGAATTTCTCCTTCCTGCACACAGAGGGGATGAGGCATTGCCCCATGTTTCAGAATAAATCCATTAAATCCCAGGATGAGCCCTAGTTCCTTATCTGTATCACAATGACATAGCACTGAGTTGCTCAGGGTATGAGCTGCAGTGACCCTGGCATGTCTTTTCTCTGCTATTTAGCAGCTGTAAGGAAGAAAAACAACTGTTATTATCTTTTGGATATTTTTTTAATCCTATTCTGAATTTGTATGTCATCACGAGACAGAGTCAGAGGAATTCAGACTCTGCAGCAAACAGGGATGGGGATGTCGGTACTTGACAAGAATTGTGAGGCTCTGAGTGATGTGCTGGGTACTTAATGAAGCCACCTAGAAAGGCTGACATATTTGCATTCCTGTTAAAAGAAAATAATAACAATAATTTGAGGCTGTTGAAAAGCTCTGCCCTGACAGCACTGGTAAATGCCTCTCATTTACCCAGGGACACAAAGCAGCCTCTGCCCCTGCTGTGCCAGCACTGCTTTTAGAGACCTGCCTGGTTTGGGACACGGCTGCTCCCCACTGAGGACAAAGCCTCCATCACCCCCAAGCCATGTCTCGGCCACCTGCATCCTCTTGTCTCCGCCTGGGGGGCACTGGGGCAGCTGCCAGCTCTGTACCCGGGCCCCACACCCCCGGCTCACGGCCACGGCTCAGCTGGGGCAGCCGAGGGGCAGGGGATGAGACCCAGGGACATTTCTGGTGCCATTCCTGGTGCCAGGGTACCCCAGGTGTCCCTGCAGAGCCGGGAGCAAAGTCCAGCCCCAGAACACGCTCCAGGGAAGCAGCACCTCTCCCCAGGGAGGATGGCAGAGGTTCCTGCTGCCCCCAGCTTGATGGCACTGTCCTAGAGCTTCCTCCCCTCCATCACATCCTGCGCCCCAGACAGTGCCCTGGCCTGCACTCTGCTGCTTCCCAAAGTGTCACAGCAGCTGAGGGACGCTGCAGCAGCTGTGGCTGGTGACACAAAATAAAACTCCCTGTCTTTTGGGGTTTGGGTGTGTTGGGTCTGGGTTTTGTCCTTCCTTCCTTCCTTCCTTCCTTCCTTGGATCCTCAGAGTCTCTCAAGTCAAACCTCAGCCTGCCTGGAGGACTTTCAGCATTCCTAGTGCCACCCATTACAGAGGCTTTGAGGGTCATCTCTCACTTTTCTCACAAAAGCAACTCGCTGTTCTTCCCACAACACCGAATTTGAGGTGACAGAAGAGCAGTTGGACCCTGAGAGCCGTAACCTGCTGCTGCCCAGCCATGGATGATGGCATGTAATGTGTCCAGGCTGTGCTGGGAGCCACTTAGGACCCCTGACTGCAGCTGGCTTGGGGCTGGGAGGAGGGCTGAACCTCTGCTCCACTCTGAAAAGCTCCCACTCCACACCAGGCTTTGCAGGAGATGCTTCACTGGACAGAAAGGCACCAGGGAGGAAAGCAACGGTGAGAAGTAACAAGGAGAAAAGCAAAGAGAACTCTGGACTGGGTAATTCCTGCCCAACGATTGTCTCTAATAAGGTTTGACTGTATTAATTAATTGAGATGTGCCTTGGAGAGCGGGAGCTGCTGCTGATGGAAGCCAGCCAGGAAGGAAAAAACCCTCATTTTCTCTGCAAATCTTCTGGCTGGACCAGATCTCTGAGGTTTGGTGTGGCAGGCTTTGGGGAGATGAGCAGGTTTTCAGGGCCTGTGACACAGCCACAGGTAGACTTTGGTTGTCACAAACTGCCAGGGAAGGTGGCCAGGGGTGAGGGAGGACAAAGCTTTGCAGTGGCACCAAGCTGGGTCATTCCCTCACATCAGCTTTTGAATAATTTCCTACATGAACCCAAAATGTCTGCACTTCCCTTGCTTGTGTAGGAAGAAAGAAAAAATAAGAATATGTGTCATTCCTCAGAGGTCACTGGTAGGGCTGAGCCCGCTCCAGTCCTTCCCACCCACTGTCCTTGCTGTCAGTCCCAGTAACAACTCCCACAGGGGCATCTCCAGGAGGCAGAGGCCCTGGAGGGCTGCACGGACCAGGACTGCAGCTGGTCACCTCGAGCAAGCCCTTCCAGAACATGCAGACCCTGCAGACCTGAGCAATGACGTGGGTGCAGGTCCCTGGGGAAGGAAATGCCCCAGGCTGTGCTGGAGCCTGTCCTGCAGCTGTTCCTTGGGGAGCCGGAGCTCTGGAGTGCAGGGATGGGGCTCGTGTCCCAGGGAGACACAGCCTGGGCACGTGACTGTTTGTGCAGGGGCAGCCGCCGTGGGCCGGGGTGCAGGAGCACGCCTTTAAGTGTGCACAGAGCTCTCCTGGCTCTCGGGAAATGTGCTGGAAAAGATGGTCTGTGCACCTTGCCAGCTGAAATGCCAGCTAAGGAGAGGACAAACCAGAGCTTTCCAGCTCTGCTCTCCTGGGATGCAGAGAAACCTGCTCCCTGCTTTGAGTGCCGTGGGGACAGCAGCTTTGTGCCCTCGGCCACCCATGGATCTGGATTCCTGGGCATCTCCAAGGACCCTCCCACTGCTGCTGCAAGAGCGATGGATGTGGAGAAACATCCTGCAGCCCTGTGACCTGGCAGCAGGAGCATGAGCTGAGTGCAAAAAACACAAACATCAGCTTACCCAAGAGAAAAATCCCCACCGAAACAGAGACACGTCTGCGTTAGGCTCAGTGTGTCCCAGCGTTCTTTTCATGTGTTTTTTTTCTCTTGGAAGTTTCAGCCTGGGAGCAGAAGGAATCATTTCTGTAGCTGTTCACTGTTCTTATTTTTTTTTCTAAAAAATGTAACTCCTTTGATATGGATGTTAGTGACTCGATTTAAACTAAACAGAGTAAAAATGTTGCTGACAACCCCCATAACTCTTATTCCAGATTCTAGAGCCAGGGCTTGAGAGAATGCTGGACGGGGTGGGTACTGCCTGGCACAGGGTTCGGTTGTGCAGGAATAAGAGATGTTGAGCCACTTCTGGGATTCCCTCCTGTTCCCTTTGGACACGATTTCAACACTCTTGGAAAGGAACAGTCCAGCTTTCCACAGATGCTTTTTCTGCCATAAGAGGGAAATAATCGAGACTGAAACCACTTCCACTAATTGTCTGTATTTTAAATTTGAAGTGGTGCCAAGTTCCTACTTGGAGATGGTTCAGGCAGCTGTCGTTAGCAGGCTCCCGGGAGGAGTTTGCACAACACGTGGCCATGGGGCACCTTGGGAGATGGATCTGCTCTCACAGCCCATCCTCACGTCAGTCAAAGTGATGTTCCCCAGCCTGCCCTGCTCCTGCCTGTTGAACATTTTTAGCTCTGTAAAGGCTATGACATAATTTCAAATCCCAAAATAAAAACAAAACAGAAGGCAGATACTTTTCCCCAAAAGACAAAGGATTCTAAGTCTCTCCAGAGGATGAAAGACACATATCTGCAGAGGAAGAAGTGGGATGAGATGTTTTCAATGAGCTTTGTTTAACCCAGGAGACCACCCGCCCATGAGCCCTTCACTGGCTTCAACCTTGGTCATTCCTGTGGTGCCTTCTGGAGCCCATGGCTGCAGTACAGGGATGCTTCAAGCAGGGAAGGCCACAGGACTCAGGGAGAACAAGAACCAGAAAAATCATGGTGATGAGCTCAGCTCAAGCAAACTCACCCAAGACCTAGATGTGCAGTAGATATCTGGTTCAGGCCCACAGCTTCACCTCCTTCTCTGGCACCCAGCTCTCCCAGAACCCATGGGAAGCTCAATGCCCTGACACGATGAAAATACCTCAATATTTTGGAAGGTATTATACAAGCCTTGATGGGTAATTAAATCACAGAATCTGTTAATAGTATCATAGAATCATTGAATATCACAGAATGGTTTGGGTTGGAAGGGACCTTAAAGCCCCTCCAGTTCCTGCCATGGCAGGGACACCTCCCACTGTCCCAGGCTGCTCCAAGCCCCAGTGTCCGACCTGGCCTTGGGCACTGCCAGGGATCCAGGGGCAGCCACAGCTGCTCTGGGCACCCCGTGCCGGGGCCTCACTATGGTAAAGATTTCTTTTCCTACTAATAATATCATGAAACATCAAAGTGATTGGTTTGATCTCTAAAGGCTTTGTGATTTTAAACAGAGCACTTTTGGTCAGCTACCCAGGACACATCTCCACTGTCCCTCCTGGCCCCCACATTTCCCTCCTGAGCATCAGAGCTCTCTTCTGTTCCCAGCCCTGGAAGGACCTGGGGCTGTTGGAGTGAGTCCAGAGGAGGGTGATCAGAGGGATGGAGCAGCTCTGCTATGAGGAAAGGCTGAAAGAATTGGGGTTGTTCAGTATGGAGAGGGCAAGGCTCTGGGGTGACCTCATTGTTGCCTCCCAGTGCCTTTAGGAGACAAGAAGAAAGATGTAAAGAGACTTTGGACAAGGGCTTGGAGAGACAGGACACAGGGAATGGCTTCCCAGTGCCAGAGGGCAGGGCTGGATGGGATCTTGGGCAGGAATTGTTCCCTAGCAGGGTGGGCAGGCCCTGGCACAGAGTGCCCAGAGCAGCTGTGGCTGCCCCTGGATCCCTGGCAGTGCCCAAGGCCAGGTTGGACACTGGGGCCTGGAACACCCTGGGACAGTGGGAGGGGTCCCTGCCATGGCAGGAGGGGCACTGGAGGAGCTGTTGGGTCTCTTCCAACCCAGTATGTGAATCTGTGATTCTGTCCTTTGATATCTCAATCACTTGCTTTTCCAGCAACCCTTTCCACCAGCATGGGGCCACTGGCTGCCTGGGGTATGAACAGGTAAAACCAGTAAAAACTCAACCCAAAGAAAGGAAGAGAAAGTCCCTGTCCATGTTCGTGAAAAGCAGGAGGGTGAACATGGATGTACCCAGCAGAGCTCTGGGTACACGCCATTTTTGGCTGCTGATCCATTGTAACTCAGCCTCAGAGTGAGCACACTGTGCTGAGGAGCAGCTGAGAAGTGGCCGGTGCTGGAGGGAAGTGCTTCTTTGGAAGCCAAGGTCAGCCCCGTGCTGCTGAGGCACTGGGGTTTAGCTGCATGCCCACATAAAACCAGCCTGGACAGCATCTCTGGCTCTGGGGTGAGAGAAACACAGAATTATAGAATGGTTTGAGTTGCTGGCACCTTTAAAGGTTGTCCAATCCATCCCCCTGCGATGAGCAGGGACATCTTCAACAACACCAGGTTGGTCAGAGCCCCTTCCAACCCGGCCTCGAACATTTTTAGGGCTGGGGCAGCCACAGCTTCTCTGGGCAGCTGCTCCCAGCTGTTCCCAGCTCTGTGGACTCTTTCAGCTCACGAGAAGGGGCTCTGGCCTCCGTGTACGTGGGGCTGTGCCTGACCAGAGCCACGTGGGTGTCGTGGAGGTGGCGCTGGCCCTGCGCTCCCGTGTCCCACCAGGAACGGGCTGTACACTAAGGATGCCTTGGCATTAATGTGTAAATTAAAGTGCAGCTGCAATAATAGTCAAAAGGGAGCCCCAAAGAGAACAGAGAAGATTGATTATGTGCATATTTTAAGTGCTTTGTGACTGTGAATGTTTATTTGAAAAATAAGAGTGAACGAGAAGCACTGACACTACAAATAAAAATCATAAAGGGAAATACATCTCTTTTATTATTAAATTATAGATTAAAATAGGAAACAAGGGGGAATATAGAAACATATATCTCTTTGTGGAGGCTTTCTATAACAATCATCATAAAGTAACGCAGCAGTACCTGACAGCTTAAATAAAGACAGGAGCTGAGGCTCCTATCTACACATTTATCTCCTCTGATGCAGACAGGGTAAAGAGGCATAAAAGGCTGGGATAATAACATCTTCCCTGCACACCAGCTCCCAAACGATAGGCAGATTTTATACTCGGTTACTCCACATAATGTCAACACTGTTAGGAAACAAAAGCACCATGAAGATGCACACGTCTTTTCCCTCCTTCTCTTCCACCCTTTTTTCCTTGTGATCTATTACTTTGTGTTTTCTGTCTAGCACAAAGGGGCAGATCAGAAGCTCTGGATCAGGCCTGGGATTTGTGGGGCAGCAGGACAAGGAAGGAGGGGCAGGGGCAGTGAGGTTCAGCTGGGCGCACACAACTCAGAGGCAGAGGAGCAGAGAAGGCACCAGGCAGCTCCCTCAGTCCCTGCTCCTTCCCCATGCAAGGCCACAGGAGCTGCCCCAGCCAGCTCCTGACCACTCCTGCCCTGGCACTGCCCTCTGCCACCCCCACACCCACAGGGGGACGGACAGAGCTGATGTAGGATGGATTTGAGGCGTGAAGGAATTTACCCGTCAATATAATTTTATATTGATGATTGATGGTATATTTATATGTCCCTGTGTCCCACCTGAGCCAGCAGCCCGTGGGAGACACAGCAGCTCACACTGACCAGGTGCTGGAGCTGACAAAAAGCCCTGGCACAGCCAGGTTCTCCCTCTTTTCCAGGCTTTGCCCGCTGAGAGGGACTCAAACCCCGGGGGTTTCTACCTGAGAACCAGCCAGTTCTTTCCCCAGCTCCCCTCCTCACCAACAGTGATGCCTCTGAGTAATTCCCCCACATCCCTGGCATGTTCAAGGTGACACCACAGCTCGAAAATACAACCTGGGGGAGTTCCTGCAACAAGCCACCCACATTCCTAAGAAAAAATACTCACCTGGGACAAAGTAAGCAGCACTATGAAAGCAGCTGGATTTCTACATCTCCTTCCACACACCTTTTCTGCTCTGAGCTAACTTTTCCCACAGTGGGCAGCACAAGGAGCTCACTCCCATTTCCAAAGCTTGTAGGATCTGAACTTCTTCTGAAACTTCTTATCAAACAAGGTCAGGTTGGATGGGCTCGGAGCAACCTGGTCTAGTGGAAGGTGGCAGGAGGTGGAAGGAGATGAACTTTCGGATCCCTTCCAACCCAAACCATTCCATGAATCCATGATTGTCTGATCAGCCATGGGGGCTCAAAAACGCGTGGGAGGGGACAGACTGACATACGCAAATTCATTTTCTCTTGGAAACACAGTTGGAAGAACAACATAAATTGTTCACCTTCAGTTGAATCAACTTGTTAATTCTTACCAGCCTGAAGGATTTTCTCCAGGGACACCTATATTTGCCCAGTTGATTTGTTATGAGAAGACAGAGTTCTTGGCACTTACTTGAGGAGAGGGGAAAAAATCTTGGCAGCAGCAACCCACATTTTTTTGAAAACATTTACTTTTGAGTCCCAGCATAATGGAAGGTGAAAATAGGAGTGATTGCCCAAGCTTGACTTGGAGCCAGCCCCTCAGGGAGGTCACCTCCAAACTGCTGCCTTCTTCACCTCATTCCAGGGAGAACAGGGCCAGGTCTGAGGGCAGGAGTTCTGTCCTGGGAGCAGAGAGGGCCTGGGAGGCGCAGAGGGTGACACTGGGTGTGAGGTACCACGACTGTTCTAGTGCAGAGGAGGAGCCAGCTCATCACCAGGGAACACAGCAGAGCTCAGTGCTTGCCCAGACTCAGCATCCAACACTGAGCCCCGCCAGCTCCACCACCCAAAGGCCACTGAGACCTTGAGCTGAGCTGAGCAGCACCATCTTCCTGGGGCACTTTCAACATGAATTTGGGATGTACTGGGGGAAAGGGGAGGAACTGTGGCCAGCCCTCACGTCCAAGCACTGCAGGCAGCAGGGTGACCCTCTGCCTGGTGACACTGTTGCTGTCTCAAAGGCCACACTGGCCCTTGTTTAGCTCCTGGATGCACCCAGGGCCTGCAGATCCTACACAACGATGCACTGGTTACTCCTCATGCCTATGACTCACAACTCTCCTGAAAAAATTTCATCAAGCCTCAAGGACAACTCAGACTGAGGCCCTGCAATTTCTTTTTCCATTATAAATGAGAAAGAAAAATAGCCTAAACGTCTCACTCCTAACACTCCAAACTTTTTCCTTCGCTGCTTCATGCTGTTGCTCTCTCCTCCCCTCCCTGTCTTACAGGAGTGTGACTAATCCTCTTCTTTCCCTGGCACTGTTACCTTGAAGGTATTTATAGAGTGTGATCATGTTCTCTCCTGTGCCTTTCTTCCCTCTTCAACTCTGGATAAACCCCCAGGCATCTCTCACGTGCCTTCTCCTGCTCTCCGAGGTCATGCTCACGGCAATGGCGAGCCAGGAGAGGCTTTGCCTGTTGGAGAGGACCCTGCAGGCCCCCACAGGTGGCCGTGTCCTGTGGGCACAGCCTGGCCTGTGCCTGGCTGCCTGTGCTGCGGGTCTGCAACACCTCCACACTCAGCTTGCCCTGCTCAGCTTGCCCTGCTCCCCACCAATCAGCCAGCACCATCAGATGCTTTACACCAGCTCCTGTCCCTGCCAGCGCTCTCCTTCCCAGCTGGCAGCAGCAGAGAGGAAGATGAACGCCGGGGGCTGGAGGAGGTTAAAGTGAGACGCGTTTGTCCAGCAGGATCTGGGAGCTGCCTGGGGAAGGGGCAGTGCCTGGCAGGGAAAGGGTGCTGCCAGTGCCCTGCCTCGCTCACTTCACTGAGGAATTCAGGGTGCTGCTCCCAGTGACCCAGACCTGCCTCGCTCAGGCTGTTAAACTCTCCTCCCCTGCAGAGGAGGGGAGCAGAGCCAGCCCTTGCTCTGAGGAATGGTCCTTGGCTGGTGAGCAGGGCCCAGGACAGGGCTTGCTGGCCATGGCCAAAACCTCTTCAGGGATTTTAACAGGTGGGACAAGTCAATTCCCATAGCCCCAAATGCTCCTGGGCTCTGGGTGGCCTCTGTGGTCAGCAGAAGAGTCACCAACTCCAGGTGGTTCCAACCACCACTAGGACTAGAACCATCAGGTCTGCGAAACAGAAATTTCTCACTGGATTTCTTTCTTTTGCTTTTAATCGTGGAAAAATATCTTTCCTGGGAAAATCTGGGCTTTGCAAGTAGAAAAACAAAACACTAAATAATGTCGTGATCTAATTTTCTTTATCTTTCATTTTTTTAGTTGTACAGATTCAAATGATAGGTCCTTGGAGGACACAAGAACTTGGTGGCTTAGGCTGGGTTCATCTCACTGGTCCAGGAAAGAGCTGCAAGCATCACTGGGATTGGCTTTGTAGTCCTTGCAGGTAACTCCAATTTGCAGAGGGAGCCAACACCCCTCCAGGCCTGCCAACTTCTCCCCTCAACTGAAAGGAGAAATTCAGAAGACCAGGTGAAAACCAGACTGGGAGGAAACCGATTTCCTGCAGCCTGCTGGGACCATCCCTGTCTGGTGTGCAGGCAGGGGACAAGTGAGAGACAAATTCCATTTCTCTTCCCGTCCAAGGTCCCTCCGGGAAGACCATTTTCTGTTTTCTTAATAAAAGTAGCTAAAACAGAAGAGAAACATCTGTGGCTTCATTTTAGTCCTCATTTTTCATCCCCTGGAATTATACTTAATAAGCATTTTATTTTCTGCTTGCTATCTTTTATTTCGAATTTTACTGTTCCTGATCTGTCATTGTTGTTCGAAAGTCAAACTGTACCAAAAGCCCAATATTTTTCTGGGAAATGAGCTTCTGTTTTCCAACTTGCTCTTCTGTCAGAGGCTTTTATGTTCCTTACTCCAGGGCTGCTCCCCTCTGTGGCACCTGGCTGATGCAGCCCTCAGCAGAGCACATCCCCAGTCCCAGGGCAAGGCAGGATCACTGATCCCATGCAGGGGATGGGGGAAGGTTGTCGCTGTAGGACACGAAGAAATGACTCTAAATACCTTTTTTGAAGGCTTTTGATTAGAAGGCTTTATTGTCTATTTTTTTACTACCTTTTATCAGGTGTTCTGATACAGACTTTACATGATTGGTGGAACGACACCTCTCTAATCCCATTGGTTAAACTAGAGAAACACAACTAGAAAGGTAAACATCTTGTAGAGAAATTGTTTTGAGAAAAGGAGGAGTTGTTTTCAAAGACTGTTTTGAGAAGAAGCTTTCTTGAGGTGTTTTTCCCTTGTGAAAGGTTAGCAACTGCTAGCAGGCTAAAATCTCTTAGACTCAGAAATATCAGGCCCACAGAAGGTTTTCAGAGCACATTCCCTGACTTTGGGTCCTGCCTGGGCACAGGGAGGAGCTCAGAGGGTTGTGTGCTCAGGCAGGCACTGCTGAAAGTCACACTGCTCCTTACACACTGCTGAGAAATTTGGATCTTGTAGTTCAGCTTGCAGTTTGCTGCTTCCCACAAATACAAATATCCCGGGTCAAACGCAGTGCTGACTCCTGCTTCTGCCTCATAACAATTCCCCTACTTAAAAAATATCCTTATTTTACACCTGGACATGGTGACTTTGCACCATTATCCAAAACCTGAGAGACCCAGAAACAGACACTGCAATTCCTCATGCCATGGGACAGACTCAACCTGCAGATTAAACGCTTCTGGGGGAGTTCACTGCATTTCTTTCTGCTACTTGGGTATTTTAATTCGTGTTTGTTAGTTTGTTTTTTGCTCCAGCCGTTCCCTTATGATCAAAACTTACTGGTAATGCAATAGCATCTAATGAACTCAATTAGAGATCTGGACCCCTGGAGTCAGGCACTTAATTACCAGCAGGCTTTCCAGCACACATGAAGGACTGCCCTGGCTGGTGTGTGGGGAGGAAGAATGAAGCAATACGAGGAGAGGGAGATAAATTTCCTTGCATGAGTCCCAGGAGGGTGGTAACTCTGACACTGCTTTTCCCGGGATGTCTGTCCACACTCCTGGCTGACAGATGGCTCCCCGAGCTGCCACTTCACCTGCAGACAATCTCATCGCCTTCTGCAGAAGGAAAATCCAACCCTCAGGGCTTCCCTGGATCCTGAGTGGCTCTCAGACCTTTGCAGCCCTACACGTTCCTCCTCCCAGCCCCTGAATTCCGTTATCATGGAAGCTCCACCTGCACCTTCTGCCTGACACCTCAGGAGCCTCTTCTCTTCCACCTCCAGACCACAATCTGTTCAGAGCCTTCTCCACAGTCCCCTTCCCAAAGGTTCTAGCCCTGACGGAGAACTCCTGTAGTGCAAGTTTAGTAAAGTTCCCAGAACAGCAGGAGAGCCTCTGAAGCTCAATCCTACAGGAGCTTTCTCGTCTCAGGACATTTCCTTTTAACATTCCAAGTGATCACAAAAAGGAGACAAGATTTCTAACTGGACGGGGAAAATCTGCACACTCTCAGGGCATGGGGCACCCGAGCACTCTGAGGAGTTCCACGGGGCAGCACTTTTGCTTTAAGGTTTGCAAATTCTCCAAAATTCTCCAAAGCAGCAGTTTTGCTTTGAGGTTTGCAAATTCTCCAAAGCCTGACGAGTCCTCCAGGGATGCCATCAGCACCCTAAGGGGAAACTGGCTCTTCTCCCTTCCTTTCAGTAATTTGAAATCAAAGCTTTTATTAACAGAATCATAGGATCTTTTAGGTTAGAAAAGACCTCTGAGATCACAGAGTCCAATGATTTCAGTTTCTCCTGCAGCCATTTTCCTGCCAGGCAGCAGACAAAAGGTGCCAGCCCACATTCTTGCCCAAACTTGGGGTGCTCAGGGTGAGGTGTCAGAGCCACAGCATCGTCCCTTCTGAAGGCACCGCACTCCTAACACACCGCTGGAGCTCTGCCTCATTCCAGCTGCTCGTGGAGACACCTCTGTCACGGTACCTTGAAGGTTTTTCCGGGCTCTGAGCACCACGACCCCCTGAGCACTTTTCCCACTGTGGGAGGAAAGCTCCGTGCCCTCCCCCAGGGGTGACACGGCTGTGACAGCAACCCAAGGCGAGCAGTTTATCTCTCAAGCAGCCTCCCTGGGTTATGTTCTCTTGCCAAGAGGCAGAAACAAAACAAATGTCTTGGAAGGGGGGAAAAATGTACCATGAAATTGCTGTAACTCGTGTCAAATCAAGTAACCTTGCAAGGAGGAGTGAACTCCTCAGCAGGCAAAAGCGACACTCAGCACTCTCAGCCTTGCCTGGGCCTTACAAAAACAGCTCGAACACCTTAGGTTCTTTCCAAGCCCTGGCTGGTAGCTCAGCATGCAGGTCTGCTCTGCTCTCCATTCACACACACCGTGTCCTCGCCTGCAGACATCATTCCAGAAGGTTCTGGGGGGTTCTGTCACCTCGAGGGACAGTGGGGACAGCAGGGACAGCGGGGACAGCAGGGACAGCAGGGACAGCGGGGACAGTGGGGACAGCAAGGACAGTGGGGACAGAAGGGACAGGAGGGACAGCGGGGACAGTGGAGACAGCGTCTCTGCAGGCTGCAGGGACTGAGCTCCCTGGGCAGGCTGGCGCTGCTCTGCACTCGCAGGGGAGTTACGGCACCAGGAGGAAAGGGGGGCCTGGCACCAAAAGGTGTTTATCCAAGGTCAGACACAGGCAGCTGTGAGTTTCCTCCTGGATTTTCTTACTGGAGCAGCTCTGAGGAAGGGGAGGTGGGCTGGCTGCAAGACAAACCATTGCAGCTACAGCCCGCACTGTGGAGCTGGAGGGCAGATCCCGGACCCAGTTCTGGATGCAGAGCACACAGCCGTGGAACCCTGGAATGGTTTGGTCTGGGACCTTAAAGCTCCTCCTGTTCCA
Organism: Donacobius atricapilla; assembly: GCA_013397315.1. NCBI lineage: Eukaryota > Metazoa > Chordata > Aves > Passeriformes > Mimidae > Donacobius > Donacobius atricapilla. Next base: position 261,323 of record WBMY01016348.1, read on the forward strand.
GCCCCTGCCACGAGCAGGGACACCTTCCATCAGACTGGGCAAGGGACAGAAAGACATTAAAGTTATAACCATGGTGGAGGTGATGCCTTTGGCGGATCCAATTAGAGCAGCAGGAGGAAAAAAATAAAACAAAGTGTTCAATAAAGGCTGCAACAGTAAAAGAAGGTGGAGGTGACACTTAGGGGGGTCCAGTTTGGGCAGCAGGAGGGAAAAAAAAAAGAACGAAGGGTTCAATAAAGATTGCAACAGTAAAAGAAGATGAATTGAGAAACTCAAACCCCTTTATGATTGATTTGACTGTTTATGTAAAATTCTCACGGACAGGACCACATGAACTCTGCCGAGTGGTGGCCCAGACACTGTGTTTGCTCAAAACAAGAATTCATAGCCATGTTCCAAGTGAAGTCTCCCCTCCCACGAGGCTGTGGCTGCCCTGTATTTCCTTTGCTCTGATTAATCGAGGAGGATGGGATTTCCCAGGAGGAACCAGCCAGACTCATTTGATGCAAAGCTTGAAGCAAAGTCTGATTATTTTGCAGAGATTGAGTTCAATTCACCACCTCCCAAGGCACCCTGGAGCTCTCTCAGGACCTGTCCTGAGCATTTGCTGGGTCCAGTCCAGCTCTGAGGCTCCAGAGAGCTCAGATCACGCCGGGACTCCCCAGGCTGCTCCTGTTGTGGCTGAGTGGAGCTGAACTCCTCCCTGGGCACTTCCACTCCTCCCTGGGCACTTCCACTCCTCCCTGGGCCGCAGCCCTCGGTGCCTCAGGGCCCTGGAGGGTGAGCAGTGTGTGCTGCGGGCAGCACCAACCCTGCAGCTCGGGCAGCAGCCCTGCAGGTCAGCTCCAACCCAAACTGTGTGCTTGGCCTTCTTCTTCACTGTACAAGTAACAGGAAGTGAAGAGAGGAAACCCACCAGTTTCTCAAGTCTCAACTCACAGCCCATTAGCATCTGGAGCTGTTTAAACTCCCATCCCAAAGTGCACTGCCATCCCCTTGGGGGTGACAAAGAGATGGCTGAGCTTGGAGATGTTTGAAAGATGAGCAATTTGATCCTCCTTTTGGAAGAAGCACCAAAAAATCTGTCCCATTCCTTTCTCCTCAAAACCTAGCTGCCTGCAGTGGTGTGTCAGAGCAAGCCTCGGAGCCATATGTCATCAGCAGTGCGGGGAGTGCTGCAATAACTCTGCCAGAGCACTCGGGGGGGACAGGTATCACACACAGGGTTTTCCAGTTGGATCCTATAAATCAAAACCACAGCACAACTGCTTTTACTGCATCTTTCATGCAAACTGCTTTCCAGATGGATTTGCATAGAAAGAGAAAAACAGAGTCAAGGAATAATTTAAGTTGGAAAAGCCCTCTAAATTGGAAAAGGCAATTGAGTCCAACCATCCCAGCACTGCCCAGGCCAGCACTGCCCGTGTCCCCAAGTGCCACATGCACAGGGCTCTGAAATCCCTCAGGGATGGGGACTCCAGCCCTGCCCTGGGCAGCTGTGCCAGGCTGGACAGCCTTTCCATGCAGGAATTCCCAGCCTGAGGCCGTTCCCTCTCCTCCTGTCCCTGTTCCCCGGGAGCAGAGCCCGACCCTCCCGGCTGTCCCCTCCTGGCAGGGAGTTGTGCAGAGCCACAAGGTCCCCCCTGAGCCTCCTGTGCTGGCAGGGGACGCCTGCAGAGGAAGGAGATGGATTCACATGAAGGGAGGTGAAGAGAGATGAGCCTCGAGAGTGGCAGGACATGACCAGAGCAGTTTTGAGCTGGAGAATATTTATCTAATACAACAGGATGCAGGGAAAAGCTTTTTTCCCCATGAGGACGCTGAGGCAGTGGACAGTGAGGTTTGTTCCGTCTCCCTGGGGGCCATCCTGCCCTTCCAGCCACCTGCTGAGCCAGCTAAATCCCAGTGCCCCAGCACTCCTAGCAGGTGGGGCAGCGAGCAGGAGATGAGCAGGCTCTGAGGACAGCAGGGGTGTGTGCTGAGCATGGATCCCACCAAGGGCAGGGAGAGATGTGTCATTGCTGAGGGACTAAAGGGCCCCAAGGCAGATCTGCAGCTGGGGCAGGACTCATCACCACAGAGTCACAGAACAGTTTGAGTTGGAAGGGACCTTTTGAAGTTCATTTAATCAAAAATCCCCATCACACACTGGTGGGAATCAACAGGAACCTTTCAAGAGCAGAGACATCTTCCACTAGACCAGGTTGCTCACAGCCCCAGCCAGCCTCAGCCTCAGCCTGAGGTGGGGCATCCCTGGTGATGCAGGGAGATGCTTGGAAATATCCATGAGGACAAGAACCTTTCTCAACAGCCACCAAGCTCACTACAGCTCAGCCATCAGCTGTGGCATCAGCTGGTATCAGCCCCAGATCCTGGCTGGCTCACGGGTAATTTAAATGTGATGTGACCTTCCTGCAGACTCATTTTTCTTCCTTGTGGCACTCCCAGGTTCTCCTTGCCCAGGGTAAATGGTGGCTTCACCTCTGGAAACCCTTCTTGCCCTGTGTGAGACAGTCCTGGGTCCTTGGCCTCCATCACCACAGCCCCTCCTGGACACACCTCCAGCCCAGCCACACAAACCCGGCTTTTCTCCCTTTCCATCTGCAGGAGAAATCCTCCATCCACGGCTCCACTTCCCACCCAGCTCTGCAGACTCACCCTCTGCACCACGAGGCTGCACTCTGCTTTCCCAGGAGCGCAGCCCCAGCTGAGTCTTCACAGCTGGGACGGCCTGCAGCCATGGGGGCAGCCACACCCGGGGGTGGAAACTCTTCCCAGCCCTCCTCCTCAGCCCATCCTGGTGCTGGAAATGTCCTCTCAACCCTCCTCAGCCCATCCTGGTGCTGGAAACGTCCTCCCAACCCTTCTCCTCAGCTCCTCCTCAGCCCATCCTGGTGCTGGAAACGTCCTCCCAATCCTTCTCCTCAGCCCATCCAGGTGCTGGAAACTTTCCCAGCCCTTCTCAGCCCATCCTGGTGCTGGAAACGTCCTCCCAACCCTCCTCAGCCCATCTAGGGGCTGGAAACTTTCCCAGCCCTTCTCAGCCCATCCTGGTGCTGGAAACGTCCTCTCAATCCTTCTCCTCAGCCCATCCAGGTGCTGGAAACATCCTCCCAACCCTTCTCCTCAGCTCCTCCTCAGCTCATCCAGGTTCTGGAAACTCTTCCCAGCCCTCCTCCTCAGCTCATTCAGGTGCTGGAAACTTTCCCAGCCCTCCTCAGCCCATCCTGGTGCTGGAAGCGTCCTCTCAATCCTTCTCCTCAGCCCATCCAGGTGCTGGAAACTTTCCCAGCCCTCCTCAGCCCATCCTGGTGCTGGAAACTCTTCCCAGCCCTCCTCCTCAGCTTCCACCTCAGCCCATCCGGGCATGGAGGTCACTGCCAGGAGGTGTTACCAGAGGGGATTGTGACACATGCTTTTAAAACAACGGAGCTGGACTGAATTGAAGATTGACAGGAACAAGCTTTTCATGGTTTTGTTCCTTTTTTTTTTTCAATGAAAGGTGTTCTTCTGAAAAAATTCTTCTAGCAGGGGAACTACCTTTCAATTTGTCCTCTCTCACTTTTGGGTTGAGAGGAAAGAGGTCATTTATAATTTTTTTTAAGGAGGCAAAAGGAATATAAAGTCCACTAGAGGGAAAAAGAAATCATGAGTATCTCGGCAGCAAGGTATTTTTATCAAAAGGTGGCAAACTTTAGAGACATTAGAAGTCATGTTTTAAAATGACCAAGTGGAAAGTTATAAAAATGAACAAGTCTTGTGTGAAAATGATGAAGGGAATTTCAGGCACAATAGAAATCATCTGTGAAAATTCCCAGGAGAGCAGGGAAGACATTTCTGTCTCCAAAAGCAAAATAAAATGCTATTCACAGTAATTCATACTAATTATTAGCCTTAAGTAGTACTAATTTTTACCCAGCAATAATTACTATTTAAGGCTCCAGAGCTCTGGAAAAAATCTTTTCTGGGTGTGGTAAGATCCTTGCAGAGGAACCTGCACAGCATTTGAGGGCAGCCTGTTGAGGGAGAAGTTTTATTTCTCCTCTGCACCAACACGGACAGACATAAATATCACATTCCTATTGATGCAAATAACGGATTGCTCCTCTCAGAACTGACAACGCCACTAATTTAAGGAGAGTTGCCCTCTCTCTCTCTCTCACACACACACAGACGCATTTTTGAGAGGTTTTTTTTGCTTTTGCCCTGGGATCTGAGTTCCCAAACCAGGTGAAAATCCGCCAGACGATCTCGTGTTAGATTGCATCTGTGAAGAGCCTGTGGGAAACATATGCCAGGAATTATGCAAACGAGCAGCGCAGGAAAAGCTGCAGCAGGAATCAGCCCCGCTGCCATCTGGGGGTCCTGCCCTCCTCCACAGGGCCAGAACTGACTCTTGGTCCCAGGGGGATTTCAAGGCAAACTGCTGCTTCCAGCTGTGCCCAGCACTCCATCCTCACCCTTCAGCTGTGTGCTCTTCGTGCAGGGAGTGATGTGCCCTCAGATCTGAGCACTTCCTTGGGGGCTGGGGACAGGTGGAGCCCAGGGTCCTGCTAAAATTAATGACGCTCTTTAAATTTAACTAGGGCAGTGCTTGCTGGAGCCTCGATTTGCCATGAAGTCTTCCTGAATGCCTCACCACTGTCCCGTGAGTGGCATTTCTAGCCAGTGCCACCCAAGTGAATAGCAGGGGACACTACAGCAGCAACAAACTTCCCCAAAGCCACGTCCCTTGTCCTCGGGGGTGGAACTGTGCTCCCCTTCTGTCCCAGCACGGCCATAAATGTGGCTGCCGGGGAGATGGGTCAGGGAGCTGGTCTGGCTGAAAAGCAGTTGTCCCGAGCGCAGCTCGGTCGGAGCTCTGCAAGGTGCCTGCTCCGGGCACCCTGTGTGATGGTGCCAGCAGGAAGCTGGGGTCTCCACCCAGGCTGGGTGATGGTGACACTGCCTAGTGCCACCTTGCAGAGCCCTAATCTCACCAAGAACTGCCTCCTCCAGCCAGGATCATCCCAGAAATGCCAGAGGGGGACACGCCAAGAGCGAGGAGCTCGCACCGCAGCCCACAGGGTGCACAGCCAGCGGGGATGAAGCTGGGAATTGCCTGCCCTCTCCAGCCTTGCACCCTGGATCTCTGCAGGGCATCCCCCGGGCACACCTCCGTGTCCATCCAGAACACAAACGTCCCAAAAACACCCGGAGAAAAGGCTGAGGGTGCCCACTAGCATCTACCGGGGTGGTGCTGTGCCTGTAGGAGTCAAATGCCAGTTCGGGGGTGAAAAGGTCCCTCTGGAGACCCCGGGATCAGAACGGCAGAGGGTGAACAGCAGCTGATGGCTCTGCCCTGCCTCGGACCAGAGGTGACAACTGTATCCTTTAACCCCCGTCTGTCCCTATTCCCAGTGGCATTGCTGGCGATGCAGGACTGGCCATTCGCTCTTTTCTCCAAGTCCACTTTCTCCCAAGAAATCACTCAGGCCACCGGTCAGTGAGTCCGGCAGTCAGTCACTGAGCCGGCCACCCCCAACCGCTTGGGAAGAGGGTCCTGCAGAGACCTGCACGGGCCGGTCACAGGCTTCCCCGCTAGCCTCGGGGAAAAACTGCAGCTCGGAGGGAGCTGAGACCGTCCCCAGCCCAGGGCACAGCTCCTGCCCCTCCGAGCGGCCGCCGCAGCCAGGGCCGTGCCCAGCTCCCGGGGCGCTCCGAGCCCCTGGAGCAAAGCGTTCCCTGGCCGGGGGGGGCTCGGGCCCTCCTGGGGGGTCGGGTTTGCCCTTCCCCCCACCTCTGGGACTCGGAGGAGCTGCTGCTGCTGACATCTAGTGACAGGGAGTCACCGGGAACACGGCACAGCTTCCCCGGCGCGGGGCTCCAGCGGGATGCGGGGCGGGCAGGGAGAGACCCCCGGGCGCTCCGCGGGGTCCCAGGCGCTTCCAGCCAGCCCCAGCTCTTTTCCTCCTCCAGCGGCACCCGAAGAGAACAGGCGCACCCCCTTCCCGCCCTCCCCACAGCCTTTCCTGGTCTGTTGAAGCACAGGCTCAATATTGGGTTTGCTGCCTCAACGGAGCACAGGGAGGGGACAAAATACCCCAGGGGAGGAGCCGGGGTGGCACCCAGGCAGTCCCCAGCCGCTGCCGGGGGCTGTAGCCCCTTCAGCCCCGTCTCCTTCTCGCCAGGGCCGCGGGAGCCCCGGGAATTACCCCAGGAGAAGCCGAGCAGAGGGAGGATGCGAGCGGGATGCTCAAAGCACGGAGCTGCAGCCACATCCCCGCCGACACGGGGACAGCAGCTCCCAGCCCCGCCAGGGGACCGCGGCTGCCTCCAGGGCTCCACAGGGATGGGGAAACCCCTGGGGTCCTCTCTCTCTGCTCTCGGTGCAAGCACAAAGCCCCCAGGACAGCTGGGTTCCGGGGGCTGAGGAAAGCCGCAGCGGGGACTCCCGAGCGCAGCTCGGTCGGAGCTCGGGACGCGGGGCTGGGGCCGCCCGGGGCATCGGCAGAGCCGGGGCTGCCAGCCCGCACACACCTGCCCCAACCCCGGCAGCCTCAGCACCTCGCGGGGCTCCCGGCGCCGTGCAGAACCTGCCTCCCCCGTGCCCAGCACGCTCCCTGCCAGCTCCTCTCCCCGAGAAGTGCCTCCATTCGCGGGGTGCACCTGGGCATCTCCGCGGGCGAGCAGGACCATCCGAAACCACAGCAGGACAGAGCCCAGCGCGGGGGTCCAGAGCACAGGAGGCGACAGAAAGCGGATGAGCACGGAGTCGTGGAAGGGTCTGGGCTGGGAAGGACCTCCACGAGCATCTCGTTCCACTCCCCTTGCCACGGGCAGCGACACCTTCCACGAGCTCCGGCTGCCCCCAGCCCGTCCAGCCTGGCCTGGGTGATGCCACCCCAGGGCTCATCACCGCTCCGGGACCCTGGGGAGCCCCAAATACCACATCCCGAGCGAGCCCGGCGGAAAGTTGTGCCCCCGCTCCCCCCGCGCCGCGCTACTCACCCAGGAGGATCAGGGTGCAGAAGCAGAGGATGCCCCTCATCCTCCCGCTCGGCACGGCTCGGCCCG
>WBMY01016348.1:269445-300090 GCA_013397315.1 Donacobius atricapilla
CTTCCCTTCCCTTCCCTTCCCTTCCCTTCCCTGGCTCCTCTGAGGATTCAGGGCATTCCCAGGACACTTCTCCCCCACCACCCAAGCAGTGCTTTTGGATATTTGCAGAGCGAGCTTTTTCCCACTGCTGGCTCAGATATTTTCACTGAAAAGGTATTTAAATGCTCTGGGAAGTTTGTTGGGTTTTTTTTTTTTCTGCTGGAGCTGTTCAGGGTTCTTAACTTGCATTTCCTCGTGGCATCACCTCATTAATCCTTCCTGCAAAACCAGAGGAACTGCACGCTTTTATTTTTCAGGACTAAAACAGAGAAAGGAAATAATTCATACAGCCATTTGAGGGTGTTATATATCAAACAGAAAAAGTCAAGGAAATACTTTTTATTTTCTTTTTTCCTCTTTTTTCTTCCCTCTTGGCAAATCAGAAGGGAAGTGTGATCCTTGGCCTTCTTCCCTGGCTTTCCTCTCCTTTTGAACGCTTCTACCATGTTCCAGTCTGGAACTATTCATTTAACAGGTTTCCCAGTCCTCTGTCAGAACTGAAAAGTTGTAAATACATTAATGTCTTTAGCAACTGTATTTCACACCCAAAACGAGCATTTCCTGAGCTGCTCAGTGGGGAAAAAGAAAGTGTTAATAAAGTCTCATTTGCAGTAAAAAGCATTGCTCTGGAGTTGGGTTTTTTTGATTTCTTTAAGAGTATGATTATGTTTAAGCAAATTTCAAGCTGAAATCACACTGAGCTGCAGTTGAAACATCAACTGGGAAACTGGGAAAATTATTGGATTTTTCTGCTTATTATTATTTTTAATTATTTTGCAGATTCTTTTTCAGTGTTCTATTTTTGAAGTGGATGTTTGTCCAGGGAAAAAAAATCTCTGGAACATATGTGAGTTTTAGTGGGGTTTTTAACAAATGAAAAAAATATTTTCTTTGGAAAATGTCTTCGCTTCCCTCAGGAATGAGAAATTCTGATGCTCTTGCACCACAAGAGGTGACGTGAGCCCCATCATCCTGCACATTACAGAGGGGATGGGTTTAGCTCAGTGTCCCACCTCACCCAAGAGAGCTGGGATGTGAGGACTTACTTTGTCTGGCTCTGTCTTGTCCCTTTTTGAGGTCTGAGCAGCAGGAAAACCTTCCCTTTGGTCAAACCAGGGAAGCTGCGTGAAATTCCTCCATCCTCACATCTCCAGCCAGAGGAACAACGTGGTGGCTGCCTTGGTGGCACCTCTTGGGCTAAGGACAAGCTGCAGCCTCCCCCCCTGGACAAGGGGAAGCTGTCAAGGAATCAGTGCAATGAAAGCACCATTTCTTCCTAAGTCTGAAGAGGAAAAGAAAAAGGTGGGTTTGGGGACGTGGAAAGCCCAGGCACAGCCAAGCCCCAGTGCCCATCCCAGCAGGGAGGCATTTCCTGCCTTTCTGCAGTGGCCTGTGGGACAGCCAGGGCAGACAGACAAATGTCGCACTGGGAAAAGCCGCCCAGAAAGATCCTACGGGTCCTGAGGGGAGAGAGGAACCATTGTTCTCTGCTGCCTCATCCAGCAGATCTGGGCTCTCTCCCTGCTGGGTGGGTGCTGGGATGAACGGGGCGAGGTAAAGCCACTCCTTCCACCCGCTCTGAAAGTCGCCTGCTGCCTTTCTTTGCAAATGAGTCAAGGTATTGATCAGTCAGCTGGAGAAACATCCTACTGCTGCTGCTGTTAGACCTGTCCCGAGCAGCCGCTCCCCAGAGCTCCCGACAACAGATTCCGCACAGGCAGTGAAAGGAAGGATTGTCTGGGTAGGTCTGTGGAGAAATCCCTGGGCTGAAAGCACAGCCAATATGCTGATGAAAAGAAATGCACTTGTGAGAGTGGAACTGCTCCCACTGGAGGCTGGGTCACAGCTCTGGTGAGTGTCCCTTGAGTCAGGCTGCTGTCAGGACCTTGCCACACACAACCCATGGCAAGAGGTGGTCTCCAGCTCCCCGGGTAGCCGTGCAAACAAGGCAAGAGAGCTGCAGCTGCCACCCCTCATGGATGGGGAAGTGATGCTGGGAGCAGTCACCCTTTCCTGGCCTGGGGAAGCTGCTGGGGGTGCATCCCTCCTGCCCTGCTCGGGCACCAGCTCGCTCCATCTACATCACCTCAGTGCTGCTCCTGGTTTTAAGGAGGGACAGGGGAGGGTCCTGGCTCTGGCCTGGCAGCTGTTTGTGAGGGTGGAGGAGCTGTGAATTGAAATCTGCGGGTTGTGTTCAGGAACTTTTCCTCTTGCTCCTCTTTATTGCTTGCAGATGTGGGACCCTCTCACTGCTGAACTGGAGCCTCTGAAACTGGACTGACGGGAGGGTAGGAGAATTCCTTGTTAGCATTTAGGATCAAATAAAACCAAACCAAACCCTGATAACTGCAGATGCTGTGGAACCTTTTCAGGAATATCTTCATTCTTCCAGGGACCCTGGAGTGTCTCAGCACCTGTGGGGTGAGTAAACTCACGGCCAAGCAGGTCTGACGTGCCATGGCTTGCAATAATTTTGATCTTTCCAAAGGGAAAGGGGAATCTGAGTGATGTCATGACCCCAATCTCCCTGTACTCTATGTATATTCATTCATGGGCCACCTCAAAAGGAAAACACAGAAGCTGGACAGACATTGTCCAGAAATGAAGGAAGAATCATGGCTGGTACCCAGTTATGTGTTTGCCTTGGTGTCGGTAAGTTCCCTTAGAAAAAATCAGTGTGACAACTTTGCTTTCTGTAATGTGAACCAGTGAAGAGGGTGGAAACAGCAAAGTGCACTGAGAAAGAAAACATGCTGAGAAATGAGAATTATAGATTCATGGAATGGTTCAGGGTGGAAGGGACCTTAAAGCCCATCCCGTTCCACCCCCTGACACCTTCCACTGTCCCAGAGTTCTCCAAGGCCCATCCAACCTGGCCTTGAACAACTGATTTGTTTAAGATTTGCCATAACAATTTTGGTTCTCAAGATGGAAATTAAGTTCTAACGAGAAACCTCCATGAAACGTAGCAGGAGCTGAATATCTCACAGAAGACCTCAAGAACGAACAGAAATGGGATGAAATAGTTCAAAATCTGAAGTCATGAACCTGCAAGTAAAAGTTTCTTTGAAAAAGGCACTTGATAAACCCTTTCTGTGCCAGATAGAATTGAGCCATGGCAGGCTGAACGGGTGATGGGCACACGGGGACTGAGGGGCAGTCAGCCACTTCTGGTGACATGGAAGTGCTGGAGGCTCCATGCCCAGGTGCAGGATGTTCTTTAAAGCACCTGAGCCTCTGAAAAATCAAACAACCCACTGCTGGAGGCTTCAGACTCATCACCCCCTGTGAAGCACAGAGGAGGAAGGACTATTCTGGGAAATGTCCCTGGGTTACACAGACCCAACAGCGTGCTGTCTCTGCCAGGATGTGACACAGTGTCTGGTCCAGCTTCCAATTCCTGAGATGGAACCACTTCTTCTAAATCCACTTAGGATGTGCTAACAGCCCTGTCAAGAGCAGCTCGCCAAGCTGTGTGGCTTTCTCTGGGCTGCAGTAGCCTTGGTAACTCTCAGGGAAGAAAATAACCTAATTTTCTCTTTCATCCATAAGCCGAACCCTTTAATTTGCTTTCAAGTGAATTAAACATAAGCCTCCATTTTTCTAATTCCTTTGTCCTAATTTAAAAGTACTGACATTTATCAAAGGAGTTTTCTAGATTCCCCATTTGCAGCTCATTGTTTTAGTGTTTTTTAAATAAACCAGGGACTGATGTTTTTATTGCTGAAATGCTTTCCTTCCCTCCTCCTTTTGTTAATAACAAGGGGATATTGTGCTAATTTCTAAACTTTCTCTAATAGCCTGAAGAGCAGCCTGTGTGCTGCGGCGTTATCCAGGTGACCGTGGTTCATAACTGAGGTTTGCCATCATTGTCTTGGGTGATGCAGGAGCGTCTTCGAGGGCACAGAACCTCATTCAGCTGTCCCGAGTGCACCCTGACCCTCCAATATTCAGCACAGCAGCGACCCACAGTTCATCCCACGAAGTTATTGGAGGCGCCAGGTGCTGGAGAACAACCTCAGCGTTATGAAAACACTGATATAGCAGCACCAATTTATTTGTAATTTCCAGAAACAGCAGCTGCTTGAACAACTTTCACTCTGAAATGTAGGTTTGGCACCCTTGATCCTCTCTGAAGAAGAAATTTCACTCGTTCAGTGTTTGCACAACATCACACACATTGAAACCATCCTCTCGGAGTCGGCATGAGCATAAACACAGCACAAAACACAACCTGGGGCACAGAATCACCTTCCCCGTTCTGGGAGAGCCTCCTGGAAAGCCTGAGCATTCGCTTTCCGAACTTGTTTTTCTTTTAGGGTGGTTGGAATGGTCTCAGGCTCCTTGGGGAGCAGAGTCCTCTGTTTATCCACTGGCCTGGAGGGGTGGCACGGGGAGCATTTCCCCCGGGGCTGTGGTGGCACTCCCAGAGCTCTCTCGGAAGGACAAGGGGACCGACTTCACCCATCATGAGGTGACAGCTCTTCTCCAGACAGCGTTACTCATTCCAGCACCAGGCTGTTTTTCAGTGGCTCATGACAAATCTCCATTTCCCCTCAGAATTATGGGTTGTATTTTCATTTGCTTTCTGACCCTGATAGCCCCTCCACCCTGCATTAAGTTATCTCAGAGCATCTGATCTCCCGTCAGCGTTAATCTTGGGTCCTGGCATTTGGGGAGGAATGATGGGAAGTGTTTAGCACCAGACCCAATTCCACACCCTTTCATGACTGGGTCCAGCCAAGGTCAAATCCTGAGTCTTGCACTCTGACAACATTCCCATCTGCTTAGAGACCTCTCTGCCTGTGCTGAGAGCTAAGGAAATCACCATTAAAACTAAGAGTGTATAAAAATAGAATTATACTTTTAAAACCTGGGCAATGTAGGGATGTACTTGGCTCAGGAAGAGGACTGGGCGTCTGCAGAAGTTACGTTGTATGTGGGGAGGAATGAAGTTGAAAGCAAGTTTAAACTATGGCTTTCTTATCCTTTTGCTGGGATTTGGAAGTATTTCCATAAAAGCTTTTCCCTCTGCTGTCTGGCCCAGCGTGGGGCACAGCCTCATCCTCCTGCAGACACTGTGGGTTCTCCGTGTCCAGCCCTGCTCACGGTGCCTCCTGCCCTGGATGGAATGATGAATGGAGCTGGAGCTGTCTGGGCAGTGGGATTGTGGCAAGGAGGGGGTTAAAGCTGGGAGTAGAGGCAGCTGCCCCCAGCAAGGAGCTCATTCCACACAGTGGGGAAACGGGCTCAGGAGCAAACCTGGAACGACAGAACCATTCAGGATGGAAAATCCCTCTGAGCCCACCCACTCCAACCATCCCCAGCACTGCCAGGGCCACCACCGCCCCACGTCCCCGAGTGCCACATCCATGGCTTTAAACTCCAGGGATGGGCACTCCAAACCTCCCTGGGCAGCTCCAAGCCCTGAGCACCCTTTCCATGGGGAAATTCCTGCTGCTGTCCATCCTGAGCCTCCCTGAGGCCATTCCCTCTCCTCTTGTCCCTGTTCCCTGGGAACAGAGCCCTATCCCCCCGGCTGTCCCCTCCTGCAGGGAGTTGTGCAGAGCCACAAGGTCCCCCCTGAGCCTCCTCTTCTCCAGGCTCAGCCCCTTCCCAGCTCCCTCAGGAATTCTCCAGCCCCTTCCCAGCTCCCTCAGCTGCTCCTGGGGCTCCAGACCATTCCCCTAATTTCCTGGTTTCCACTGGCAGTAGCTTGGGTGCAACCCCTCAGGGCAGAGGAGTGGAAGAAGAGCTGAGCACGGGACCTTTGGCTTCCCTTTGGTTTCTGTCATTCCATTGCTCCTGAATTCATCTCAGTTGTCTATTGCGAGGAATTGATCTTTAAAAGGAAAAATCAGCATGTTGTTTTTCAGTGAACATCTGTCCTTCATTCCCTCGTGGACATTTTCTGTTGAAATGCTTACAAATAAGAAAGTTTTCTTTATAGACTTAGAAAATGCCCTTTTAAAAGCAACGTAAGGTTTCAGTCTCTTCCCACAGCAATTAAGAATACAGGGTATTGTGCCTTTGAAAATTGAGCCTCTTATTTAACTGTCTAAATAGAGATTTAATTTTCCTGCTTTTGGCACCTAAGCTTGAAAATTTTCTTCTTACAGATGAAAACAGAACATTATAGAAATTGAGTCTGTGGCATTTTTATTCTGCTTTGTGAGAGAGGAAAAAAAAACGAGGAAGATATTTTTTCAGTATTTGCACCTCTTACTCTAACCCCTTTGAACCAAAATCCCTCATAAATGTCAGCTCTGGATCACTCTGGGTATACCATAAAGGCTGATTTCAGTGCAGAACCGGAGGCTGCAACCCACGGAAGTGGGCAAGTACTGCACGTGCTGGCGGAGCTGTTTCCCCCGGCCCCTGCTCCAGGGAGCTCTCAGCAGGTTCAGAGCAATAAATAAGGAAAGCCCTCTAAGATCACCCAGTCCAACCATCCCCAGCACTGCCAGAGCCACCGCTGCCCTTGTCCCCAAGTGCCACACGCACAGGGATGTGAAATACCTGCAGGGATCTTAGAGGCCCTTTCCAAGCTCACAGATTCTATGGATTCCTGCCCCCCTATGGTGTTCCCAGCCCGGATCAGCATCCTTTGGAGCAGGATGTGCCTGACCAGGTGCTGATCTCAGTGGGGTCTTCAGACCCCCCTGGGGCTGGGCTAAAAAAGCAAGCGCAGGGATTGGTGTGACCCACCTCCGCATCCCCTCAGCCTCTCGCCTGTCCTCCGCCTCTTGTGCGCACAGGACACTTTTTTTTTCATGTGAAATGACGTGCTTAGACTGTGCTTCACATCACGGAGTCCCGGCTGGAGGAGCAGCGGCCCCTCAGGGGCTCTCACTGCAGCGGCGGCCCCAGGGACCCCTGTGGGGGATCCCCTTTCCAGCCATGAGGGCTGATGGAGCCGGGATGGGATTGTGCACCTTACTGGGACCAGGGGAGGATGTCCTCACAAGCTGCAGGGACATGGGAAAACGCTGATGGGGGCCTGCTCCGGTGAATGCGTTCCCGGGCAGGGACGCGGTGCTGTTGCCTGTGTGTTGTGTTGGGTTTTGTTTCTCAAGGCTGATTTAGTGAAGAAAAATCCAGCAGGGAAAAGGGAAATGCAAGCCCAGAGGGAAATGCCTCTGGTGCCGGGGGGCTGCAGGCACGGCAGGGAGGGAGGACGAGGGAGTGCTCGGAGGTCTTTCCACCCTTGTGGCTAACGGGACAGGTCGCGGAATGCGGGCTTGCCAAAATCCCCGGGGGTTCCAGTGGCTGGTGCATCCTCCCGGCCGTGCTTTCCTGCCACCAGAACTCCCGTCCTTCCCTGGTGTGCGCTGCTGACAAAATCCGCTTGTCCCCAGAGCCAAAGCTCCCATAGCCGGTGAATCCCTGTAATTACCATAATCTGCTGTCGATTAGATGGGATAGCTCTGTTATCACTGTTAATAACAACTAATTAGTGAGGCTGTCACAGGGAGCGCTTCTGTAAGGGAAGGGTTTTGTCCTTAACTTCCCATAAAGGCGCTGTTTTAAATCAGAGGGAGGCTCTGGCTTCAAGGGCACCGGCACTCAGTGACTTCCTGTCCCTTGCATTGTAATGGAAATGCTCCACAAATTTCTCCCCAAAACTGCCAGCGGGGCAGGAAAACAGGAGCTGGGATGGAAAACGTAGCAAGGTTCAGGCAGCCCTGGAGACGTGCAGGGCAAGGGGAGGAGGATGGGATGAGAAGGTGGAATAAAAGGGCAAAGGATAATCTTTATTCACAAAACTGGAACGGCTGGAGCTGTGCCAGGGCAGGTTTCGGATATCAGGGAAAGGTTCATCCACAGAGGGTGCTGGCACTGCCCAGGCTCCCCAGGAATGGGCACGGCCCCAGAGCTCCAGGAGCCTTTGGACAGCACTGCCAGGGGTGCCCAGGGTGGGATTGTTGGGGGTCTGGGCAGGGCCAGGGTTGGATGGATGAGCCCTGTGGATCTCGGGATATTCCATGACTTTCTGACCCCTGGCACAGGGTGGGATTGTTGGGGGGCCTGTGCAGGGCCAGGGGCGGGACTGGATGATCTTGTGGGGCCCTTCCTGCTCAGGATATTCCGTGGTTCTGTGCTAAGTACAAAACTTCCTTCACATCTCAAAAGATATGTTGGAAGATGACACAGGTTGTCACTGAGGAGTGAGGGATGATTTCAGTTTTAATAATGAAACATGAACGTGTTGCTCACAGTCATTTTAGGCTTTTTTTTTTTCTCTGATGGAAACCTGCTCAATTAAAAAGAAAAAAACCCCTCATATTTCTCTTTCCTAATCCTGTGATTTCCTCCATGGCTCAAACCCTCCATAAACCAGAGCTTAAACTGCTGCTTTGTCAGGAGAGGAGAGCATTGGAAATGAGCTGGTTGCTCATCCCATATCCTGACATTTGTGACTTTGCAGTGGGAAAGCTCAAGGACTCCCTCGAGCTTTGGGTTGGAGATTCACACTCTCAGTACTGCTGCAGCAGGGGCAGGGATTAAGGAGATGGGGATGCTCAGAGGAAAAGGCAGCAAATAAATATACCCTTGGATCCTTTTCTTTCATGTGAAAGAACATCATGAGGGTCTGTTTCATGTCACAGCCAGATGAGAAGTGGCCCTCTCCTCTCACAAGCCATTATTGAACTAGGAGCAAGCCTACCAAAATAAAACTCCTTCCATGCTCAGATCCATGCAGAATCAGGCCCCTTAGCCCCTGAGAAACAAAACCTCTCCACGAGCCGTCCTCAGTGAAATTCCTCCTTATGAATAGCAGCGAAGACCTCAATCACTCTGGTAGTGAGTGCCTTTGCTTTCCAATATTTGATAAAAAATCCAAATCTTTACGGTCTCTCTCTTAATTAGAGCAGCAGCAATTTCAGGAGGTGATGGGTGGTCCCGTGAGGACTTTGCTGGGGTGGCCTCGGGCTGTGGCAGGTTCGGGAGGTGAATCTGTGCTCAGTTTGTGTCGGGCTGCTGCCGCTCCGGGGGTTCGGCATCTGCTTCATTTGCAGGACAAAAGAAGGGCTGGTCCTAAAAGCTTCCTTAATGGATGTCTGGTACTTTGCAAAGGGAAATGGTCGCGTTAAAGACGCCACAGCGGGGAAGCTTTGGTTCTGTGCTTTAATCTTCCTCCTTTTCCCTTTCCCTTCAATCCGCTGCCGGTTGTCACCTGCGGACGCTGCTCTGCCTCCCGGGCTGGAGAGGGAGCCGTGTCACACCCAGGAGGGTGCATTTGCTAATGCTCTAGGCACTGGCCTGGCGGCCATCCCTCTGCTTTGGCACGCAGGGAATAACCTCCCTGCAGCTGCCACTGCTGCTCCCACAGCCTGCCTCAGTTTCCCCAGCTGAAAAACGAGCAGGGCTTAGGAGAGGTGCCAGAGACCTGAGGGAGAGCAACCACAGCATGGAACGTGCTTCTGCAGGAACACGACTACGTACTCTGTGCAGCTGAGCTCTTGTTTTTAAACCCTTTTGCTTGCCGGGATCCATGTCCATGTTCCCGTCACATGTCCCTGCTGGCAGCACACAGATGTTGGTGGAGGAGGCAGATGTTGGCAGTCCCTGTGCACGTGGAGACAACTGGCAGCGAAGAGCCTCAGGACTGCTCCCTCCTCACACAGCTCCGGGCTGTGCCGGGTGTGCCTTCCCTGGAAAACACGGGGCTGGAGCTCCAGATATGGGGCAGGCTGATGGCTGAGGACAGGCGCTGAGATTTCCCTCAGAGTCAGAGGGGAGGAACGGGGAGGTTTAGGATTCAGCTCCTCTTGTCCCAAGTTATGTCAGCATCTGCTCCCATGAACTGTCTTAGCTCCACTGGCTCTGAAGAGCACCAGCTGTGAGCAGGTACCTGCCCTGGGATATCCACAGCTTGGTCATGGCCCTGTCCTCTGGGTCATGGCCCTCTCCTCTGGGTCATGGCACTGTCCCCTGGGCCATGGCACTGTCCCCTGGATCATGGCCCTGTCCCCTGGGTCATGGCACTGTCCTCTGGGCCATAGCACTGTCCCCAGGATCATGGCACAGTCCCCTGGGCCATGGCACTGTCCTCTGGATCATGGCACAGTCCCCTGGGTCATGGCACAGTCCCCTGGATCACGAGACTGTCCCCTGGGTCATGGCCCTGTCCCCTGGATCACGGGACTGTCCCCAGGATCATGGCACTGTCCTCTGGGCCATGGCACTGTCCCCACGATCATGGCACAGTCCCCTGGGTCATGGCCCTGTCCCCTGGATCACGGGACTGTCCCCAGGACCATGGCACTGTCCCCTGGGTCATGGCACTGTCCTCTGGCTCTACTGGCAGCTGAGGTCTGTGCTGGACATGCCCATAACAAGTCAGCAGCAGCAATGTTTGATGTCCAGGGCTGCTCGTCCCTCTCCTGCTGGGCAAATGCCTCCGCAGGAGCTGTTTCTGAGGTGTTTCACTGGTTCTGGTCTCAGCCTCAAAACGCCAGGTCCCTGCAAAAACAAACAAGGCTGTTGTGTGATCTGCCCACGCAGGGCTAGGAAAAAATTGTGGCTTCAACAGCAATGGAAATTTCACAGAATCACGGATCAGTTGGGGTTGGGAGGGGCCTTGAAGAGCATGTCGTTCCATCCCCTGCCTTGGGCAGGGAACCTTCAAGGAAAACACAAGGCCACGGCTCCAGGAGTGCTGATTTCCAGCATGCATTTCCATATTTACAGACCCCCCTGCCAAACACCAGCAGCCCAGACTGCTGTCTCTGTTGCTACAGCACAAATCGGGCTGGGCTGGGCTATGATGGAGTTTCTGCCCCGAGCAGACAGGCAGATGTTCCACCTGCAGAGTTGGCAGCAGCAGCCAGCGCTGCTCCCTGCGTGGCAGCGAGGGAGGAGAGATTTCCTGGGGTAAAGTGCTCCTCCATCCGTGCTTCCAGCTGCAGACTACAAAGAGAGAGGGTTTAGGCGCTGGGTTTGATATCCTAACGTACCCTATTTCCCGTCTCTCAGGCGTGGACAGCAGGGCTGTGTCTGCGGGTGCACCAGGCTTTCAGCGCGCTGCCAAAGGACGCGCAAAACTCCAGAGCTCCCGTGGCTGCTTCCTCTTATCTCATCCTGGGGCCAGGCACCTTCCAGGACTGCAGTCATGGCCAGGGAAGAGCTGGCCTCTCTGCTGGAACTGGGCATGGAGCAGAGGCACAGGGACGGCGTCTCCAGCCTCACCCACAGCACCCCGTGGGACCAGCCCTGGGTTCACAGCGTGCAGAATCACTGCAGGAGAAGGGCTTCAGGCTGACACAGGAGGGGCAGGTGGGATGTCAGGGTAAGTTCCTCCCTGGCCCAGGGTGCCCAGAGCAGCTGTGGCTGCCCCTGGATCCCTGGCAGTGTCCCAGGCCAGGCTGGACACTGGGGCTTGGAGCAACCTGGGACAGTGGGACGTGTCCCTGCCCGTGGCAGGGGTGTAACAAGAGGATCTTTAAAGTCCCTTCCAACTCAAACTGTTCTGTGATTCTGTGATCCCAAAAGTCCTGGCAGACACTCAGGTGGGTCCTCTGTGGGGACCTGCGGGGCCTGGAGGCTGAGCTGATGTGGGAAGGGTGAGGAGCACGGCAAGCCCAGCGCTGTGCTGGGAAGAGATTAATTTACTTTGGCTTTGGTCAAAGGTTGGACTGGATGACCTTGGAGGTCCTTTCCAACCTTAAGGATTCTGTGATTCTCTTTAACAAAGCCTTGGGGTGGTACAAACCAGCAGGGAACTGAGTTCCATTCTCATTTGGATTTTGGGGGGATCATCTGCACCTGCAGTTGTGCTAGGACCGGGTCCCTGCCTGGCCCCAGTCAGGGCAGTTTGACTCTCCTGTGCTGTGGCAGGGAGATGCTGGAGCAAACCCACAAGCTCATCCCAGGGCAGACAACCTTCCTGTGCACATTCCTCCTCCCTTTTGCTAGCCAGCAGTGAAAAACCAAATTTCAAAAAAGAAATTCACTGCACAAGTTGGATTTGTCCCGATGAAATGTTCTGGTGCCTTTGATGCTCTTTGAAGCATCATTGCAGGAGAGGAGGGAGGTGTTTCCAGCAGAATTCAGATCCAAGCTTCGAATCAAGTTACATTTCAAAGTGCTCAGATCTTGTCTTGGATTAGGAGGAATTTGGATCTGCCCTTGACAGCTGTCTCGACAATTTGGAGAATTCAGAGCCAGAAATTGGTATCCATTTCAAAGGGGTTTTTTCACACCTCTCCAGGGCCTTGATGTTGGTGTCATCCATTGGTTCATTATCTCAGAGGGTGTAAGAACAGCCCAGAGGAGGGTTTGAACTGAAACTTTTGAGACCACTTCCAAGTTTTCTAAGATATTTCAAGACTATGACCTTACCAGCCTTGAAGGTGGATATGGTTAGCAAATGTTTTGTTCTTACTTGAAAACAGAGATAAAATCAAAACAGAAGAGCTTCTGTTCTTTCAAGGATAAAAAAAAAAATCAACCTTTTACTGAACCCAGTGTTTAGTGAGGTTTTGGCAAAAAAGTCTTCCCCGGGTTCAGTCTTCGATGAGCAGTGTGAGTATTTTCAAAGGAAGCAGACACCTTCTACACACTCCAAAATAAACCCAAGAAAAAAAAAAAAGAAAGAAGTAAACTGTTCCATTCTCCTCAAATCACTCTTACAAATGATGTAATTGTAAATATTTTAGCAGCTCTCCCCTGGATGCACTGTCGCTTTTTTAACCTCCTAAATCACTTTCTAGGAGAAATACTGCCAAACTCTGCTTTTTTCCCATCCTCACTGTCCAGGCTTCTTCATCCTGAATCAAGTGACTGGGTGATGGGTGGGTGTCACAGCTACTCCCACTCCCACTCGGGGAGCCCGGGCATGGCACTCCAAGGTCCTCCCCTCCGGCATTTCACACTTCTCACACTTCCTGCCAGCCAATGCACAGGTTATGGTTCCTTTGCTGACTTTTAAGCCTGAAGCTGAAGGAGCTCAGGGTCAGACGGGATCTTGGGCAGGAATTCCTGGCTGTGAGGGTGCTGAGGAGCTGGGCTGGAATTCCCAGAGAAGCTGTGGGTGCTTCTGGATCCCTGGCAGTGTCCAAGGGCAGGTTGGACGTGGCTGGGAGCAGCCTGGGACAGTGGAAGGTGTCCTTGCCATGGCAGGGGGCTGAACAAGAGGATTTTTCAAGTCCCTTCCAAGCCAAACCATTTGTGATCCCCTGATTCTGTGATCTCTCTGACTGCAGGCCCACACTTGTGCCCTTTATCCCCTCCCTGAGCGTGACTCACGGTGTGACTCCCCCAGAGGGCACTTTCCAGTTTATTAGAAGAGCTTCTTCCATTTCATTAACCAGGACATTTTCTGAGTTTGTTTTTTTTAAACATCACAGTATGCTAGATCTTACTCTGTGCTCTCCAGTTGGTGTTTCCAATAACCACTCCAAAAGTGAGGGAGAGCATTATTTTCCAGGCCTTTATTCTCTCACATTTACTCTCACAGCTTTTAAAATTACATGTTGTTGTGGCTTTCCTCCAGGGAAGCATTGGAGGATATTCTTTGCTTCCAATGACAATTATAATACATCCCCTTGTAGTTCATCTCCCCCTGGGCTGGGCGATGGGCACAGCTTCCTGCCCCAGGATTTCATCAGATGTGATGATTTTCTGCCTGCTCCAGGAGGCCAAACAGAGTCAGGGATGGACGTCCACAGAAGAGCTGCAGTTATTTTCCCTCCCTTGTACTCCTAAAGACCCTTCTGTGCTCTGTTCTCCCCCTGGTCCTCCTGGGGCACCACTTATCAGTCTGACAGGACAAGGGGAAATGGCTTCAAGCTGGAGGAAAGAAGATCTAGATGGGATATTAGGGAGAAATTCTTCCCTGTGTGGGGAAGAACCCTGACACAGGTGCCCAGAGCAGCTGTGGCTGCCCCTGGATCCCTGTCCAAGCACGGCCAGGTTGGACACTGGGGCTTGCAGCAGCCTGGGACAGTGGGAGGTGTCCCTGCCATGGCAGGGGTAGAATGAGGGGATTGAGGGGATCTTTAAGGTCCCTTCCAACACAAATCCTTTCATGATTCGATGACTCTCCACTACTGCACTCCGGACTAATTCTGGTTTTCATCAGAAACTCTGGTTCCTCTGACAAGGATCTTCCTCCTGCTTAATTCTGCCACTGGTTTTCCAGACTTGTCCAGCTCCCTGCTCCGGTGGAAAAGCCAGGAGGTAGAGAAGCCAGGAAATGGAGAAGCCAGGAGGTGGAGAATCCAGGAGATGGAGAAGCCCGGAGATGGAGCAGCCAGGAGATGGAAGAGCCAGGAGATGGAGAATCCAGGAGATGGAAAACCAGGAGATGGAAGAGCCAGGAGGTGCCCCCATGTGCACCTCAGGCTCCATGGCCCTGCCCTGGGAGCCCCTTGGCTCAGCAGTGGTGATGAAGGAAGATTTCCTACAGCAAACAAGTTGCTTGTCCTGAATCTGTAGCCGTGCCAGCTGGCCCCAGATGACTCACATCTCCTATTTATCTGGATTTTATGCTGTCTGACCTCCATCTCCCTCCCTCCATTCCTGGAAAACAATAAATCAGGATGCAGTGTAGCCTGTGTAATGAGAACCCGGGCCTGATTTCTCAGCTGGTGTCAATGACTGTACATCCACCAGCTCTGCTGGAGCCGTGTCACTGAGGGTGAGCACCACCCCCTTCCCCCCAGGCCTTCCTGGTCCTCTCTGTGAGGCTGTAAAATAAAATGTTTGTGGAAAAAAAAGTCTCTCTTTTCTTCTCTCTCCGTGACAGACCATACAGAAGAGCAATTTCCCCAAAGTGTTCTCCAGTACAGCACAGAGTATGGATTGATTCGTTTGCAATTTTTTTTTTTTTTTTTTTTTTTTTTTTTTTTTGTG
This sequence comes from Donacobius atricapilla, assembly GCA_013397315.1. Classification (NCBI taxonomy): domain Eukaryota; kingdom Metazoa; phylum Chordata; class Aves; order Passeriformes; family Mimidae; genus Donacobius; species Donacobius atricapilla. Next base: position 284,344 of record WBMY01016348.1, read on the forward strand.
GTGCAGCTGCCCAGAAATCAGGCTGAGAGCACGGGTGGGACACTGCAGCTCACAGCCTTGGTGCAGAGAGTTGCTCCCTGTTTAGCTGCTCTTTTCCTCCAAAGATGCTTTTGTTGTGCTGTCCCTCTGGTCCTGCAGAAGAAACTCTTTTCTTAATGGTGTTTCTTGGGTTGTTGGTTTGGTTGATTTTTATTCGTTTTTTCTCTTTTTTGTATCTGTAAAGTCCTTGTATGTGATGAGGGCAAGGTGTGGACTGTGGATGCAATGCCAGTGACAGGACACAGACCAGAGGACTCTCCTGAGAACCCAAATGTGCGAGGAAAGGAAATCCCAGACTGTTCCAATTTCAGTGCTAGAAGCCCTAACATATGTCAGAGTCTACAAGGGAGATTTACTGAGAAGGTTAGCATTGGGGCATCTGGAAATCTCTTTCCACCTTTCCCCCAGCACTGCTGGAACCAGCAGCTCCATGTTGGTGTGGATGTGTTTGCATCATCATCTCCCAAAGGCAACGTGACAGGTGCTGCCTGGACCTGCTCCACCTCCAGAAAACTCAGAGAATCCCAGACTGGTTTGGGTGAGAAGGACCTCAAATCCCATCCACTGCCACATCCCCATGGCAGGGACACCTCCCACGGTCCCAGGCTGCTCCAAGCCCCAATGTCCAGCCTGGCCTTGGGCACTGCCAGGGATCCAGGGGCAGCCACAGCTGCTCTGGGCACCCTGTGCCAGGGCCTGCCCACCCTGCCAGGGAACAATTCCTGCCCAAGATCCCATCCAGCCCTGCCCTCTGGCACTGGGAAGCCATTCCCTGTGTCCTTTACTCCAGGACCTTGTAAAAAAGTTTCTCTGCGTTGGAGGTGGCTGAAAATAAATGGTTTCAGGAGTTGTTGGGAGGAGGAGGAAAGGGAAGACCAGAAAGGGGCAGAAACAACCCCAGTTCTTTAGGAAGCAGGCAGTGGGGGATGTGTGGCTGTGGCAGCCTGGAGTGGACAGCATGGACACCCTGCAAATCCCAGGAGAGCTGCAAGGAAGGGGCTCCACATCCACAACTGACATGGGACCAGAATTCAAATAGTTTGGCTTTTTGTTTGTAGCAGTTTTTGGTGGTGGCTGCCCAGCAGATTCTGGGCCAGCCCCGGCAGGACCCGCTGCAGATCTCAGCAGGAAGCGGAAACAAATCAACGGCTCCCGGGGGGAGATCCACAGAACCTGCAGGGCTGGGGAGCCTCTGGGCAGTGCCAGAGCCAGGACACCCTGAGGGAGCAAATTCTGCTGCTCTTCTGCAGTCACTGTCCCATTCCAGGAGAGAAAAGGGAATGGGATGGGATCCATGGGATGAGATGGGGTGGGATTCATGGATGGGATGGGTTCCATGGGATGGGATGGGATGGGATCCACGGGATCCATGGGATCCATGGGATGGGATGGCACTGGATGTGATGGGGTAGGATGGGATGGGATCCATGGGATCCATGGGATGGGATGGGATCCATGGGATGGGATGGCACTGGATGTGATGGGGTAGGATGGGATGGGATCCATGGGATGGGATGGGACTGGATGGGATGGCGTGCTATGAGCAGGGATGATGCTCAGGGATGACCCTCAGGGAGCTGATGTGAGCTGAGATTTTCCCCCCTGATGCTTCTCCTGCTCTGGGAAGGGAGCAGGGTGCCTGGAGCCCCTCTCTTCCAGCCACGCCGGGGCCCTGCTCTTTCCTTGCCCTTCCCCAGGCAGTCCCCTGTCCCAGGGCTCTCTCCAGCCCTGCCCATCTCCCAAGCTCAGATGTGCTCCCAGCTAAATCCCCAGTGGATCTGAGACCTGCCAGCATGCAGGAAACTGCTGAGAAGTTCAGAAGGATTTTTTTTTTCTTCTTTCTCACATCTTCATGTTTTCAATTACTGTCTATAAGCACAGACTATTTATAATCAGGAGAAAGTACTCAACCCACGCCCCCAGGAGATGCAGCCTGGTTCAGAGCAAGGATCAGAGCTTGTGAATAATTTTTTTTCAGGCCCCTGATTTTACTCAAATCAATGAAAAACAACTAAAGTAAGTCAAGCCCAACTATTTCACTTCTTATTTTCAGAGAAATGAAAAAAGCTGGGAAAATGATCATTTAGGGTCAACCCAAAATATTTCCCTGTGCCTCCTAATTAAATTTTTTTACTTAATTTTGAAGTTTTTAAAAATAACCAGGTCCACTATGAAAGAAATTCCACTTTCCATTGACAAATGGAAGCTGAAAGGTTTTGCTTTGAAAGTGCTCCGGTGCTTCTCATGTGAAACATAAGACAGGTTGAAAAGAAATATTTTGACATTTCGCTTCCATCACCCCCTTACTTTTATTTTCAGTTCAAACCATCAGCTACACTCAGCCCATGTTCTCCAATAACCCACAGCCCCCATCCCTCCACTTTTAATTGAATTCACTCCTAGTGAAAAATGATTCACAGGTCCCTACACAACATCTGGTCAATGACAACTTTTAATTTCTGCTTTCTTCCCTTGCATTTTGCTGGTCACCAGCCATAATTTGGGGATTCCAGCCCAAAATGAGAGGGAGAAAACTCTCCTTAGGTACGGCCATAAAGAGATCCCAAAGATATTGTTTTGTGACCCTTGGTATCTGCACACGAGCCCACGGGTGTGCCGTAGCCAGCACGTCATTCCCAGGGATTGGAGGCTGAAGGATACTGCTAGGAGTAAGAATTTTCCAACAGCAGAGGATCTTACCAAGAGCTCTGGGATTTCCCAGGGCATGTGGGAGTGTATCTTTGTTAGTCCTGGCCTTGCAACAGCACCGGATCTGCTCAGCTCTCATTTTAAATGAACTGTGATCATTTAAAAGCTCTGCTCACCGCTCATTCAAAGAACATATAAATCTTCTGAGTCTGCTTTTCCCTTCTGGACTGTGTTTGGAAGACTGAAAATAAAGCCAGTGCCAATTCTAAATATTTTCTGCCTCTGTGTTCCCAAGCTCAAATGAGTCTGACGGCTCTGGAAGCTGCAAGGGAACAACCAGAGCAGACCAGAAATTGTGGGGGGGAAATCTCACCTCTTACCACCTTCGAAGGGAAAATATTCATTCTGGTTTTCTTCCAATTTTAGACAGATGTGGGCTTTGGGGGAGACAAACTGGAGGGTTTCAGCACTGTTAGTGTCGAAATCCATCTGTAAAGACACAAAGAACCCTTTCACTCACTGGGAGGTTTTGAACTCTGTTCAGGAGCTATCCCACAAACTCCCATGAAGCAGGTTGAAACTCACTGTAAGGGGTGGGGGACAATATTCTCCTACCCAGAAGTGCATCCTCCTAACGGGTAGCTCCAAATTAAGGATGCTGGGCAGACAAGATGGAGCTGGAGCAGGGGTTTTCCTTCCCGCCCTGTGCCCATGGCACGTTCAGGACCACGCTCTCCCAGCGTTCCCAGGCTGTCAGGGAGGCACTTTGGAACAAGTCCCACAGGCACTTAACCCAAATCAGTCTGAGCTGGACTGACTTTCCCATGTTACTCAAGTCGCTGGAGACAGTGAAGACAACAGTGGGACTCTGCCTGTGCTTGCCAGGGAGGGAAGGACATTCCTGCCCTTTCCAGGCAGGAGCCTGCCCGGAGCCTGCCCCGAGTTAGCACTGCTGGCTGCCCCAGGACTGCACAGCGCTGGCCCTGCTGATCCTAGAGGCCCTTTCCAGCCTGAATGACTCCTAGATCCCAGGGCTGAGAGCAGCCCCTATCACTGCCCAGGCAATGCTGTCCTCACACAAGAAGCTCTGCTGGCTGAGGACCGAAAATTGACCTCACCATCAGGGGGAAATGCACCCCTGAATTTCTCCCGTCTGCCCACCCTGATCCATGGGTTCAGAGGCACTGGCAGCCCCGCTGGCTGCTTATCAGGCAGAGGGTGAATCCTTTCCTTGTGCACAAGGTTCGTCTCCTGTAGCTCAGAACAAGTTGTTGCTTCTCCGCTTAGACCTTCATCTTGTTGGTGCTCCTATTTCTGAAAGCTGCTGGACTCACAGAATTACAGAAGTATGGGATGGTTTGGGTTGGAAGGGACCTTAAAGATCATATACTTCCAACCCCTCCCACTGTCCCAGGCTGCTCCAAGCCCCAATATCCAACCCGGCCTTGGACACTGCCAGGGATCCAGGGGCAGCCACAGCAAATCTGGGAATTCCAGCCCAGCCCCTGCCCACCCTCCCAGCCAGCAATTCCTGCCCAAGATCCCAGCCCAAGCTCCCCTTTCCCAGTGGGAGCCATTCCCTGTGTGCTGTCCCTGCAGGCCTTGTCCCCAGCCCCTCTGCAGCTCTCCTGGAGCCCCTGCAGGCCCTGCCAGGGGCTGGCAGCTCTCCCTGGAGCCTTCCCTTCTCCAGGGGAACATTCCCAGCTCCCCCAGCCTGGCCCCAGAGCAGAGGGGCTCCAGCCCCAAATCCCAGGCTATAATAGGAAGAGTAGTGTCCTGTTTTCAGGGTGACTCTGCTGTTCAAGATCCTACCCCAGACCCACACAAGCCAGTCAAGAATTGCTTGATTTACCTCAGTTGATAATCCCAGCTGGTATCTAAAAGCAGAGGAAATAGGCAAAGTTCCATAAAAACAGAGCTGGATGCCTGGAAAACCCATTAAAACCCTTCAAACTACGATGGATAATGAATCCTTAGTTGGCCGTAATGTCTGTGTAACCCAGTGGGCAGCTGACATCACATTTATCTTCCAAATGTTACCTCTGGTCCCTTAAAACACATTATCAGCACAGATTTGTGTTGCTGGAGAGCTGGAAACATAAACACTGCAATTAAAATCTTTATCAGTCAGACAAAGCCTGAGAATTGAAGTCCTGTGCTGAGCCTGTCCATCTCCCAGCGATGGCCCCGAAGATACCCTGCTGGAAAAGCTCTGTAAAGCAGACTGGGAAAAGCACAGTCCTGGTGCTGCTGGCCAGTTAATTGTGGGTTAAGCGGCTTTTTGTGTTGTTGTGGTGGAGGTTTGGGGTTTTTTTCTCTTTCCCTCAGCACTGGGAATTCATTAGTCACAGGGGCGGGAGGTTAAACGGCGCTGCGTGCAGAGCGTGGTTTATTTCAGGTTGCACAAGCTTCACAGAATTTCCACCTAATGCTTTTGCATTCTGTCCTGCCCTCCCTCCTCCTTTCCATTATTCCTGTCAGTCTAACAACTAACAAGACTGATCTCACTGCTTCCTGATCCCTGCTCCCCCTCCCAGCCCTGCCTTTACAGTATTTTCATTGTCAAACAGCTGAATAGAAAAGATTCAAAGGCACAAAGGCTCGGAGGGGTTTGCTTCCAGTCAGGCTGCCCTGAGGTACAAGTGTCTTTGTGTCCTTGAAACCTCACCAACGTGGAGGAAATGTGGGATCTTAAACTGGCTTCCAAGTAATGCCCCCACTGCTCGTGCTCCACCTGCTCCCACCTCTGCCTGGGGCTCAGGTCCATCGCTCCAGGAGCACAGAAATTAAAGGAGGCAGCAGGTCCCACCAGCTGGGATCCCACCTGTGATGCCTCTTTCATAGCAGAACTTGTGGTCTTGGCTCTGAATTTTTATTCTTGTTCCTTTTTCCATGAGCCTCATGGTGATGTTGGTGCGTCTCTCCTTCCTATTCACCCTGTAATTATGTTCATTGTTCATGACAACTTGGATTCACAGCATTTCGAGTCTTCAAAACTTTAAATCTCTGTGACTTTAAATGGGTGTTCACACCTCCATCCAAATTAGCTGCCCACCCACCCTCCATTCCTAATACAGGGAGCAAAATGGGTGTTGCAGGAATGATTTATCCCATCCTGAGTGAATTTCTAAAATAAACCGGGTGCCTCACACCCTGTTTGCCTCCAGGGACCACCAAAGCAGCCACACTGCAGCCCTATCTGCTTCAGTCATAAAATCCCAGACTGGTTTGGGTGGGCAGGGACCTCAGAGCCCACCCAGTGCCACCCTGCCATGGCAGGGACACCTTCCCCTGCCCCAGGGTGCTCCAAACCCCAGTGTCCAACCTGGCCTTGGATTCCAGGGATGGCCATCAACAAATCCGTGTTGTTGTCTCCTCTCTGTGGTGATTTACACCAACCAATATCCTCACCTCAGGGCATGAGAAGGACTCAGAGAAATTTGAGTTTTTGTTTTACAGCGGGGAATAGCTATTTGGCATAAATTAACCTGGGTGACCACAAGCCATGGAAATTCCCCTCTGGAAAATGTTCTTGAGGAAGCAAATTGGGGAGGGAGATGGATGGGAGAACAGTTAGAGGCCAGCCATGCACTCCATCAAGCCTAAAGGAATGAGCTGTCACAGGGATATATAGGGAGAGGGACACTGCTTAGTAAATTAAGGCCCTGACAGCCCTTGACTCCACTCCAAAGTGCTAATTGGAAAGGCTTCAACTCCTGCTGTCCCCAGAGAGCCATGTCTCCATCACGGCCTGCCCTCCCCAGGTCAGCTCAGAGATGCCATCCTGGGCTTTTCCTGGAAGAGGCTCAGGAATGAGGGCAGGAGGAAATGGGTTTTCTTTGCTTCTCCACGGCTCTTCTGAGTTCTGCTGTGCCCAAGAACAGCACCCCAGAGGACAGGCTGGTCCTTGGCTGGTGGCAGGGCTGTGTCTCACCACAAGAAGTTGTGCATTTAGTCACTTGGAGACCTTCTGGGGGTGGCTGGTGGCATAGTTACCCCCGTGGTAGAGAGGATCTGGTCTCATTACACCTCTGAAATAAACACTGAAATTTCACACTCTTAATTACAGCTGTAACTGATTCCAGTGTTGCTGATTAAGTACCAATTATGCAGATTTACTACAGCCTGTGGCATCATCTACATCTAGTGTCTGACGACCCAGAATTACTCCTATTAACCATTAAGGTGATACTGCTCCTTGATTAACTGGCAGGAGACACTTGGTTATGGGCAGGGAAGGCCTGACTTTCTAACAGTGGCTACTTTGACTTCAATGGTTGGATCTGTCTCATCTTGGTCCATAAAATCTTCTCATTTCCTTTAGAGGAGACTGAAATCTTTGACATGTGGTGGGTGCATTTCCCAGCTTGTCTGAGTGTAGCTAATCCATCAGAGCTGGGCCTGAGAAGTCATTACTGCACCACTTACTCTGCACTCTCTTCCGTGGGAGACATGAAAACTTGGCAATGTACGTTTTTATATCATTTCATAATGGAAATGCACAGGTGCTGTGGAGTTATTGGAAAGGCTCTCCCTCCCCGGAGGTAAAATGTGATCACCTTCTTCAAACCTGGCCAAGAAATGCAGACAAATCCTCTGCCTCTTCCAAGAGAGCCCCAAGAGCTACAATTGCCTGAAGGAAATAGGAGTACAGCTCTTCTCCATGACCCAGTAGTAACAACTGAAGAAAATTTTCCTCTCAGTTCAGACCCATCTCATCTGTAGCTGTGAGCAATGTAAAGTTTTCTTACCAAGTTATTGTAATTCCATCATTTTGAAACACTTTCCCCGTGGCCTCTTAGAAAATGGGCATTTTTGGTAGCTCAGCATTCATCTAAATAAGAGAGAGAGCGAGAGAGATTTTCATTTCTGTACAATGGGCTGGAGAGGCACATGGACAATGCCACCACAGTGGGGTGGAGGACAGAAAGGTTTCCTGCAGGAGTGGTTTTCAAAACATCCATTTAAATGTGAGCGTGTGCCAAATCGTGGAGCTGCTCAAAAGGACATTTGATTAACTGGGGCTGGATTGCTTGGCTGTGCCACTGAGGGAGAGTGGAGTAAACACTGCTCCAGGGAAAGCCAGTGGGAGAACATTTCTGCTCCTGGTGAGTAACAGGAGGGAGGTAAATGCCGCTGCAGAGTGCTCTGATCTCACAGCAGCTTCCCTTGGAAGGATTCAGCAAAGGTTTGGTTTGCTAAGGTCTGGAAGAAAAGTGAAGAGAGTTGAAGGAAAGGAAGGGTGAGCTGGAACCTTCAGGATGTCTCAAGCACCAAACTCCAGAAACTGCTGGGATCCTGGAAATTACCTCCAGGTGACCATAAAATATAAATTAATCAAACTAATAAATTAGAGATAATCTAGGAAGCCTCACCTCTCAGGAGTGTCAAAAAACCTCCCATGACACCTGTGAGGCTGCTCCTGGTTTGCACCCTGGAGTAGAAGGATCAGACCCAAATCCCAGCAAGCTGTGCTGTGCAGCTGTGCCCATCACACACATCCCAGCAGAAGGAAGGTTCATCCTCTGACCAGCACAGGAGCAGGGAAGGGCTGGAGCTGGGCCAGTCTCAGGCTGGAGATCAGGGAAGGTTCATCCCCAGAGGGTGCTGGCACCATCCAGGCTCCTCAGGACATGGGCATGGCCCCAGAGCTCCAGGAGCTCCCAGGGATGCCCAGGGTGGGATTGCTGGGGGATCTGTGCAGGGCCAGGGTTGGATGGATGATCCTTGTGGGGCCCTTCCAGCGCAGAATATTCTGTGATTCTCTGCAGACAAACCTCACCCCGGCCCATCTGTGTCTTGTCACAGCTCTCGACACAACTTCCCAAGGACAGAAACATCTCAGAGCAACCTCTCTGGCTGCCTCCTGACCCCTGGGCCCCTGCCATCCCAGGCACGCAGCCCCTGGGGCAGGATGTTGACAAGCTGCTGTTAGCACTTGGCTCCAGAGGAAGCCCTGGCTCGGGGCTGGGAGCTGCAGAGCCCTCCCTGCTCAGCACAGCTCCAGGGGCTCTGCAGGGCTGAGAGCCCAGGCGTGAGGCACGTGCCACTCCTGGAACAGCCACACTGCTGCTGGGCCTGGGATATCACCCAGGCTGACCCCTGACTGAGTGTTCACACTTGGCTTTTAATTACTGCTGCAATTAGCATGGCTTTCTTGGCTCCCTTTCCATGCAGCTTTGCAGGGAGCAGCAGCTCTGGAGCCACTGCTGTGCAGGAAGGGATGTGCCCTCAGCTCCCAGGATGCTGGAAAGACAAGGAGAAGAAATGAGCTGGGATGAGAACCAACCAAAGCGACAGAAGTGCCAAGGAGCCTGTTCAGGGAATCAGAAGTGACTGGAAAGAGCTGTGCAGCCCTTGAGTGCAGCTGCTCACATTTCATCTGAACGCAGGGACTGGGACAAAATCACAGAATCAGGGAACAGCTTGGGTTGGAAGTGACTTCTGCAGGTCACCTAGTCCAACTTCCCTGCCATGCACGGGGACATCTTCAGCTAAACCAGGTTGCTCAGAGCCCTGTGCAGCCTGACCTGGAATGTTTCCAGGGCTGGGGCAGCCACCACCTCACTGGGCAACTGGTTGCTGTGTTTTATCACCCTCACTGTAAAAACTCCTAAACAGATGATCTAAACTGACCTCTTTCAGTGCAAAACCATTGCCCCTCATCCTATCAATGTGTGGTGGAAAGCACTGTCCAGTGCTCTCACTGTCAGCTCTGTGGTGGTGCAATTTCGGGATTTGTTCCCTCCCCTGGAAGAGGAGCTCAAACCTCCCCCTTTGGGAGGGTCTGATGTCCATGAGGGTCTCAGATGAGCGACGCTGCTGCTGCCACGCTCTGTGACCAGACACGAGGCACAGAAGGAAAACCAGCAGCTGTACCAAGCCTCTTTGCCAGCACCTCTGCCCCAGTTGTGTCACTGAGCAAAACAAACACGGAATGATCTTCTCCACCCTCATGCTGACTGGAGTTTACTGCTTTTGCCTCAGATCTGACAGAGTCCTCGGGAACCCCAGGCCTGCCCTGCTCCTCCCACATCCTTCTAAGCCAGGCATGAACAGGAGCTGCTGGCTTCCCACCCACCTCATCCTAACCCTGGCTGGGCTTGGGAAGCCCCTGAGCTTGCCCTGGCAGTCCAGCAGTGCTGATGCACCCAGAGCTCTCCCCAAGGCCCCCGAGGGGACATGGACTCATCCCCCAGGCCATGGCCCCAGACCTCGGCAGGCTGAGGAGGAGGAGGACCCTTGGCTATCTTCCTCTGCTTTTGTGCTGAAGATCTTCCCAGCTTTCTGGGCTCTGCCCAGAGCTTCTCTGCCATTGCCAAGGGTTGCTCCTGGGTGGTCTCTGCCCAAAACCAATCCCAAAACTGGGGCTACAGGGGCTCCTGCAGGAAATCGCTGCCCTGTGTGAGGGCTGTCTCCACACACAGCCCTGCAGAAGTTTTGCCCTCAGCCCTGGGAAGGTCCAAAGCTGGGACACGAATCTTTGTCACCAGGTCAGCTGTGCCAAAAATGTGATTTACACCACGAAACACACGAGAGCCCAAAAGTGGGCAGTGCTGTGGGTGGGACACCTTTCCACTGCCAGGGATTTGTCAGATCCCACCAGCGCCTGGTTTGTTTGGATTTAAGAACGGCTGCTCCACCCAGTGCTGACCACAGCCGTGCTCATGGGGTCCCAGGCTGGCCCTCAGGCCTTCTCAGTGACACATCCAACTCTGAGGCCTCCTTGCCATTTCCTGGATGTGTCCTGCAGCACATAAAGGGTTACTGTGCAGCCAGGGAGCTGTGGTGGGGCCAGGGCAGATGAGGAAAGCATTAATCACAAGGAAAAATGTGAGGAATGTCACCCTCTGCAAAATCAAGCCCTTGTTATCAGTTTGAAAGACAACCATTCTGGAGAGGCCTGGGGTTTGCTTCCTGCCCAGTCGCCCATCAGTGGAGCACCAGTGGCATGAGGAAAACTCGCCCCTGTCCCTGCAGACTGGGGACTTTCAGGGTCACTGGTCACCCTGCAAGCACAGGGTCAGACACCTCCCTGCCTTGGCAGGTGTCCTGGGACCCTGCAGGAGTGTGGAGCCTCCAAACTCAGGGTCACAGCACTCCAGGGAAAGCACCACCCCGATGGGAGGACTGGCCTCTGCCGGGACTGGAGGCACTGGGCACGGGGAGGGAGCCTGGAGGGTGGAGGAGAGAGCGTTTGCTCCGTGCCTAGGACGAGTGGAGAGCAGGAGTGGCAGAGGATGAGGATGATGGAGATGAGGAGCTCAGTGGGGTTGTGGGGCAGCCCTCGTGGGAAGGAACAGAGTCCCCAAGGGCCAGGAGGAGGGTCCAAAGCCTCCCTTTCCATGAAATCCAGTCCGGTCTCCCTTATTTTGAGTTAGTGCAGTTTATGGTTAGATGGGAGCATCCCTGCCACACAAGCAATAACAGGGACAATACAAGTGTCCTCATGTGGAAGAAGAATAACTCTGAAAAGCTCCCAGGCACATACAGGACCTTCAGAGGGCCACAGAATCACAGACTTGTTTGCGTGGGGTGGGCTTTTAGAGGCCGTCCAGTTCAGCCCCCTGTCATGGGCAGGGACAATTGCACTGAACCAGCCTGGCCTTGGGCACTTGCAGGGCTGGGGCAGCCACCTGCTGTCGGCAAGAACAGAAACTGCCCAGATTCCAGTACATTCCACATCCCACCTCCAACTCCAGTCGGCTCTGCACCTCTGTCCACACGTCCCAACACAGCCCCAGGTCTGTTCCTGCTGGGTGTTGCAGCCCACAGAGTGCCCTTGGGCGGGCTCCTGTGGTGGCTGCTGCAGGTTTCACTGCAGGAGGTGAAGGTTGGGTGTCCAAAAGGGAAGCTCTCCCTGTGGCCGCGCTTCTCTGTCCTTTCCAGCTGCTGGAGGCCAAATTCCATCTGCAGGGCTGGTGTTCAGTACTCTGTGTGGGCACTGAGCAGGGCTGGCTCGGGCTGGACAGGGATTGGGGCACCCTGGGCTGCTGGAGAGTGTCCCTGCTCATGGCAGGGGTGCAACAGGACGGTCTCCAAGCGCCCTTCCAACACAAACCATCCATGACTCTGCTCTGGTCCCTTCTCTCCACTCACCATCAGGTGGCAGAAGGAGCTCCTCACTCCCTGAGGTCCCTTTTCACGTGGCGGGGCATGGAGAGATGCTGCCTTTGCTGCTGGGAAGGGTTTTTCTGGTGGCGGGCTTCACCCAGTTCCACAATTTCTATCAAACACGGGTCATAGCCCTGAGGATAAAGGTGTTAGAGAAGCCAAACTGTGTCCCCTGGCTCCTCTGAGGCCACACAATCCCAGCTTGTAAACAAAGAAGTTGAGACATGGATTTTGGAATCATGGGATGGTTTGGGTTGGAGGGACCTTAAAGCCCATACAGTTCCAGCCCCTGCCATGGACAGGGACACCTCCCACTGCACCAGGGTGCTCCAGGCCCTGTCCAGCCTGGCCTGGAATGGTTCCAGGGCTGGGGTGTCCCTTCCAGGCCTGTGATCCAAGGCCTTGGAGTACTTTTTTCTACTGTGGACTTAGGTGAAGCCAACATTCATTTTGAAACAGCAGAGACTTTTACAGCCAGACACAGGAGGGCAGAAATGCAGCATTATGTTCTCATGGGGAGCTTTAATCACAGCCATGGGCTGGTCATTTGGGGATTTAGGCACTTTTCCCACAGCTGGGAGATAAGAGATGACTATTCTCAGGACAGCTCCCGTGAAATAACACCAAGGTAGGTGTGGAGCTGGCAGCAAAGAAATAACCTTCAAAGACTGGGAAAGGCTGGGACACCAACACCTCCATTCTTGGAGGCTTTCAAGACCAGGCTGGACAAAGCCCTGACCAGGCTGGACAAAGCCCTGACCAGGCTGGACAAAGCCCTGACCAGGCTGGTCTGGTCCCGTAGCTGACCCTGCTTTGGGCAGGAGGCTGATTGGGAAAGTCCTGAGGCCCCTTCCTGCCAATTAACCTGTGAGCCTTTGGGTTGTGGGCACAAAAACCTCCCCACTCCTCCTCTGCCCAAGCCACAGCTCTGACTGGAGCCTGCAGAGCCTTTTCCTGCTTCGCTTCCTCAGCTGGAGACCTGCTGGGCCAAGCACAAAGTCTTTGAGGATCCCCTGGCGTCTGGGCTGAGGAGGAGTTTTGAAGAACATTTTGTCTGCTGAGAGAAGCTGATTTGGGCTGGTTTCCTTTCTCACCAGGAAAATCAGTATAGCTGGAAGCATGCAAAGAAATGGGAAAGGGCTCCCCAAAGCTGATGATTTACTTTGTGGATTAATATCATTCCAGATTTTTTCTTCAGAGACAATTTTGCACCTTCGCTCCTTTATGAAGGAGATTCTCCACAAAAAACCTGAGTGTGAAGTCAAAGGAACAAAGGCTTGTCTCCTCTGATTTATCCAGGTGGAAATGGGCTTGGAAGCATTGCAAAACTGGTCAGTTTTTCTTGTGTGGTATTGAAAACATTTTGATATTTATTCTGTGTGGATTGTTCGTGATATTGGACCACTTTAGTGAAATTACCATGCAAAAAAAATTGACTGTGTGAATTTTCAAACTGTGATGCTTTCCAACTGCACAGATCTTCTGTATTCAGTGACCCCAAATGGCCAAGAGCAGCTTTCACATCTCATTGGGAATCACAATGATTCAGAACTGAGCAAAATTGATGAGAAAATTGATTTTAACAGAATTTCAGTGGAGAATAATCCAAAGAAGCATTCTCATTTTGCACTGGCACTCCCCTCTGGGTCTGCTAGCTCCTCATGGAAGCATTTGTTCCCAGCTTTGCTTTATGTGCTACTCTTTTCACCTGCACAGAAGCTCAAGGGACATCTGACATTCCCTTGTGTTCCCTGAGCTAAATCCCACCACCCTGAAGAGAATTTTTTACCTCCTTCAGTCTAAATGTTCTTCAATGTATTGATTTTCTGCTCTTCACTCGAGGGAAGACCAAATGTCAACACCAGGGAAATTTTTCAGAAGGTGAAACGTCCTGCCTTTGAATCCTCATTAATTAACTTTCCCCTTTGTCCTCCTCCCCAAACCCAATTTAGCAATTGCTGGGAGTTGCTGCTGAGGTCACAGCCCCTGGGACCAAGATGAAACTCCTGCCAGTGCTGCTGTGATGGTCCCAGGCTGTGATGGGCCCATGAAGTCCCATCCTAGTCCTGAGCTCCACCAGGCTGGGAGGAGGGCAGGAAGCTTTGAATCCTGCACAGAGGATTTGTTTGGACCTGTCCATTTTAACCTGTCCATTTTAACCTGTCCACTTTAACCTCTTCATTTTAAACTGTCCATTTTAACCTGACTGATGCAGTTCATCACACACACACTTTAATCAGAAGGTATGAACTGAAAAAACTAATTTATTTAAAAAGGTCTAACTCCATTATATAGTATTTTTACAAAGGCTAAGGACTGGGGGAGAAGGTTGACACCTCTCCCCATCTCATTGGTCAGAACAACTGTCTATCAGCTGTCCATATCTCTAAGAGCAAGAATGAAAACTTTCCTTAAAACTACAATAACATTGGCCAGTGTTTACAGACCAGAGCATAAGAAAGAACCCAAACCATGAAACTGTGAAACAGAAGAGAAGGCTAAAAAAAATCAAAGCAACACTTTAACCTGTCCACTTTAACCTGTCCACTTTAACCAGTCAGTCTGTGGGCTCAGCCCACCCTGGGCCAGGTGCCTGGCCCAGATCCTGTTTGTGAGTCCCAGTGCTGCCCACACCCCCAGAACACTCCGGGAATTGAGCACCCTGCAGGAATTTGTACAAGCCTGGCTGCATTTCAGTAGGTCCAGGGTTCCTCTGGCTCCCTTTGGAGGTTTCAGCCTTTAAGGAATTAATAACCAGGGGAAGACAAGCAGCATTTAAAGCACACTACACCCACTCTCAGCAGAGGTCACGAGGTGTCTGCCACTGCAGCAGCTGAGGATCTGACCCAAGGATGATTTGCTTTGTTTCAGGGAAAAATTCCTTCCTGAGCATTTCAAACAGCCAAGCTTTGGGCTTTAAATCCACCCAATTACCTCCAGCATCCCACAGCCACAGAGGAGCATTAGAAAAAATGCAGGAAAAGTTCCCCAAGTCCAAAATGAATTTCAATAAGCCAGGGGTGCAGAGCAGACTCATTAGTCTCGCTGCTGTGTTGCCTCTTATTCCTGCCATGGCTTTTGCACTTTCCAGCAGCTGCTTCTGTCGGGGGAGACACCTCTGTCCCCAGCAGGGCTGGAGGACAGAAATCTGGACAGCCAGCACTGCCTGTGTGACCGGCATGCTGTGCCCTAATTGCAATCTGCCATCCCAGGCAAACTGACGGATTTGTTGAAATAAAGGCAGCCCTGGAAGCACCTGTCCCCAGATGAAAATGGCTCTGTCTCCAAAGCCACTGTGGAGGGTGCAATTTGTGCCCATGACTGAGTTTTATTAAAAGCTCCCCCAGACTCCCCTGAATCATTACCAGAGCAGCACCATTGCACTTTTCCTCCAGACACAGCAGTGTTGCCTCAGAGCTGGAAAAAGCTGCAGTTTTGGGGTGGGTTCAGCAGGGTTTGGGTCAGTTAAAGCCACGCTCACAGGCTGCTGCCTTAAAACAGCTCTCACTCAGATTAGCTGCTTGCCTGAACAGTTCTTATTCCAGACTGAGGGATTAAATCCCCCCAAGCCGTGTCCCAGAGGACTCATCCCAGGAGGAGCTATACCTGCATGGTCAGGATTACAGGGTCTCTAAGGCTGGAAAAGCCCTGTGGGCTCCCACACTGCAACAGTCTGCCCAGAGAAGTGGTGGGGGAATCCCTGGAAGTGTCCAAACCACACGGGGATGTGGTGCTCAGAGACAGGGGGTACTGCTGGCCTTGGCACTGAGGGGTTAGGCTGGACTTCATCTCAGGGGGTTTTCCAGCCTGAATGATTCTGAGTCTGTGATTCTCCCTGACAACCTCAGCCCTCCTGACTGATCCCTGCCATCCTCAGGTGCTGTGGGATCCCAGCTTTGATCTCTGCTTTGAACATCTTCTCATCCTCTCCCTCTACTCCTGTCT
>WBMY01016348.1:301346-358018 GCA_013397315.1 Donacobius atricapilla
CCGCGCAGGACGTCCCTCCCTGTGCACGACATCCCTGTGCAGGACATCCCTGTGCAGGACATCCATCCCTGTGCAGGACATCCCTGTGCAGGACATCCATCCCCATGCAGGACATCCCTCCCTGTGCAGGACATCCCTGTGCAGGACCTCCCTGTGCAGGACATCCATCCCAGTGCAGGACATCCATCCCTGTGCCAAACATCCATCCCTGTGCAGGACCTCCCTGTGCAGGACATCCATCTCTGTGCCAAACATCCATCCCTGTGCAGGACATCCCTCCCGCTCACCTCCCCGTGCCGGACGTCCCTCCTTCCCTGTCAGAACACCCCTCCTGCCCCGCTCCCTCGGGCCTGGCCCCGCCGGTGACCCTCCCCAGAGCACCGACGGGACGGGACCCGCTCGGCTCCCGGTGCCGAGAGCGTCAATTAGCGCTAATTGGGCGGCCCCGGGGGTGCGGGCAGTGGGCAGGAGGGGCAGGGGCTCCCGGGCTTGGCAGGTTTCTTTCTTCTTTCACTTGAAAACGCTGAGATGTGTGCGACGGATGCGACTTCCAGCAGGACGTTTTCTCAGGATGGAAATTCTATTCAAGCGATCAATAAATAAATACCCAACTCTCCTGATGAGCCACTGAGAGGAGTACCCGCGGGCAGAGGAGGAGAGGTGCACATTGATGCCTCGCATTTCCCATGGAGCGACAAGAAAACCTTCGGAGTGCCAAAAACAAGTGACAATCTCTTGGATCAGACAACACACGCTTTTATTTAGCCCTCAGAGTCACAGGACTGGATTTCACCCCTCCAGCATTCAAGATAGTTCTGTCTTTTCCTCCCGTCAATGTGTGTGTCATTTCACTTCCTGGGGAGGAACATTAGAGATTAGAGTGAAAATGTCTTGTTTTGTGCATTGTCATTATTTTTATTGCCATCACACGAGTGCTCTGACCTTTAGTGTCTCTTCATTTCTGTAACCACCTCTAGTGCCTCTCCATTTCAGTGCATCCCCAGGTTTCTGTGCTGGAATAGGAGCTTTGCTCCCCAGTCCCCAGGTTTCTGTGCTGGAATAGGAGCTTTGCTCCCCTCTCCCCAGGTTTCTGTGCTGGAATAAGAGCTTTGCTCCCCTACTCCAGGTTTCTGTTCTGGAATGAGAGCTTTGCTCCCCAGCTCCCAGGTTCCCGTGCTGGAATAAGAGCTTTGCTCCCCTCTCCCCAGGTTTCTGTGCTGGAATAAGAGCTTTGTGTCCCTCTCCCCGGGTTTCTGTGCTGGAATAAGAGCTTTGCTCCCCAGCTCCCAGGTTTCTGTACCGGAATAAGAGCTTTGCTCCGCAGTCCCCAGGTTTCTGTGCCAGAATGAGAGCTTTGCTCCTCAGCTCCCAGGTTCCTGTGCTGGAATGAGAGCTTTGCTCCCCAGTCCCCAGGTTCCTGTGCTGGAATAAGAGCTTTGCTCCCCTGTCCCCAGGTTTCTGTGCTGAATAAGAGCTTTGCTCCCCAGCTCCCAGGTTCCTGTGCTGGAATGAGAGCTCTGCTGCCCTGCCTCCAGGTTTCTGTGCTGAATAAGAGCTTTGCTCCCCAGCCCCGTGCCCGGGGCCAGATGGCCGCGTGTGATGGGCTGTAAAGTTTAAGGGCGCTCGGGGAGCTCGGAGCAACTTTTGTGCTGTTGCCTTCAAAACTCTCCCGTGGTAACCTTCACACCCCCTGACTGCCAGGTTTGTCTGGGGCGGTGCCTGCACACACCAGAGTTCAAACTTTCTGGTATTTATTTAAGAAATAAGCTCCAGATTCCCCGAGGGGTGCAGGAGTGTCGGAGGGGCAGCTCCAGAGCTGGGCGGCTCCTCCTACACCTGGCATAAACACGGCATTTCCAAACTGCATTTCATCCTCTGGTGGCTGGGTCTCCATAGGACGGGGAATGATCACAGAGGTGATGGGGACACTGAGCCAGAAATAGCTGAGACATTAAACTCCTGGTTTGAAACCCATCTAGAACAGCAAAGACAAATTATGGAGCTGCCTGGAAAAGCAGGTTGGTTATTGATAAAGAGGCAAGAAGGGAATTCCCAGAAACTGTGAACAGGCACTGCACAAATCAACCACCCAACGCTGTGCTGCAGGGGAGGCTAAAAAATCCACCAACAAATTTCTAAACTGGAAACTGCAGAATTTATGAAGTAATGTGGAGTAAATGATGGGTCCCTTTCTAAAGAGAAAGGGAAGGATCTGCTATTGAGGGTAAAAACTCACTCCTCTCTGCTTTGGCCAGCTCAGGTGCTTTCAAAGATGCTTCCTGCTTTTTCAACAGCTGTGGGAAGAATGATGGCATCCTGTATCCAGGGGTGTGCAGGAGCAATCCAGCCAAGCGCAGGAATTCATGATGACTGCATGAGTGGCACCACCTTCCAGACTGCTGGAAGTAAAGAGAAGGAAGGAAATACTAGAGCAACCATAAAAAAAGCAAATGTAGGAAAAAAAAAAAAAAAAAAGGCAGTCACTGAAAAAGAAGAGTGATTCTGGCAATTGTAACTTCAACTAATAGGAGAAGTATTGAGCAAAATAAATTCCTACACAGTGGATAAAGAAAGGGAGACCAGCTCAAACCCACAAGCATATGCCCAAGTACATAAAGAGTAAATCTCAGCAGAGAAATTTGTTGCCTATTTTTAGCTGAAACTATTAGTGGATAAAGAGTTTCTGTTTGGATTTTATTAAAACCCTTGCAGCCCTGCTCTCAGGATGAATTCAAATTCGTGTTGCTGGGACAGGCTGCAATGGAGGGAAATTGGGGTGTGAAATGTGTTCCCCATCCCTGAGCCTTGCAGAGGCACAGAATGGCCCAAGGAACAGAAGGGCTGTGAGGGGACAGCAGGGGCAAGGACCAAACAGGTGAGTCCCTGGGTTTCAGAGGAAGGGCACATCCTCACAGGAGTGTCTGCCAGGCTGCTGGGAAAGAGAGAAATGGGGATTCAGTTCCTTTGTGCAACTCCTGCTGAAGTCCTGGGACACTCCTGTTCCTTCTGCAGCCTTGAGGGGAATTCCTGCTTTCTTCCCTCAGCACTGCTCTCAGTCCCTCCCTACATTTCCAGCTTTACCTCTCTCAGCACGGTCACAGTGCCCAGTGTGCAGAGATCCCAGGACAGGGATCCCAGCTCTGCTCCCTGCACCAGAGATCCTGGGCCAGGGATTCCCTGAGCAGGGATCCCAGCCCGGCTCCCTGCCCTGATTTCCCTGAGCAGGGATCCCAGCCAAGGGACAGTCCATCATCTCCAGGGACTTCGCCAAAGCCCAGAGAGCACGGACACACCTGCACCTTCTGCTGCTTTATCTCGTGGTCTCTCACCCCGTGAGCTGGGACAGTGCTCCAGGTGATGCCACCCGGCCATCAACAGTCCTGTGTCCCCTGTGCTGCCAGCCAGAGCTCCACAGGTGTCTCAGACACCCCAGGGCTTCTCAAATGGCACCTGACACCTTTTCATGGGCTGCTCAACCCCAAATCTGCTGATTTCTCTGTAGATGCCTTGGTTTCCTTCAAGTTATAAAAGGTTCTGGGCCCCTTATGGAGAATCACAGAATCATTGGGGTTGACGAAGAGCCTCAGGATCACCCGCCCTTCCAAGGAAACAGCCCCATGCCCATCAAACCATCTGGGAAAGGGCCAGATCCCTCACTGTTTAGACACTCGCGGGGATGGTGACTCCCCCTGCCCCAAGGCCTGGCCACTCTTCAGTGAGGATGTCCTGCTGTCCATCCTGGCCTCCCCTGGTGCAGCCTGAGGCCATTGCCTGGTGTCCTGGAGCCGGTTTGCTGGGAGAGGAGGCCAAGCCCACCGCGGGCTGCTCTCCACCTCCAGCAGCCGCGTTTGCTGAGTTTTCCTAGAGCAGCAGAGGGGAAGCAGCACTTCCAGCAGCTCTCCCTGTCACTCCAGCAGGAATACAGGGTGGAATGCATGGGACATTCCAGCAGCTCTCCCTGTCACTCCAGCAGGGATCCAGGGTGGAATGCACAGGGCACACGGAGAGATTAAAAGCAGAGGCTCCAAGTCAGAGACGTTTTAAAAATGTGTGTGCTCAAGTAAAGGACTTTTTAATGTTTTAATAACAAATATTACAAGATATTTTTCTCCATGCCCAGTGCCTGCTGAGCCATCATGCTGAGCCTGTATTTATGGCACTGTAAAGCACAATGAAGGCAGCAGCACCAGGAATACTAATAGCCTCCAGTTTATTACACTAAGGCTGAGTGCTTCATTTTAATTGCATGGAAACATTTAATTTGTTAGATGAGGTGTCATGTAGTTTTCCTCAGGCACCAGTAACTCATATCCACACTGGGACAATCGAACAATCTAAGGGAGGCTTTCAAATTAAATGGATTTTACTATTTCTTACCTTGTTGGGGTGTGTGGGTGGCCAGATTCTTGGCCCTTGTAGAGTTAAAGTATTTTTGACTCTTTTTGGTAAGACTTGGGTGGGGTAACCCAGCGCAGGGCAAAGGCACAAAGCATTTTGTGCCTGCCCATCTCTCCACATGGACCAAGGGTGTTCCTGGAGCCTGAACTGCTGATGTGAGCAAGCAGAGCCCTTTGCTGCAGCCAGGGAAACATTCTGGGGAAGGCAAGGTGGGAGCTGAGAGCACAGCTCAGCCATGGACCGAAGCTGTGTGCAGGTTTGGGCCGGGCTGGGGATGATTTTCTCCCCAGGGGCGGCCGTGGGGTTGTGTTTGGGGTTTGCTGGCACAGGGCTGGGAGCACAGCCTGGAGATTGTTCTTGCTGAGCTCCCCCAGAGCCAGGGCCTTTCCTGCCCCTGCGGGGCCACTCTGGGGAGGGCTGGGGCTGCCTGGGGTGCTGGGGGGTCCGGACAGGCGACCCTGACCGAGCCAAGGGACACCCCAGACCTTAGGACATCATTCTCAGCATATAAAGTGGGGGAAGAAGGAGGAAGGGGGGGATGTTTGGAGCGCTGGGGTTTGTCCCCCCAGGTGACAGTTCATGGGAAGGGCCCTGCTCTCCTGGAGGTGCTGAACACCTGCCAGTGGGAAGGGGTGATTTAATTCCTTGGGTTTCTTCGCTTGTGTGTGTGGTTTTTGCTTTCCCTGTTAAACTATCTTTATCTCAGCCCACCAGCCAGGATACCCTGCAGTTTTTACCCTCCTGGTTCTCTCCTGATCCCTGGGGGGGAGTGAGGGAGGGGCTTTGAGAGACTGGGGGCTGCGGGGTCACCCCTGCACGCCCTCTCCTGCCTCTCCTCAGCTCCCTCCACAGCTCTGTTCTGAGCACTCAGTGCGGCAACACTGAAGGAGTGAAAGGGAAAGGAAACTCAACTGAGCAGGAATGGGCTTCAGAGAATCAGGGAATCATGGAATGGGTTGGGTTGGGTTTGGGAAGACCTTAAATCCCACCCAGTGCCACCCCTGCCATGGCAGGGACACCTCCCACTGTCCCAGGCGTTCCAAGCCCCAATGTCCAGCCTGGCCTAGACACTGCCAGGGATCCAGGGGCAGCCACAGCAAATCTGGGCAACAGAGGAACAGTGACATTAAACCAGAGTTCAGTTAATGCTCTGAAGCAACGCCAAACCAGAACATGTCAGAAAAACGGGCATTTCTATGGAAAGAATCCATTCAAGAAATAAAAAGGAAGGTTGCCGGTCTGTCCCATGTGCAGAAGGGCTGGGGCAGAGGAAAGTCAAGGTTGTTTGGAAGGGGCTGGTTCTAGGACAACGCCGATGGCAGTTGCTGTTACCTGTGCACACAGCCGAGCTCAGACAGGGATGGGGGATGTGGGATGAGTGGCTGAGTCAGCACAGTTCCATTTACGCTGTGCTGGGGCTGCACCTCACCCTGGTTCCCCTCTCACTGCTGACCCAACACGCTCGGGCACGGGCGCTGGAAAGCTTCATCAGGGAGCGAGGAGTGATCGGGGCTTCCAGCTGCACACACAGGGGAGGCTGCAGGAGCCTGCCAAAGCCGTGGTAAATACCTTCAGCAACGTCGTGGTAAATACCTTCTCACTGCAGGTTTGCAGGGAGATAGGAGTTACTCAGAGATGTGCTGCAGCTTCAGCTCCGACTTTATGGGCTCGGTGCTGTCATGTCCGTGCTATGGAAGAATAATTCTCCCAGCAGGAATTACTGGGGAAGAGGAATATTATGCAGAAGAGGAGACTCTCTGCTGTCCTTAATATCCACATTATGGCCTTTGAGGCAGCGAGGAGCTGCCATGGCAATGAGCAAACAGCAATGACACACACAGGGGGAAGCCATGTGTTAATGACAAATGTCCTGGCCAAGTCCCACCATTTCCAGGCACTTTAGGCCTTTGGGAAGCCAGGATTGTGAGGGTGTGAGGCCCTGGCACAGGGTGCCCAGAGCAGCTGGATCCCTGGCAGTGCCCAAGGCCAGGTTGGACTTTGGGGCTTGGAGCAGCCTGGGACAGTGGAGGTGTCCCTCCATGGCAGGGGGGGCACTGGGTGGCCTTCAGGGTCCCTTCCCACCCAAAGCATTCCATGGCTCTGTGAGGACTTGCACATCACAAACCATGAGGCCAGTGGTGTAGAAACAGGGGACTGCAGGACAAATTCACATCCTGCTGTCACACTGCCTCAAAAGAAGAAAGTCACTGGGGAGGGGGTGAGGGGTTGATCTCCTGAGGATGGATTTTCGCACCACTAAAGGTGTTGCGGTAAGAGCTGAGAAAGCTGAGAAGGACTTTTCCTTCAGCAGTTGCTGGAACAAACCTATTCAAAAGCATCAGTGACCCTTTTTTGCGTGTGCATTTTCTGGGAATGCTCCTGGCTACAAAATCTAGAGCTGCACAAAGTGGTTGCCCCCAGCCAGCACCTGAGACTGGTCCCGGGTGGGTTTTGATTTGGTTTATGAGGTTAAAGAGGCCCTGCATGTGAGTGGCTGCAGGATCCCAGTCACTGCTCCCACACCAAGAGCTACAGCTCATGTGGAGTTGTGCACAGATTCTGGGAACTTTGACTCCAATTTTGAAACTGCCCCAGAACCCAAATTTTAAGTTTCTCTTCTGACTTGAAGCATGACCTTTGTCATGTCCCCTCTCTGCATTACTGGCTGAGGATCTTCCCCCTGTCCCAGTGATGTGAGCACAGCTGTGGGCTCGACATTTCTGAGCCTGAATTTTAGCTTGCTAACCACTGTTGGCTCCTTTCCCAAGGGAAAGCTGCCAACAGTTTCTCTTTCCAAAACATCTCTCTCCGTTTCTCAGCACAGGTTCAGCAAACAGTGTTCCCTTTGCCATAACAACTGTCCCCAGGGGTTGTTTCCTATTCTTGAACCAATGGAGAGCAGTGTCAGTGCCATGGAGCAATAATAGACCTTTTTACACAGCAGGTTATTAAAAAAAAAAAAAACCTATTAAAATTATAAATAAAGCCTTCTTTCTCTTCTGACAGCTCTAGGGAGTCAATCTATTTCGTGTCCTACCATGACACACAGGAGCTGCAATCATTGCACTGTCATTGCCCAAGCAGCCCAGCCAGGGAAAGGAAGGCTGGGCTCAGGTGAGGAGTTGGCAGCCCAGAGGCACAAGGAATGACACTGAAGTCAGCTGGAGATGCATTGTCCCACTTACCTCTCCTGGAAGCCACAATTCCCAGTCCTCAGATCTGTCCCTGCTTTCGGACTCCTTAAAGTAACAGGGAGGCCAAGAACATTCACAAGGTCAGCACTGAATAATTTTGAATAATCAGCAACCCTGGGAAAATCACAGGTCACTGCCAGGGAACTGAGGAGTAGAAAGAGACAAAAAAAAAGTTGGAATTAATTCTTTCCCAGACATTTATTATTACTTTAGTCTTACTAAAATGAATATCAGGTGATGAATTATTGTTCATGAACAGCACAGAAAAATCTCAGTAGCCAACCATTTTTAATTTCTACACCTGTGGAAAGCTGTGACTCTGAGCAGCCACACACTAAATCCTTCAGAGCTGCCAAAGAAGCGTTGCCTTGTTTCTTCTCCCCACTCGTGTTCCCTCTATGCAACTGCAGCTCCTGGGCTCTGTGATCTGATTTGGCTTCTCAGCTCAGCAGAAATTAGCAACTTTTTGATCTCCACAGATGAGAGAATTGATTTGGCTTTCACATGTGCCATTTCCATCACCAAACCAAAGGATGCTTGGGAGCCAGTGCTGTGTCCTGTCACTGCTGCTGTCCCAGGCCCAGTGGCCCTGGGCTGCGGGGTCACTCTGGGCTGGGGTTCAGAGCAGTGTCCTCCCCACCCTGCCCCCTGGACAGGAGCTTCCAGCTCCAGCTCCCTCCCACAGCAGCCCCAGGAACCCCTCAGGTGCTTGAGCGTGTGCAGGCACCGGGCAGGGGTTACTCCTGCTATCCCAGACAGGACAGAGGGTGCTCCTGCTATCCCAAGGATGTGGCAGTGGATGTCCCTGCTATCCCAGAAAGGACAGAGGATGCTCCTGTTATCCCAGAAAGGGCAGAGGGTGCTCCTGTTATCCCAGACAGGGCAGAGGGTGCTCCTGCTATCCCAAGGATGTGGCAGTGGATGTCCCTGCTATCCCAGAAAGGACAGAGGATGCTCCTGTTATCCCAGAAAGGGCAGAGGGTGCTCCTGTTATCCCAGACAGGGCAGAGGGTGCTCCTGCTATCCCAAGGATGTGGCAGTGGATGTCCCTGCTCTCCCAGGAGTGTGGCAGTGGACGTCCCCATTACCCCAGGCACATGGAGCAGGAGCAGGTACACAAGGAGCCGTGTTCATCAGGAGCTGGAGTTCCAGGACAAGGGGAAGGGATTCAAACTGAAGGAGGGTAGATTTAGATTGGACATTGTTCCCTGGGAGGGTGTGAGGTCCCAGCACAGGGTGGGATCCCTGGTAGTGCCCAAGGTCAGGCTGGACATTGGGCTTGGATCCACCTGGGACAGTGGGAGGTGTCCTTGCCATGGCAGGGGGGGCACTGGGTGGGCTGTGAGGTCCTTCCAACCCAAACCATTCTGGGATTCTCTTTATGAATCTCACTATGGGTGTCTAATTTCCTAACTCTTGACCAATGGTCTGAACTAATTTGTAGCTGTCCTCTTAGCAATTAATGAATTTATAATAGAAGAATAATTTCCCTCTTTATGCCAAAATCAGCATGTTCAGATAGGGGGTGGGGAGGTCCTTTTTTTCTGAGGGAAAGACAAAGGTGCTTTGTTCCTGATTTGAATTTCAGACAAACATTTAACAGATCACTTTGCTTTCCCAAACGCACAGTGCAGGCTCTAAGAGCAGCTAAATTGCTATAAATTAAAGTTAAATGTCAAAAAGGCAAAGATGTGCAGGAATGCAGGAGACAATCTTGGTGCAATTGGGGTTGTTACTGAGCTGCTTTTATCCACTTTGCTTGCATAGAGTTAAGTGCTCTTCCTGGAAAGGGGGACTTTTTTTTTTTCCTTTCTATTTTTAAGTAAGTCCCAACCCCCTGTTCCACCGAAATAGGATGTCATAATTTCTCATTTTCAAATATCAGGGAAAGAATTGTGATTGTCCACTCATTATGCTTATCATTTCACTGGAGTTTTGCAGCCTGTTCTTGGTGACATGCCATCCTATGGCCAGACAGGTATCAACCTGCTCAGTAAAAGAGAAATTAAGATGCCATTCCTACCCGTGCGGAGTCGTTGGCCTCTGTGGGAGGGGAGTAATGAAATCCCTGCTTCTTCTGGCACTTTCAAATAGAAAATAGAAGGGGAGCGGCAGTGTGAGCTCTGTGTGGCAGATAAGAAAACAAGGATCAGTGTTCCAACAGCTGAGCCTCAGCTAGAGAGGAATGACCCCAGCAAGGCCAGGCTGCTCCCGCGCTCCTGCTGTGCTCAGGACCTGTCCCCAGCCCCAGAGCCCCCGGAGCAGGAGCTGCAGGGAGCCAGAGCCCCGAGCTCTCTGCACAGCCCCGAGGGGCCCCTGCCAGCCCCAGCTCCCTGCCAGCCCCTGCTGCCCTTCCCTGCAGACCCCTGGCTCTGGCATGCCCTGTGCCCACAGCCCCAAGTTCTCTGCACAGCTGAGGGGTTCCTGCCAGCCCTTGCTGCCCTTCCCTGCAGACCCCTGGCTCTGAAACCCCCTGTGCTCAGAGCCCTGAGCTGCCTGCACAGCTGAGGGGTCCCTGCCAGCCCAGCCCCGAGGGGACGTGGTCCCAGTGCTGCTCTTCCCTGCAGACCCCTGGCTGTGCACCCCTGTGCCCGCAGCCCCAGGGCACCTGCTCAGAGCACGTGTTCATTTAACACCCTGAGGCGCTCCCAAGGAAGGACTCGCCCCACAGTTCAGTGTGGAGGGGGTGCAATGTGGTAAAAATGCAAGATCTTCCCCCTTTGCTCCGGGGTCCTGCTCACTGTCCCAACCTTGGGTGCACTTCTGCAGCAGTGGGACATCTTCAGCCCACAGCCAGAGGCACCACAGGAAAGAGGATGGAATTAGAGCAGGTAAAAGGAAGTATTTTATTATGGGATTGAAAAGCACTGGCGCAGGATGCCCAGAGCAGCTGTGGCTGACCCATCCCTGGAAACATCCAAGGTCAGGCTGGGCTCTGAGCACCCTGGGGTAGTGGAAGGTGCCCCTACCCATGGCAGGGGGTTGGACAGGTGGTTTTTAAAGGTCCCATCCCATCCCATCCCATCCCATGCCATCCCATCCCTAATTCTCTGATTCTCCTGTACAGGGCAGACACTGGTTTTTAGCATTCCTGTTCAACCAGACCCGGATTCCCACACCCCATTGCATTTCTAGGAAATGCAATTTCAGTGTTCCCCAAATTCTGTGCAACAATTTACTTGGGGGGAGCTGGCACAGTTTGGGACAGCCAGCCCCTGGCTCTGGCAGATGGGTGCCAGAAGACGCCCAGCAGCTCTCTGGGCTCATCCACAGCCTGGAGGAGGATGACAGGATGGAGGAGGATCAGGATGGAAGGTCCAGAGGGGAGCCCATATGAGGGGTGGCTGAGGGCACAAGGGGTGCTCAGCTGGAGCAGAGGAGACCGAGGGCAGAGCTCAGTGGGGCAGCTCAGATCTCTGGGACAGGGACAGGAGCAGGGAAGGGCTGGAGCTGGGCCAGGCTCAGGCTGGAGATCAGGAAAGGCTCTTCCCCAGAGGGTGCTGGCACCGCCCAGGCTCCCCAGGGAATGGGCACATCCCCAGCTCTGCCCCAGCTCCAGGAGGGTTTGGACAGCACTGCCAGGGGTGCACAGGGTGGGATTTTGGGGTGTCTGTGCAGGGCCAGGGGTTGGATGGATGAGCCCTGTGGGTCCCTCCCAACTCAGGATATTCCATGTTTCTATTATTGTATGTATCTATGAGCCCTAATGGATCTCTGTGTTCATTAGGCCTCAGCAAGTCCCACATAATTTAAATGGCCCCCCTGACCACAAGACAGAGGAAGCAGCATGCATGAGCCCTGGTTTTATCGAATATCTTTTATTTCTTCATTTTCCACATAACAGAGACACCAAGAGCTGCAGCGCTGTGCCTGCCTCTGTCCCCACACCCCAGCAAGGAGCAGGATTTCTCCTTGGCAGGCAATGACAGCCATGCTGTAAGCAGAGATGCTGTTTCTGGTCGACGTCCCAGCCATGCAGTGCTAGAAGAGTGAGACCAGGATTAGCAGCGTGTCTCGAGAGCTTTCTGTGTCCCATAGCTACCACCCAGGCCGGAGCCAGGCAGAAAGGGCTGGACAAGATTTCTGGGGGGATTCCGGAGCTCTCCTGCGTGCAGGAGCCCTTCTTTCCGGGAGACAGCCAGCGGCTGTGTCTGGGGCAGGCAGAGGCAGTGGCAGTCCCGTGTCCCAGGCTGTTGTCACTGCCAGGGGCCCTGAGCC
This sequence comes from Donacobius atricapilla, assembly GCA_013397315.1. NCBI lineage: Eukaryota > Metazoa > Chordata > Aves > Passeriformes > Mimidae > Donacobius > Donacobius atricapilla. Next base: position 313,157 of record WBMY01016348.1, read on the forward strand.
CTGCTGCCACACTCACAGCTGTCCCCTGGGGACTGACACAGCCCTGCCTGCCTCGGGCAGGGGTTGGACACCCCAGCAAGGACAAAGCTGTGGGCTGGAGCTCTGTGTGCTGTGAGGTCTCCTCTTGGCCCTGGGACAGGACAAACCTTGGATAAAGCTTCTGCCAGGGGCTTGGGGTGAGCCGGCACAGGCGGGAGGATTCCTCCCCAGTGCCAGTCCTGGATCTCACAGCTCAGGCTCTCATCTGATGGCTCTGTCCGAATAAATTTTGGTGAAGGATATGCTTATTTTTCCAGCCTGGATTCCTAAGGAAATCAGCCTTTTTTGTAACTGAAGTATCTGCTTGTCTGTCTTAGTCCAGACATAACTTTGAATCTGCTGATGAATTACAGGCAATTTTTCTGTCCCAAAGACCTTCACAATGTTTATGAAGAAATGTGTCTGGATTAAACACACTGGCCATGGGCACCACGGACAGGAGCCTGGCTCCACCTTGCTTCTCCCCACCCTGCAGGGGTTTATGGACCCCAGCAGAGCCCGAGGACCTGTGCAGGCTGAGCAGTCCCAGCCTCTCCCCAGAGCACAGCTGCCCCCTCCCTGGGCCAGCCCTGGGGCCCCCCAGCCTCTCCCAGCCGGGGCAGCAGCTTTGCCTCAGTTCCTCCCTTTAGCTGCAGTTGCACATCCTCTCCCTGTGCTGGGAGGGTTTCCATGAACCCTTTGGATCAGCCAAAGGCCTTCTGTCCTCCCAGGGTAGCCAGGAACAAACTGCTGCTGCCAAACTTCACGTTCTCCCTGGCAGGGGCGATGTCTGTGCCATCCCAAAGGGAGGAGAGGCCCTACTGGGTTTCTTGGGCAATCCCAAACCTGAAGGCACAACAGGACTCTCCAGAGGGGATCTGGGGCTTCCTTCGCACTTCCCACAGGCTCATTTGAAGTGTTCAAGATCCCTGTTCCAACCCCAAACTGAACCTTTAAAAAAATCCTCATGGAAGTAACTAACTTTCCCTGCCCTGTTCTCGCTCCTTCTTCCGTGCCTCAGTTGCCTCCCAGCACCTTTAATCACTGCTCAGGGTGTGCCCCAAGTCCAGGCTGGAGATTTGTTTCAGAATGCTACCTCCAGGACCGGTGTTTTTCCTTCAGAAAAAGGCGGAGGTGGAAGTGTGGGGTTTTTGTTTTTCCCACTGAGGCCCATGGACTGTGTCCCCCCATCTGCCCTGGCTGCTCCAGCTCCCTGCACCAGCACTGCCCAAGCTCTCTGCATCCCCAGGGCCCTCAGACCTCCCTGGGCAAGAGCCAGAAGGAAAACAATGCCGAGGAAATTTGCTCCTGTGCAGCAACAGCAGCAGCATGTTGATTTATGACCCGTTCATCCATGACATGAAGACTCACGAAGTTCAGAAATCAGTGGCCTGAGAGTTTGAGAGGCAGAGAAGGTGGGGACTGCGTCCAGCTCACACAGAGACACGAGCAAAGACAAGGACCCTGCTAGCTCAGTGAGCCCGGGGAGTCCCTGCAGGATGTTCCTGTCAGCTCCTCTCTCTTGGCCTGGCACAGTCCTGTGCTGCTCTCAGCACTCTGAACCTTCAAGGCTTCCATTTCGGAATTTCCTTTTTTCAACTGGTTCTTCCAGAAACAAAAATAAATATTGTTCCCCCTGTACATACATATATATAAAAAAATATCTGCAGTCACACACACATATATGTTACACCTCATAAAATTCCCAGAGAAGCCACCAGCAGGATTGATTGAAACAGGCAATTTCGTAGCGAGCTGCAAAGTTCTTCCCTGAATCAGTGAGTCATGATGCCCTATAAAGCACACACTAAAACGTCATAATGAGCTACTGCTATTATTTCTTCCTTAAATCTTCGTGGTGAGAGGAGCAGGAGTTTGCAGAGGGAGGGCAGAGGGGCTGAGCTGAGCACACGTGGGGAGAGAAGGCTCTGCCTTGCTCCCAGCCCCATGGTTTGGGGTCAGGACATCTGTCTGTGGGGTGAGAGATGCCCGGGGTCACATGTTTACATTTCTAGGAACATCTCAGCAGCATTTGACATTCAGCTCATTGTTTCATTGGCTCAGAGAGGAGGTGCTGGGTGAGAGCAGGACCTGCCCCTGCCCAGAACCACTCGGGCCTGGGCTGATGCCAAAGGAAAGGTGGGAATGGTGTNAGAGTAGGAAAGAGACAACTGAGGGAGAATCAATTCCCATCTAACCCTGACCCTGGCAGTGGGAAACCACTGTCCCTTGTGCTGTCCCCTGTCCAAAGGCAGAATCCCCTTGGCTGCTGCCCACACTGGGGGATCAGCCCAGCCCAGTTTGTGATCCCAGCACTGGGTTCCACCAGGCTTGTGCAGGGTGGTCGGCCCAGGGCAGGCTGGCAGCTTTGTGGGATCAGTGGAGCCTGGCTCTGGACTGGCAGGGGAGGCTGTGTGGATGCATTGGTTGTTAGTGACAGTCGCTGCATTAATCCCTGGGCTCTGTGTAGGATTTTATAAGCAGACACAGCAAATTCAGTTGGATTGACACCATAGGTGTGTGGAGTCATAAAGGAGCATAAATGTCATTGGAATGAGACACCAGGACACCAAGGACGATGAAGCCCTGTGCTATGGAAGATGAATAGCATCCAGACAATTTATTTTTTAACTTAATTTTTGGTGTCCAGATCCAGTTATTGACTTCTCAGCATGAGAGAGCAGATTGAAGTCCGTGACGTGAAGGTACTCGTGATGCTGTGAGTTAAACACATTTGTGAGCCTTTGCAGGACTAAAGACTCAAGTAGCAGAAGAAATTTAGGAATTCAAATATAATAATTAAAAAAATTACTTTCAAGTCTTTCCTCCCCTCCCCCCAACTAAGAGGTTCTATTGGTTTGTTTGTCTTATTTTTGATCAAACTCTGGTACTGTTGTCAGCACTGCTGAATTTCTTGAATTTCTTTTGATGGGATTGAAAAGCTGTTTCCAAAAGAAAAAAAAGAAAAAAAAGACAGGAAAACTTTCCAATGCCGCTTTTTTTTTTTCCTGACTTAATTACACAGTAAACAAAGCAGATTTATTTCTGTGCACACCTGTATTATTTCTGAAGAGCTGTTGAGCATCTGTGAAATGAACAGATTGTCTCCTCTTTATAAATAAAAAAGCCCTGAACCAGAACAGGCAGGGCTTGAGGCTCCTCTGTGTCATCACCCACAAGGCAGCAGCTTTGATTTGGTTCAACTCCAACAGCTCTTCAAACCTCTTCTGCAGGGGCAGGGCTGGCAACAGGATCCGTGAGCCGGGATGAGTCCATGTCTCAGGGCTTTTAATTTGGTCAGTCAGGAGTTCTGGGAAGGGGGGAGCTCGGGGGGCTGGAGCAGAGTCTGTGCTGTGGGATGGGGTTTTCTGGAGCAGAGCCACAGAAACCAGGCTGGGCCAGCTTGGAGGGACCACGGCGGTCACTGGTGCTGCTCCCTGCTCAGCAGGGCCATCCCAGAGCCCAGGGCACTGCAGGGTGTGCAAGGGCTCTGGGTGTCCCAGGGAGGAGACTGCACACCTCTGGGCTCTGCTCAGGGCTGGGCACTGCCCAGGGCAGGAGTTCTGCCTCCTGTGCAGGGGCAGTTCCTGGGCTCAGTCCCTGCCTGTGTCTCTGGGGCCATTGCTGGGCCCTGCTCTGCCCCTCCCTGCACACCGGGACAGCCAGGGACACACAGGGACACCCAGGGCTGAGGGCCCCTCTCAGCTGGGGCTCCTCTCCAGGCTGAGCAGCCCCAGCTCCCTCAGCCTTTCCTCATGCAGAGGATGAACCTATGGGCCTCAATAATAAAAATGCTTTCTGTTGCCCAGCTGTGTGTTTTCATTAAGTCCAAATGAGTTTAATGCATTCACAGTTTAATATATTGAAGATGCTCCCTTTGGTTGAAATTATCAAATTATCCAAAGCTACTGTCCAAAAAAAAAAAGAAGTGCAGACAGACATGGAGAGGAACAGAGGCAGCACAGCTGCCTGATGTAAATATCTTCAGGAAACCAGGTCCAGAACGGGGGGATGCTGCTGCCCTGGGGTTGTGGACTTGGAGTGAACTCCACAGTCACACCCACAACTGCAGAACAGGGGCCCCAACTTCCCTGTCACACCCCAGTGAGCTACATCAGCATGCACATGGAATCACAGAACCATGGAATGGTTGGGGCTGGAAGGGACACCACAGCCCACCCAGTGCCACCCCGGCCATGGCAGGGACACCGCCCACTGTCCCAAGCTGCTGCAAGCCCCAGTGTCCAACCTAGCCTTGGGCACGGCCAGGGACAGGGAGAACAGCCATGCTGAAATCCTTTCCAGCCCCTCACTAACACTCTCATCAAACACAATCAGCTGCACTCTTTGTCCAGCTGATGATGAAGCTCATCACCACGGGGATTTACAGCACAGGAGCTCTTTAAGGCGACGGATTTGTCCATCACTGTTTGGGTCAAGTAATTTTTAACTTCTGCGCCAGCAAAAGACTCTCTACAGCTTTATTGTCCCTTCATCACCATCAGAGCTGCTGATTATGTGAAGAAAAGCACTTTCCCTGGGCTGGTGCCAGGTCAGGCTGAGCAGTTTGCTCCTGCACAAAGGCAGGTGGGTGCTGCAGGACGAGGCAGAAATGCAGCAAAGAGTTAAAGGACATGAAAGCCCTTGCAGAAGCAGCTTAGTGCACACAGGCAGAGCAATTGGGAAGCGAGCACATTACTGCCTGAGCGAGTGACCCGGAACGTCATCATGACACATCACTATTGTTCCCTCGCAGAATATTTCCTTTGGGAGCAAAATGAGTGAGGAATGAGTTCCCAAATGATTGCTAACAAGGAAAAAAAAAAAAAAACAATTGGGGAAGGGGGGAATAAAAGGGAGAAAAGAGCCCAGAAAGGCTTCACAGGCTAAGAGCAAATTACTCTGCAATTCAGCGAGTGATTTCATGGACATGCTGCAGGGATAATGCATTCTGAGTGGCTAGAATTTCATTTAATTCCACTTCATTGTTGAGCATCTTTTCCAGTGGTTTTATGACTGAACACTGTGTGCCCATTTTCCTTGTCCCTAATCTGGCTTTTTGACAGTCACGCTGGATATACCGTGTTCGTGTTTGTGCGACACCTCGTGTGTCCTGAGACAGAAACACTGAAAGGAAAATGTTCACAAATGAACCTTAATTTTTCCACAATTGCTGTTTAGGCTGGTGACTGAAGTTTTTGTCTCTGCTGTGCACCCAGGGTAACGCAGGCTTCAATCACTCATGGCTCAATTAATTGATCCATCAATCCATTTTTCTGCCTTGCAGAAATCCCTGCTGCTGCCTCCAATGACCGAGGGGGCACAAAGCTCTGAGAACCTCAGCTCAATGGCATTTGCAGTGCTCCAGAAGGAGCTCTGGAACAGCCCTGTGTGGAAATCAGGAGGATCTCTCTGTTTTCTGTAGCTTCCTCATGAAGCCAGAAGAAACCTCAACTACTCTGAGCAGATTAACAGAGTTGTGGAATGATTTGGGTTGGAAAGGATCTCAAAAACTGCCTTGTTTCCCCCTGCCATGGGCAGGGACACCTCCCACTGTCCCAGGCTGCTCCAAGCCCCAATGTCCAGCCTGGCCTTGGGCACTGCCAGGGATCCAGGGGCAGCCACAGCTGCTCTGGGCACCCCGTGCCAGGGCCTCAGCACCTCGCAGGGAGGAATTGCTGCCCAATATGCCCACCTCACCCTGTTCTCTGGCAGCTTGAATCCATTCCCCTTTGTGCTGTCACTCCAGGCTTTGTAAGGAGTGTAATTTTCTGGACCAGTCCTGGACCATTTGTATTTGCCATAGTGCCACCAGCTGGAAACATCAAATTATTCCAATTTTGTAGCCTTTTTGTTTTATTCTCTTTCTGTGGTGGCTGGATCAACCTGGTTTCCTTGGCAATAGCAATGTGACAGCAAAATTGTCCCAAGTTATTTTTCTCTTGGATTAGTTCCATCCTTGGAAGGTCTTTTTCTTACAGAGAAAGACAGGGAGCTTCTTGGAACATGTTAATTCCTATGTGCTTCCCAAAAAGTCATCTTTGGGAATTAAAGTAACCCTCTTCCTCTGGCTGTGAGCTGTCCATGCTGGGGGAGTGATGGCTGGAGAGGGACGGAGCATCACAGGGCTGCTGTCCCTGCAGGAGTGAGCCACGGAGCCAGGACAGCACTCAGATCTGTCGGATGAGACATTTTTCATGCAATTGGGGATAATTGAGTGTTTTCTTGCGCAGCCCCATCTGCCCGTGGCCACTGTTCTCTCCTGCTTTATAATTAGCTCTTGCACTGTTGCAAGGACTGATTTGTCATTCTGTCTCTGTACAATTTCCAGCACTGATACAAAGCACATTTCCATGTAAAACCACTATTTGCAGATCAAGTAAAAGGACAGCCTGACCTAAAATCTCATTTTGGCCCCGTGGTAAAACGAAGGCAACAATTACAAATAAAAGGACAATGGGGGAAGAACAGAACTGGGAAGACGGTAATTAGCACAAATGAGAAGCTGTGAAATTTGAATAGTTTGCTCAGAAAACTAAAGACATTAAGGAAAGTCCCAGGAATAAAGAGTTGTAGAGCATGTTAGAACCACGAGGGATCTCAGCAATGACATATGGCTCTTTGGTGGTGGAGGAGAAGAAAGTAATAACCTGTTCTCCAGCCCTCAGTATGTTCTCACCTTCCTCTCCTGGTTTTAAAATCAAAAGAAGAATTATTTGTATTTCATGAATATGATTAGGAATAATTACCAACGAAGATATTAAGAAAGTACTAGGAATGAGTTTGTTTAAAAATTATTAGGTCATTTTAATGCCCGTAAAATGTTGGCTGAGGGGGAATCTGCACCGGAGCGTAGGAAACCCCCCATGGCTTAACATGAGCTTTTACTCTGAATAAATCCATTACTGGCCATGACAGGGACAGGAAGGATTTTAAACAGACGATTGCAAAGGTACCCACAGAGATTTAGGGAATGCAGACTGTGTTAGGGAACAGGGTTAAGGGGTCTTGGTAAGCAAGCAGAGCAGCAGAAATTCCACCCAGGGGGTGCAGCAAAGACATCAACAGAGACCCTGGAGAAAACGAGAAGGGAGCTGAAATTAGGAAAGGAGAAACATCTGCTGCCATGAGAGACACCAGTGGGACTGAGATGAGTGCACCAGCCAGTTGGCTGCTGTCAGTTCTAAAAAGGAGTTTGGGGAAGGATCAGAAGAGAGTCCAAAAAAAAAAGTGTAAGAAAAACTACTGGAGATCTGGGGGAAACACCGTGCACTGAGACTCCACAATCCAATCTGCTTATAAGAGAAAGTTTATGAAAAGAAAAAGAAAAAAAAAGAAGATGGAGAGGTGACTAATTTGATTAAGGTGTGTAAGTGCTTTCATAGGAAGAAAATTGTGGTTAGCAAAGTAGTCTTTAATCTTGTGGAGAAAGGAATATTTATGACTGGAAGTGGAATCCTGACATATTCAAATAGAAATAATTTTAACAGAGTGATGGACTAGGTGAAGGCAGTGTCATGGAAAGTGCTGCATCTCTGCTGCTGAAGGCTTTCAAATCAGGACTGAATTTCTTCCTCAAAGAATCACTTTTGATTTCAGCCTTTCAATCTGTGGCTAAGCAGCTAAATTCAGTAACAAATCAGAGGTCCCATGAAATGGCCAGTGGTGTCTTGTAGCCTGGAAGTGCTGCACCAGCAGCACAATGCTCCAGGCTTTGGCTGTTGCATGGAATTCTGAGGTGTCAGGATTCCGTTCTGGGGCTCCTCTCCCAGCCACCCCCCCTGACCTCTGTGCGTGACCTCCAAGAGCTTGGACAGAGCAGAGGACATCTCAGCTGAGGGAACTGGGGCTGTTCAGCCTCGGGAGGAGAAGGCTTGGGGCTTCCTGAGGAGGAACTCTCAGAGAGGTAGAGACACCTTGTGCAAGCTCGTGTAGTGACAGGATGCAGGAGAATGGCCTCAGAGTGACAGAGAGAAGCTTTAGATGAGATTTAGAGGTGGCCCAGGTTGCCCAGAGCAGCTGTGGCTGCCCCTGGATCCCTGGCAGGGTCCCAGGCCAGGCTGGACACTGGGGCTTGGAGCACCCTGGGCTGGTGGGAAGGTGTCCCTGCCATGGCAGGGGGGGCACTGGATGATATTTAAGGACCCTTCCAACCCAAATCGTTCTCTGATTCACTGCTAGAAAACAACCTCCCAAGCTGCATTAAGGGATCTGACACACCTCATCCAGCGAGGCCTTTGCCATCCCTGGGGGAGAGCCCAGGAGGACTTTCCCTGGATGAAATGGCTTTGCTGGAAGGGCAGCCAGTGGCACTTTTCTCAGGACATGAATCCTGGGTCAGTGTGAGCACAGCTCTGCCCCAGGGGCTGTGGCTCCCAGAGCTCCCCACACCGGGGTGGGGATGTGAAGGTCATAAAGAGGAAAGGCAGAAGTGGGAAACTTGCTGCCCAGCTGGCAGAGTTTGGAGGAGATGCCTGAGCAGGTGGCAGTCAGAGGACACTGTGTGTGCCTCCCTGCACTCCAGGGAGAGCCCTTGGAGCGTGGGGCTCACCCCACACACAGCCCTATGTGACCTGCCCCTGCCCCAGCCCCGAGCTCAGCCCAGCCAGGAGCTGAACTCAACACCGAGGGAGAGCTGAGCTGCCAGCTGGGGCCTGGGGCTGCCTGCATCCCCCGTGTGAGTGTCATCCCACTGAAGCAGAAAATAGGAACGTGTTGAGCCCTCACGTGGCCACCCGCAAAGATTGAAGTGCTACCAGGGGTTTCTATTTGTGTGCATCTCCTCATTTCCTAATTCTTCTGTTTTCCCCCCGGTCCTTTCAGCGACAGACAAATAAATAAATAAATACCTAAATGTTCCCATCCCTAGAATAGGAGCTGGAGCATCTCTTTAGCCCACAGCCCTTCTCTGCAATTCACAAGGCTCGGGCTGGCAGCGGTGACCATGGTTTGAATTAAAAAAAACGAAGAAGGGAATTTAAAATCACTGGGCCAGATCATCAGCTGCTGCAAGTCAGTGAAGACCAGCTGAAGCCAACAGAGCCACAATTATTTCGATTAAGCAGTGAGATCTGACTGTATGCAAAAGAAGCCATGCCCAACCTCACTCATGCCTCCAAACTCTCAGTATTTGCTGTCCTCTGCAGTAAGAGAGGTTAATTATCATCATCTGGAAGCACCAGAGTGAAATTAAGTAAAGGAGAATTTAGGAGGCATGTCAGGAGCTGGAGCTCTGCTAGCACAGCATATTCTCACCAGGAAAGGGAGAGATGGCTGATCACCTGTGTCAGGGAAACATGGGGTGCTCAGAGGGCTGGGAAAGGAGTGAGGGGCAAGGAGCAGCACCCCTCCATCCTAGGAAGGAGATCTGGGATTTAGATGAGCTGTCCAGTTCTTTGATCCCCTGTTTCTGAGGGATGGCAGTTCCCAGCGGGAGTGCTGAGCAGGGCACAGGCTATCTGAATTATTATCCAAGCAAACACTCTCATTCTCAAAATCTGGGAAGTTTTCCAGCTTAATTAACATTAACATTTGTTTTCACTAAGCCGTCTGTCAATGTGCCACCAGAAGCACTAAATATGAGCTCTGAGCACACACACGGGTAGGTAGCAATTCAGGTGGAGCATGGAGCTTCATTTCCCAGCTTTGTTCCTTACAAGGTTCGTTATTCCTGGGCTCCGTAAATCACCCCCTCCTCGAGCAGCAGCAGCCTCTCCCTCGACACAGGGTCTCATTGAAAGCTAATGACCAAACATCCTGTAACATCCTCGCCTCAGCTGTACCCAGACACGAGCCCTGATTGCCTTTTGCGGCTGCTGATGTTGGCTGGAAAGGCAAGGCAAAAGGAAGATGGATTTCAAGTGGCATTCTGGCCCCGTTCTCCTCCCAGATCTGTTTGAATGCAGATTTCTTACAGATCACAGAATCCTAGAATGGTTTGGGTTAGAGGGAATTTTAAAGCCCATCCAGTGCCACCCCTGCCATGGCAAGGACACCTCCCCCTGTCCCAGGGTGCTCCAAGCCCCAGTGTCCAACCTGGCCTTGGACACTCCCAGGCATGGGACAGCCACAGCTGCTCTGGGCACCCATGCAGTGAATGCACAGGGACTAATTCTTCTTGGGGTCTCTTTCCCTTTGGTCACCTTGTGGCTTTGGTGACAATCAGCACTCAAAGGATGGTGAGACAGTGGTTGAGTCCCCTCCAGAAGAGGGCTGAGATTGGCCAGGCTGAGAAACAGGCATACAAAGAGGGACAGGTCACAGTCATGGAAAACAACACCAGGATTTCCAGTGCTGACACAGCTGAACATCCTTTGGGCAGTTTTCTGCATCCCCCCATGAAGAGCTTTAACCTTGTCTGACTGACACATCAACACTGGCCTTACCACCCTGGACAACCTTCAAATGTCATGGTTGGACAGGCTCTGAGCAGCCTAGGGCAGTGGGAGGTATCCCTGGCCGTGGCAGGGGCTGGAGCTGGATGGGCTTTAAGGTCCCTTCCAGCCCAAACCCTTCTGTGACTGTGCCTCTGTTTCTCCCCTGAATGCGCTGCTCCTGGGGAAGCTCTATGAGACAAACAGGTTCTTCCTCATCTCTCAGCTTGCTCCATCTTCTCTTTGCTCTCTTTAAAAGGCCAATTCTTTTCTTCTGTCCCTAGAAACAAATAGGGCCTTCCTCATTCCGGGGTGTATGGCCTGAATGCTGGACCAGTCCTGATCCCTTCCCCTGACTCACCCGGTCCCAGCAGAGAGAAACCTCCCGCAGACACTGCCAAAGGTTTGGCACGCCATTTCAAGGTCAGAACTCCTCTCGTTCCTCAGAGTCAACCTCTCCCTTCTGCTTGAACCTCCCACGTGGAAAAGGCCTCACTATATTTTGGTCCCATCCATGGCTGTGCCAGGAATTGGCAAAGAGCTCTGGCATGGCCACCAAGTGCATTGCTTGGGTTGTCTCCTCACCTGGACCGGGGCAGGGTTTGCCACAGGCTCGGTACAGACTGGGAGCTCTGACACTGCTGCCCCGTCTCCATCAGAGGACATGGCTCCTCTGAGGCCTTGTGCCCGGAGCTGGGCTGGGAGTGGAGCTGCCCCTCCATCCTCTGCTTGGCAACAGGAGGAAAGGTTGGCATGGCAACTTCTTCTGACGCGGGAAAGGTTGTTAGAAAGGGACTGAGATCAGCTGTTGTCTTGTCCACCGAGAGAGGGACAAGAAGGAACACAGTTTAATTTGAATTAAAACCCCCCTCAGGGCTGTGAGTGTTCAGGGTTCCCAGTGAAACGTGGCACTCAGCTGGCAGGGGGGCCTCAGCGTGTCCTCCCTGCAAGGTTTGATGTGTGGGCAGGATGAAGCTGCCAGGGCTGCTCTGGATTCACTCAGCCCCTCCAGTGCTGAGCCTTGAGTGGGGCCTTGTCTTGATGCTATTTCAGCCTCAAGGGCTCCCTGGGACCTTGAGCTCCTCTCTGTTTGCATTAACACCCAGAATCTCTTTGTTTCCAGTAGCTCCCTGCTCTGCCATGCTGCCCTCACATCCCTGCACTCACAGGTCCTGCACCCTTCTGGACACCGTGCCCTGTCTCACTGCCCCCTTTCCACCTTTGCTCTTCAAACCCCCAAGGAACAACCCAACTGTTCCCAATTTTCCTGGCTGAATTCACCTCATTCCATGGAATCACGGAATCACAGAATCCACCTCATTCCATGGGATCACAGAACCATAGAATCATACAGTCACAGAGTCAGAGAATCATAGACTGGTTTGGGTTGGAAGGGACCTTTGGGATCATCCAGTTCCACCTCCCTGCCATGCCCAGGAGTTAACCAACTTCTAAACCAAACCAGGAACCACATCTCTTGCACCCAACCCTTCCTTCTTTCTCCTTCTCCTCCTACAGGACATCCTGCAGTTACCAACCTGAGCTACGCTGGCTGGCTGCTCTTGGAACTTGGAATATTTCCACTTCACAGTTCCAAATTTGGGATTAGAAATGGATCTTTGGAGGGTTCAGGTGGGGCAAAATAAGAGATGACAGCGGAAGGATCCCACCCTTAGTGAATACATACTGATAGACGGCATTCTTAGGGAATTTTTAACTCTTACCGATCAGTTTGAAATCTCTGTGGGTTCTGAACCCACATTGCCTCTGTCTTCCAGCTAAAATATCTGGACTGAACAGCATTATCCAGAAAAAGAGGGGTCATCTCCCTGCAGCTGCAGAGCACCCTTGGTGTTGAATGCATTCCAAATGAACACAAAAAAATGTGGAAAACGAGTCAGGGACACTCTGGCAAGTGAATTCACCCCAGCACAGGCCTCCCGTGTGCCCTGTGCTGCAAGCTGAGCTCTGTTCGAAACCGAACCATCCCATTAATCTGGAAAACATCCTTAAACTGGGGCTTTAGGTTTGTGATCCTTTGCCACTGCTCTTAGGCACTCCATGTATTTTCTCAGTCCATTGTTACAGCTGTTCCTAGGCCATGGAGGCTCCCTGGGTGAGGCAGGGTCTGCTGTGCTGGATCTGAGAGCAGAAGTTTGAGAGATCTCAGCCTGGAGTGTCCAAAGAACTGAGAGAGAACAGCAGACTTTGGGATGGAATTCCTTAGGACAGCCCGGTGGGGCAAGGAGAAACCTCAGACCGAAAACATCAGACCAGAAGGACAAATGGGGGAAATAACCACAAAGAGTTTCCACCGGAGGTTTAGACTTTAACAAGCACAAATCCAACCCCTGTCGTTTCCAGTAGGAGCAAGAAAGGATCAGGATGGTGCTTGCTGTGGGTAAGGAGGGCAGAATTCATGGAATCACAGAGTGGTCTGGGTTGAGAGCAACCTTAGAGATCATCTAGTTCCAACCCCTGCCATTCCAATCTATTCTTTAACTTTCCCTGGTTAAAAAAAGTAAAACAAAACCCACAAAACCACAAGGCAGAATCTCGACCTCCCCACAAAATAAGTAATAGAAACAAGCAAACCTCAAACCTTTCTGATCCCAGCACAGAAACTCAGCCTGCTATAAACACTGCTGGATTTAAATATCAAGAATATTCAGTGCATCAACAACAAAATATAATCCATGTTATTTCATCTGACAATGCACAGAGGACGAAAATAGAAAGGCCCGCTCCATTAAGCTTTGCATCTCCAACTGCACTGAAATTATAATCAACAGCTTCTTCAGGGCAAGGGGAGAGAAAACAAAGGAAGGCAGAAGGGAAAAAAAAAAGTACATGGAGGTTTTTTTTTCCCCCATGGCACTTAGAAGAATCCAGTTCCAGCCCGTTTCTGCCCCCCAGCACAAGGGGCTGTGCTGAATTCTGGGGTCCTGACCAAAGCACGGCCCATGAAGCTGCAAGCAGGAGCAGGAACCCATCAGCAGCCCCCACACAGCTCCCTCTGATCCCTCCCTCCTTCCCTGCCCTGCCCAGCTCCCCTGGGAGCCCCAGGGGAGCCTGGCCTGGTTCTGCACAGCTCCAGCTGTGCATCAGGGAGAGCTTGGGCCAGGTTTAGGGTGCAGGGCCCTGACCTTCAGCCCTGGTCTCTGCACTGCCCCTTCAGCTCTCTCCTCTCTCCTTCTGAGGCCATAATAAGATGTCATTGGTTGCTTTTGGTGGCTTTCCAGTGAGATTTTCCTATACCACACAGAGTATTTCCATTTTCTATTTTGGGGGGGTTTTTTTGGTTTTTTTTTTTTATTAGCCAGAAATAGTTGAGTCACGATTTTAAAAGACAGAATTTTGTGGAATATCAAACCAACGAACCAACAAACACAGGGTTTGCAATGACAATTTTATTCGTTTTTCCTGGCATGATCTCACCCCTGGGATGTGGAAAACAGGAACTAACTTCTCTGAGCAAGGCAAACTAGAAAAGTTTAGAAAAATCAGTTGCTCCATGCTGCTTTCTTTGGAGCGTGTCTATAATCCCCAAACTCCTTCTCCAGGTTCCCCAGGTTCCCTGCAGCTACAGAATCTGAGTCCTGTTATTACCTTTTTTTTCCATCATTGATTTATGTAAATTAAATAGGAAGAAATACCAGCACTCCAGCCAAAAAGAGAAATGCCTCTTTTACAGGCTTAATATTTCACACCGAATATTCATCCTTCCCTGTGAGCAACTTCTTTCTCGGCCTCTCACATTATATTTTTACCGATAGCATTAAATGCTGAATGTAGGCAATATCTTTGATATATGGACAATTTACAACACACACAGAGAGCCTTGACAGGACTCTTTTTCCTTTCTTTATCATCTTGTTCATAAATTACAGCTGCAGCAGGAGGGGCTCAGCGAGGAGGGCTCGGGGCAGTGTTGGACGGGTGACCCAGACCCCGTGGGGCTGCACTGGGGGCACGGATCTCCTGGACACACTGAGCACCTTCCCCTCACCCTGGGGAGGGCGGTTTGCAGCCTCCTAGGGCAGTGGGAATTTTTTGCAAGGCTCTCCTGAGTGCTTTCCTTTTTTGGGGGGACAGGGATTAGAGCGGGGGCAGGCATTGGGGTGAATTCATGCAGGAGCAGCCATGCCAAAGGCTCCTCCAGCCCAGCTGCAGCCGCAGGCTCCTGGGGCTGGTGGCAGACAGCAGCTGCCACCTGAGAGACCTCAGGGAGGTTCTGAGGGACTGGGGAACTTTGCTGTCCTCCAAGGACACCCCTGACAAGCTGCTGCCCTTTGTGCCACCAATCTGGGATGGCTCCAGTCCATTGCAAGGGCAGCCCTGCATGTGCAGTCCCCCTTTTTTCCCCGTTTACACCCCAGGCGAGGTGCCAGACCTGCCTTTGTTTGTCACTGCTGCAGAAGGAGCAGAGCTGAACAGGGAGAGCTGTGGGGCTCGGCCAGCTGCCCCCAGCAGAGGATGGGGCTGTCCCTGAGGGACCCCAGACGTGTCTCCATCATTCCAATGGTACCCAAAACACCTGGCACAGAGCAGAACCTTCCTTTGGGGCTGAGAAGGGAGCGTGCTCAAGGCCTCCACTTCTGGAGGGGAAAAGCACCTCAAAGGAATAGAATTGGGTGAAAGTCAAGGAGGAGAGGGACAGATCAATCATGAGTTCTCCTCTTCCCAATTCTTCTTTTTTCTTGGGCTCTTGAGCAACCTGGCGTTGTGGAAGGTGTCCCGTGGCAGGGGCATTGAAAGCAGATGAGATTGAAGTCCCTTCCAGTCCACACCATTCTGTGATTCTCTGATCCTCTGAGTAAAACCCTTCCCCTGGGTCACAGGGCAGCAGAATGAGCCCTCAGCCATGGCCACGAGGGCTGGGTGGTGGGAATGGGACTCCAGGTGCTGAGTCCCAGAGTGTGAACTGAAAACACCTGGAATTCTGTTCTGACACTCCCCACCCGCCCTGCCCAGCTGCTGCTCTGGAAATGCAGAGGTGTCAGCTGGAAGTGCCCCAGGAGCACAGACACAAAGCTCTCAGCCCCTCAGCGTGGTGCCAGAGCTGCTCTGACCCCTGCCGAGGCACTGTCCTGTCCTGCACAAGGAAACACAGCCCCCAGGGCCTGCCCAGCTGGGCTGCAGCTCTAGCGCTCAGCCTGCTTCTACAGGATCGTTTCAGAGGACAGCACTACATGTGTTAGTGGTAAATTGTTTAGTGCTGAATTAATCTCACTCTTCATGCATCTGTAGTCATTTTCTGCTGGCTGTAAGCAGCATTTCTGTGCATAATTGTGTATTACCCCCCGGGGCCTGTTACAAACAGAGCTCCTGTTTAAAACAGAGTTGTTAATCTGCTTGCCTTTTTTTGTTTTTCGAGTTACAGGTCAATGCACACCTACTATAAAACATCTGTACGAAATTCCAGCAGCCCCCTCGGTGCTCTCTGGAGTCCTGGGTCCTGCCTGGCTCCTGGATCCCAGTTCTGAAGCTATTATGGATTAGGATAAGCACAGTGTCAACACTGGCATCTTTGGCACAGGCTTTCCCACAGAACAACTGCCGGATTGCTCAGTCTCCCAAGCTCCTTCCACATGGTTACTCCCACGGATGGACAACCTGCCCCAGCCGGGCCCAGAGTCCCCCTGTGGGGGTGAAATCCTCAGGAAAAGACAGCCTGTGCACACTTGTGGGTAATGAAGATGCACTGGCGCCAAGCGGCTAAGAAGGATGGTGCTGGCACGGAATGCTAGAGCCGCAGGAAAGAAGGAACTTTCCTCTCTCATTCCCAGCCCCTGCAGGCTCTGCTGGGATTCCTTTTGCCTTCTCCTTCAGGCTGCCCCGGGTCTGCCACCTTATTTCCAGCCCGAGCCTGGAGAAACACCATCCTCTCTGAGAACTTTGCACTTTTCCACCAGAAATGAATGCTTGGTAGCCGAAAATTTGGGACATGCAGCACTGAACAGTGTGATGGAAAAAGCCGCATTCTTTTCCCCCCACTGTGTCGCAAACCCAGGAGTGAATCTGTAACACCCCAGGCTTCCTTCTCTGGGGCCACAATCAGCCAAGCTGCTCATCCCCTGCCACCCACAGAGGGCTTTCCCTGAGCTTGAGATCTGTGCCAAAGCAGCCAGGGGACAAACACAATCACAGACTCACAGGATGGCTGGGTTGGAAGGGACATTAAAATAACCATGGCAGGGACTCCTTCCACTGTCCCAGGCTGCTCCCAACCCCAGTGTCCAGCCTGGCCTTGGGCACTGCCAGGGACTCAGGGGCAGCCACAGCTGCTCTGGGCAAAAGCCACACGCACAAAGTGGCCTCGGAATTTGCAACGTGTCCATCTGGTGCTTTCCATGATGGAGACATATTTTAATGTTCCATTTCCAGGAACGGGATCCTTCAGCACTGACCTCCCCAGGCTGCAGATTGCACTTAATGGTCAGAGTCTCCTGGAGTTAACAAATTTAACTCCAAAAGGGCAAATACTGAGCCTGTTACCATGGAAAATGCTGCCTCCAATTCCCTGACCCTTCTCACAGCCCCACTGGATGCTTCTGTTTCCTTCTCCTGCAGACCTCCTGTTCTGGCAGGAGCCAGAGACATGAATTCCTTCAGAAGCAAAAGACTTTAATTTCATTAGTGCTAAATCCCTCGTAGAGGCAAACCCAGTAGACAAAAGAGGAGCTGAGGATTGGCAAGTCAGAGATCAGCCTTCGTGGTGACTCATGGGACTCATGACAACACATCAGTGCACAATAAAATGTCACACCATGAAAAATCCTCATTGTCTGGCCATAACTCTTTCTCCCAGCTGGGTTGTCTCCCCATCTTCTGCCCTGCTAAAGGCCAAGAGCTGCTCAGGCTCACTTGGAGAGGCCCCTGAACAATGTGCACTCAGGAAGGGAGCCAATTCCCTCCGTGCAGGGGCCTGGGAGGTCATCCCTCGGCCTTGGTGGGGTCTGGGTGACATTTATGCAGAGCTGGGACTCAGTGTCCATCAGGAGAGGCACAGCAGGTCCCTGACCCCAAGGCCCAGCCTGAGGAGCAGCAGAGGGGTCTGCACCCCCTGCCCTGCTGAGCTCATGGCTCCCCTTGTGTTCCATGAGGATGTGGAGCAGGCTTAGCAGCAGCTGCAGCAGGGAGCTCCTGGTGTGGATGTCCTGTCCTGGAGCTGTCCCAGAGGACAGACAGACACAGGACAGGCAGACACAGGACACACAGTCCCTCCCTGGGCTCCCTGGGTGCTGCAGCACCACCTCTGGGATCCTGGGCACTGCCAGGGGTTTGCCATGCTGACAGGGGCTGTGTAGGAAAGCCTTTGGGATTGCTGCCTCCCGGCACCTGCAGGCATTGAGATTCTTCTCCCACTGAAATCACCCGAAGCTTTCTCACTGACCTGGCAGGAACCAGGAGCAGGCCATGAAGGACAAGTTTTTCCTTTGGATGATTTGAACCTAAGTAAAAACTGCCTTATTCCATCCCTGTGGGAGGAAACAGCCCAAGCTCCAGCTGAGGTGCTGGAGGAGATTGCATTTCCATTTCATCCTGAAATGGTCCAGGGAACAACTGGAGCATGGGGAATTCCCATCTCAGCCCAGATGTTTCCCATAATCAGCCCTTGCTCTGGCTGACTGCCTGCATTCAGCTGCCCAGGAGCTTTCCATCTTGGATTTGGATGAACATTTCATTGCCCATCTGAATGCCTGGCAGCCAAAACCTTGGGGCAAGCAGCACTGATGAGTGTGATGGAACAACCTTCACCTGCTGCCAGCTCCTGGTTGTGCCTCTAGTGAGGACAGATGTGACCTTTCCAACTGTTTTGGGACAGGGCTCCCCAAAACACCCACAGACAGACCCGGAGGTCAGGGCTAAACAGAGCTGCTGCCTTTTTATTGCATCCACCACATAAACCTGATTTTTTACAACAGCTTCCACAGTGGAAAAATCACCTGGTCTGTGTTGGATGGATCATTGTTGAAACCAGCCTTGGACCTTTCAGTCCCACAGACTCAGGAGGGCATTTTCAGCCCATTTAAGTGTGGTGCAGAAAAACTTCAGATTTATATGGCACCAGAATGAAATGTCTCATTTTGTGCCTGGTCTTCATTACATCTGTGACGTGAAGAAGTGACTTCATTGCAATTTCTGCCTCAAGTGACATCTTTCTTTCCTGTGGATGTGGCAGGAGCAAAGGGGGATCTCCAGACTCTGAGCTGCACTGGGAGCTGACTCTGCTGAAGGATTTTGTCCCTCAAAATGCAAAAGGCTTTTCTTTCCTGCCTGAGCTGAGTGATGCCCTGTGAGAATCAAGGGCTGATTGTGCTGTGGTGCAGTTCAGCCAAGGAACAAGGTCAAGAGCAGAGATGGCAGTGGGCAAAACAGCATCCTCCGGAATGTGTGCAGCGACCAAACCCAGATTGTCAAAGGATGTGACTTCCAGCAGAAGGCTGGGGAACATGGTAATGAACCCAAGATAAAGCATCTTCATTCGGGAATTCAAGTGGGCTGAAATCCTGAAGCCAATCCCTCTGGCAGATCTGGGTTTCTTGGAATTACGAGGCTGAAGAAAAATTTGGAGTGTCAATGTTTTTGGCCCAGTCTGCAAGAGAAAGCCAATGTTGGCATTTTCCTGGGGATGCGAAGGAATTCTCCATTCTTTTCTGCTGAAAGGAACCTTGACATTTCAGAGTGGCTGCAGGATCCCTCAGTTACAGAAGAGGGGTCTGGCAGTGGAGGGATGGAACATCTGTCCCCCATGGTTGCCCTTCCTCCACTCCTTTTGTTCTCCTCCGTCTCTGAAAATCCAGAACCTGCCTACAGCTCCCGGCCGGCGGATCTTGTTATCCCTCTGTGCCGTGAACTGAAGAGCTCTCTCACTTCAGGTTAGTGTTCCTGAGCAGACAATGATAAATTACCCCTTCACCTCTCCTCACAACAGCAGGCAGCACAGCCTCCCACCTCAGCAGCGTCCTCCCCTGCTCCTGCCATCCCCATCCACACACCCCCAGCTGCTGCTGGGGCTCTTCCCTCAGCTGTTTTCAGTGGAAGAGCTTCCTTCTGGAGCAGAGACACAGGGAGCTGAGCCCAGCCAGGGCCAAAGCCCCCTGTGCCCCCTGGGTGTCCCTACTGCTGCTCCCTGTCACCAGCACACAATTCCTGGGCACTGTTCCTCGTCACATTTGGTGTAAGATCCCCCACAATTCCTCTCCAAGTCCCACTAAGCTCTCCCTTCCCTGAAAGGGCATCTAAAACACTCTCCTCTCCCTCTCCTCTCCTCTCCTCTCCTCTCCTCTCCTCTCCTCTCCCTCCGAATGTCCCAAGGGTGTTGGAGAGGTGAGGGTGACAGGGTGGATGCAGTGATTGCACTGGGATGGGAAAAGCTGCTTCTATCTCCTGGCAGGAGAGGCACTCTAAAAGATCCCTTGGGTTGTAATTCCTGAGCTGGTGTGAGATCCCAGCCCTCAGACAGTACAGAAGTGGAAAGGAGGCCTGGGAAGGGATAGAGACTTTCCCCTGGGACTGTGGAGGAACCCCCGACAGGTTTCTGCCCCCTCCGGTGAGACATGGGGTCATTTCTGCTGTCCTGACTTGCTGGCACATCCTCTCCCTTTCCTCTGGCCCAGACAAACACAGAAATGAGCTCCAGACAAGCCTTGGAGCTGTTCCTGTGCCACACCTGCTCCTCACCTCCCGCTGCCAGGGCTGGGCAGGAGCATCCTCTGGAGCCCCATCCATCACCTCCAGAGGGGCAAGGACGTGATGGGGCTGGAGCAGGGGCTGCCAGGGAGCCGAGGGCCCGGGGAGATGAGGCTGTTTGACTCCTCCATTCCAGTGACAGCTGGAGCAGAGCCAGGACAGCGGGTCCCTGTCGTGTCTCTGAATTCCAGGTGGGCTCTGGCACTCTGTCAGTGCTGACTCTGCCCACGGGACGTTCCGCGGGGGAGAAAGGTCCCTTGCAGTCTGCAGGAGATGGATCCAAGCGCACGGGAGCCTTGGTGGAAAAAGTGGAGTTTGGGAAAGGGAGAGAGGCTGCTTTGTGTCCGGAGCTGGGGGAGCAGCAAAGGCAGCCTGTCAGCTTCAGTGAGCAGCTTCATACGTAGGGAACTGTTTATGGCTCCTTCTAATTGCTGTAATATTCTTGCCACTGCCACAATGCTTTCCGAGCTGCTCCACTTGCTCTGATAAATCAGCTGCCAGGAGAAGAGAAAACAGTGAAGTAAATAATGTAAGCAATGAAAGGAAGGGTGACTGATCCCGCTGATCTCTCATCTCTTCTCTCTGCTGGCAGGAAGGTCCAAATGCCACACAGGGACTGGCCCATCCCCTCAAGAACTGGCCTTGTTGCCTCCAGCTATGGCCACTCTGCTGGTTAACCACAGAATCGTGGAATCACTCAGCTTGGAAAAGCCCTCCAAGGTCACCGAGTCCAAGCTGTGACTGATCCCCACCTTGAGAAACAGCCCAGAGCACTGAGAGCCACCTCCAGGTGTTCCTGGGACACCTCCAGGGGTGATGGAGACTGCACCACCTCCCTGGGAAGCCCCTGCCAAGGCCTGAGCACCCTCTCCATGGGGAAATTCCTGCTGATGTCCACCCTGGCCTCCCCTGGCCCAGCCTGAGGCTGTTCCCTCTCCTCCTGTCCCTGTTCCCTGGGAGCAGAGCCCGACCCCCCCCGGCTGTCCCCTCCTGGCAGGGACTTGTGCAAAGCCACAAGGTGCCCCCTGAGCCTCCTTTTCTCCAGGCTCAGCCCCTTCCCAGCTCCCTCAGGAATTCTCCAGCTCCTTCCCAGCTCCCTCAGGAATTCTCCAGCCCCTTTCCCAGCTCCCTCAGGAATTCTCCAGCCCCTTTCCCAGCTCCCTCAGCTGCTCCTGAGGCTCCAGACCCTCCCCAGCTCCATAGTCAGACTCAGCTCTCCCAGCTGTGTATTGTCTCTGTGACACAGGATGTGGTCCTGGGGAAAATAAACTCCCCTTCACTGCCAAAATCTCCTTTGTAATTTATCAACACTCTAAAAATAGTTTCTGAAAATCTAGGGTCTCATTTTAGGTGTCTAAAGCTGTTTTTCCTCAGTTTGGAAATCCAGATTAGACGAGTTTGTAGTTGGTGGGGCTCAGCGTCTTGGATTAGTAATCTCTGAGGCATAGGTGGATGTCTCCATGAAATATCCATGGGCTGGGGGGACTGATGTGTGTGAACCCCGGCAGATACAGCAGCAGTGGGCCAGCTGCCCCATCAGTTTGGCTACTTAACAACACCACTAAGTATTTACAGCCCATGGTCAGATAGTTGGGAGGCAAAAAAGAGCACCTCCCTTCTTCTCAACACCTGGAGATTGTTGGATGCCCAGGAGTATCGCCCCTTCATCCTCAGAAAGAAACTTTTCAGTCCCCAAACCTTTGAAGAAAATTGCGAACCCATTTCTTATTATTCAGAACTGCTGAAAAGATTTGTTCTGTTGAGATTTGATGGGAAGAGCTCTCAGGAAGCACACGGGGCTCTCATCACTCCAACCACACTGACGGGAGAGTGCGGTGGGAGTAAAACGCCTTTGAACTCCCCGCTGCTAATTAGACTTGTTAGGCCTATTGTGCTTAACGAGGGTATTGTCTGCAAATTGCTGCCGGTGGCCCTTTTATCTCCCGGGAAGGAGAGCGTGTCTTTGCTGAGGCCCAGGAGGGAGCGCTGCCGTGAGCCCATGTCTCTGTGAACGAGTCCCGAGGCTTCGGCTGGACGCAGCCTCGGAGCACAGCACGGGAGCAGAAGGGATGTCAGTGTACCCCAAACATCCTGGAATTCTTACAGCAGCCATTCCCTTTTCCCTCCCCGCCCCCTTTTGGGAGCCAAGGGGAGCAGGGTTGAGCCCTTTGGGAAGCAGCTGCCTCCCCCGGAAAGGCTCATCAGTTAAAACAGAAATAATTTCTTACTAATTCAAAACATTTACAAATCATTTCTGGAGTTTAGATATTGTGTACCGACCACAATGGTACACAAAATTCATAATATATCTGATTCGACAGAATAGATCCTATGTCTTCTAAAAGAACGTTTCTTACAAGTTTAACCGTATGTAATCCTGATACGATATCGGGTTCCAGGCTCCCCGGGGGCCAGGAGCAGTGGTTCCCTTGTTCCCTGCACATCCCAGCCTGGGGGTGAGCTGGACAGCACAGCACAGGAGGAGGTGCGACAGTGCCCAAGGGAGGGCTGGGGGGAAGAGGGGGAATCACTTCCAGTTGTCCCCAGTGAAGGCTCTGTACATTCCAATTAATCGCAGCCACCCCCAGTGCGTTCCCAGTCACCCCATTATGGTTACAGACACTCCCAGTGTATCCCAACTGCCCTCGGCATGTCCATAGTCATTCCCACACACTCCCAGTGATCCCAGTAAGTTGCTTGTTATCCCAGTATAATCTCAGTCATGCCCCGTATATCCCAGTTGCCTGCAGCATGCATCCAGTCATTCCCAGTTCCTCCAATTTGCTTGCAGCATGATCCCAGTTTCTGTCTGCTGGAGGGGGGATGTCTCNTCCAATTAATCGCAGCCACCCCCAGTGCGTTCCCAGTCACCCCATTATGGTTACAGACACTCCCAGTGTATCCCAACTGCCCTCGGCATGTCCATAGTCATTCCCACACACTCCCAGTGATCCCAGTAAGTTGCTTGTTATCCCAGTATAATCTCAGTCATGCCCCGTATATCCCAGTTGCCTGCAGCATGCATCCAGTCATTCCCAGTTCCTCCAATTTGCTTGCAGCATGATCCCAGTTTCTGTCTGCTGGAGGGGGGATGTCTCCTGCCCTGGAACTGGGGTGCGTGTCCCCTCTCCAGCTCAGGGTTCCTGTGACTGAAATCCTGCCTGGGCCAGGCGCTGGGGATGTGCTCATGAAGCTGAACTCCCCCTCAGCCTCACGGGGAGCAAGGTTCGGGCTGCCCCAAGCCGGACATGGGGACTGCAGTGCCACCACCTGGGCCGGTCCCCTCGGGCTGCCCCGGGATCCACCACAGGACGCACATCCCCGGGGCTGGGACATCCCGCCGGGATGAGCCAGGGAACGGCCCTAAAGAGAGCTGGGGATGGACACTGCTGCTGGAACGTGCAGGAGGCCAGAGGGGGAAGCAGCACACACCTCCCATCTCCACGGGTAGAGCCACCCCTGGCACAGAGGGGCGGTGGCACACCCCAGGGCACCTCTGTCCCTTGCCCAGGGGGCCAGGGGTGGCACTGAGGGATGGTGGCACACCCCAGGGCACCTCTCTCCCTTGCTCAAGGGGTCAGGGGTGGCAGTTAGGGCTGGTGGCACATCCCAGAGCACCTCTGTCCCTTGCTCAAGGGGTCAGGGGTGGCACTGAGGGATGGTGGCACACCCCAGAGCACCTCTGTCCCTTGCTCAAGGGGTCAGGGGTGGCAGTGACAGCCCCTGGCACACCCCAGAGCACCTCTGTCCCCCGCCCAGGCTGGGCCAGCTGTGTCAGGGCTGAGCTGAGCTGCTTCTTCCAGGTGTGCCCGTGTCAGGCACGGAAGCCCCCGTGGCTCTGGGTCACTGCCGTGCCCGCTGCTCCCAGGGGGTGGCACAGAGACCTCTCAGGAGCTCCCAGGAGCGGGGATGGTAAAGCCCACGGGGGCTGTGGGCTCTGCTGGAGCAGCAGTGCTGCAGGGAGAGAGGACCTGAGCATCCTGTTGTCTCTGCAATGCAGGCCTCCTCCATCTGGAATCGAATCCCACCCTCCCTCCCTTCAGCTGAGCAAGGAGGGGGTGTGCAAAACGTTTTTAAAAAGCGGGGAAAGTCAGACGGAGGGAGTTCATGCTGCCTGTCTTTCTGAAAACACCGCTCAGCTGGAGGATGAAGGGAAGGATTGTCTGGGTGCCTGCAGCCCAAGGCACTGCAGGGAGTGGGGCACAAACACTCCTTTTGTCCCAGACAGGGCCCGGCCTCTCACCCCTCTGCCCCAGAGCAGGGGTGACACTTCAGGCCAGCGTGTGATATGAGATCACTCTGGGACTGAACACAGAAACACAGAAACACAAACACAGAAACACAGAAACACAGGGACAGGGGACCACAGGAGCACGGGAATGGACACAGGAACACAGAACACACAGAGGAACACACACAGGGACACACAGAACACACACAGGGACAAAGAACACACAGGGACACACAGGAACACACACAGGGAC
This sequence comes from Donacobius atricapilla, assembly GCA_013397315.1. NCBI lineage: Eukaryota > Metazoa > Chordata > Aves > Passeriformes > Mimidae > Donacobius > Donacobius atricapilla. The sequence goes on from WBMY01016348.1 coordinate 337,728, forward strand.
ACACAGAACACACAGAGGAACACACACAGGGACACACAGAACACACACAGGAACACTCAGGAACACACACAGGAACACACAGAGAACATACACAGGAATACAGGGACAGACATAACACACACAGAACCTAGGAACACACAGAGAACACACACATTTTTAAAGAAAACTAAGTAATCTCTTTCTTCTTTTCTTTTTTTTTTTTCTAGAAAAAGGAACAAAACTCCTAATGACTTTATCTTTTTTCCCTAGAAAACCTCTTCAGTGAAGTGAAAACGTCTGACAGGCCAGAACCAAAGTTCTTTGATTGTTTGTTGAAATGGCCCCAAATGTCACTCCTTTCATACAGCTGTCATGATTCCAGCACTGGGATTCTCAGCCCTTTTTTAGGTTTGCCTGTGGTTTGGTTCGTGTCACCTACAGGGCAGCCAGTCAGAGCCTGGGTGTGCAGTGTGTCTGTGTGTCCGTGTGTCCGTGCAGGAACTCCTTCCTCCCATCCCAGGGGTGTTTTACATACATTCCCATACATTTACATACCCCAGTATCCCAGGGATATTTCACATACCTTCACATTTTGCCATGGATTTTCACATCCCAATCAACCCAAATCCAGGCCTTTCCTCTGACTGCATCCCAGACAAACTCCTGTAAAACCAAATGGGAATTTTATAGCTAGAAGTGATTTACAAAATTGGAGTGGGTTTGATTTCCTCTCCTTTCTCCTTCCCTGTCTGACACTGGAATGCTGCCAGCCCTGACTGAGGCACAACATCGACCTGAAACATGCAAACATCAAGAGCTGCACAGAATTTGAGGCATTTTGTGTCCTTTTCCAAGGGGATGTAGGCACAGGCAGAGAGGAGGCAGACAATGAGCTGAGTGAAAGCCTTTGGAGGGTGATGAGGGCTCCTGGCTGGGCCCTGCCTCTGAGCACTTGTTGCACTGTTCAAGGACTGTTCTTTCTCCCTCCAGGGGATTTACTCACTAAAAGGAATTGCAGGCAGCTCTCTCACCACACTTACTTGTTAAATTAGGTTGAGCTATAAATATTTACCTTCCTTTTTATTGCATCTGAGGAACTTCCAGCTCTCAGTAAATGTGGGTGTTTATCCAGAAGAGCACAGAACATCCAGGGTGATCTCAGCTCACCGAATCCAGTCCCTGGCTGGCCCGGGTGACCTCGGAATCCAGGGATTTATGGCTCAACTCCCAGCTGAGGATTCAGCAGATGTGCATGGGAGGGGTGGGACTGCAGCTGGAGATCCCCAAAGCAAGGCTGGAGGTGTCCCCAAACCCCCAGGGGACAGAATGTTCCAAACTTGGACTCACTGCTGAAGGCTGGGGCTGGAGCTGCAGGGCCAGGAGCTGAGAGGGGAGAGGATCTGTGCCCTGGCCTGGCACAGCATCACTGAGCACTGGGAGCCCTGCCTGTGGGGTTGTGCACAGGGACCCGCAGGGTCATGGAATGCTTTGGGTTGGAAGGACCTGAAAGCTTCTCCANCTCTGTGCTGCCTGAGCCCGGCTCTGCTGAGCTGTGCTCCATGAACCCAGCTGTGCATTTCCACATTGACACTTTCCTTAATCCCAGCCCTGAAGGCACCATTGTGGTGCATGCAGGAATGGGCTGTTATGTGGGATGGTTGCAGGGGGGCAGGAGAGCAAGAGGAGGGTGTTTTTTTTTTAAAAGCTCACTGACATTGGAACAAATCAGTGTCTTGATGCTCCTTCCCTGCTTTGCAAAGCGATTACTCTGCTTTAGAACCATTTGTTCTCCTTTGATTTGTCTCCAGCCTTGCTTTGGGGGGGAATTTTATGGAATTTTACTGCCTCATATAACACTTATCGCTGGCAATCAATATTGATTTTAACATAATGTTTTGTTTTAAGACTCCTTTTGTTGTTTTGCATTCATTCTGCATGTTAATAAGGTTTATAAAATCCATGATATTTTCTCCTTTCGTGAAATCTTATTGGGATAATTACCCTGCTCTGCTGACAGATCGTTGTGCCTGAATTATATAAAGAACACCACTGTTATCTGCTTTCCTTTCATCTCTTGAGGGATGCTTTCCTACCTTGACGTGCGGTGTGTGTGTGTGTGAATACAGAGTAAATACTGAAAAACTCTTCCTGTGCAACCTTATTTACTTCTGTTCCTCCTGGATAAGAAACTCCCAAACGCCACCCGGTGTTTCCAGCAGTGTGACCTTGGCTGTAAAGAGGAAATCCAGCAAATGAGAAGGGATGATGGCCAAGCCTTGGGGCCAGGGGGGGCACCCCAGGGGTGTGTGATCCACACCCAGCAGAGAGCAGAAACCGCTGCCCAGCCCTGCAGTGCCCAGGGAAGTGTCCTGGGAAAACCCTCCCTGATGAGGGCTCTTGCATGGAATTCTGTCCAGGAGTTCTTGATCCTTCTCCTCTCTGGACGTGCCCGGGGGACAGAGCCCTTTGATCCTCTCTTGCCTTGTTCATGCCCGAGCTTGGCTCCAAGTCCAGTGTTGTCTCTGCACTTCTGGAATCACCGAACCAGCCACAGCTGTGGGGGTGTCCCCCCCTGCACCGTGCCACCCTCCCTCCTCTGTGGGACACCGGGTGTTTCCCTGGCTCCTTTCCAGGAGCTGGGCATGGACAGTCACCTCCCCTCTGCCCTGGAGGGATGCTGAAGCAGGAACCCAAGGCCTGGAGCTGTTTGAGAGCCACACACAAAGATCTCAAGGCCGTGGAAGGGAAAGGGAAGGCTGGGAGAGCTGAGGTCTTTTCCAGCCCTGATGGTTCTGTGCATGGGAGCAGGGATTAGACCATCCCAGAAGCTGGACAGTTATAGGATGAGATGGAAAAGCAAGAGGAGGACTGTGTCTGACAGCCTAAAGGCTGACCCTCATTAACATCACAGAAAGAGAACTCCCCGGGCCAGGAGCTCCCGGAGCATGGAGATGGCTGCTCACTGTGACAAGATGGATTTGTCAAACTCTGAATTATTTCTTGTTTCTCTCCTTTCTCGGGGCTGATGCCTCCAGACAATCATCTCCCTATGAATCAGACTACCAAAGTCATTGCTCCTGGGAATCTCTTCTGCAAATGCAGAGCACAGGAAAGATTTTGCTTCCTTCTCATCTTCCTCAGACCTTGCACCCCCTACCAATCTCCCTGTGCTCTGTCATGGAGTGCACTGAACCCACGGACAGCTGTGATTCCCGAGCTTCCAGAGACACAGCGAGGTAGAAATGTAATAGATAAAACCAGCCTGCTTTTGGATAATCCCCAGCAAACAGCACTTTCCTTAATCCCTCGCAGGATGCTTTATTGTGTGTCTGGGCTTTAGCTGCTGTTCCCAGGCTTTGCTCCTCAGTTATTAAGCACAGATCACTGGTAAGTGGCTGGTCCTGCACCAAACAGCCCCACAAGAGCAGCGCTGGGACCACCCAGCCCAGGGCTGTCCAGATGTGCCAGGGAAGGGCTCAGCACCTCTCTGGGACCAGTCTGGCGGCCTGGGCTCCCCTTCCAAGGCCCCAGTTTGCCTCTGCAATGCTGGGCAGCACCAGCTGCTGTCAGGAATGAAGCAAACTGGATGCAAGTGAGCTCCAGTTGGGAATGGGTCACTAGTGGTGTCCACCGGGGCCAGAACTGGGGCCAGTTCTGTTTAACATCTGGACAAGGGAACTGAGGGCACCCTAACTCAGCTCGGTCAGCGTGGATCTGCTGGAGGGCAGGAGTTCTGCAGAGGGGTCTGGGCTGAGGCCAGCGGGGTGAGGGTCAACACAGCCAAGCCCTGAGTCCTGGCCCCTGGGCAGGATCAGGAAGTGTCCAGCAGGAGCAGGGAGGGGACTGTCCCCCTGTGCTGGTGCTGCTGGGGCACACCCCGAGTGCTGGGTACAGTTCTGAGCCCCCAGGGAAAGAAGGACATGGAGGGGCTGGAGCGTGTCCAGGGAAGGGAAGGAAGCTGGGAAGGGGCCGGAGAATTCCTGAGGGAGCTGGGAAGGGGCTGAACCTGGAGAAAAGGAGGCTCAGGGGGGACCTTGTGGCTCTGCACAGCTCCCTGCCAGGAGGGGACAGCTGGGGCGGGGGGGCGGTGTCAATCCCATTAACATCACCAGGTAAATTGGATCAGAAGGTAAAATACCCCCATTTAGGGAATGAAAACTCTCAGTTTTCCTACTCACAGCAGAACCACAACACGTGGAGGATTCTCTCTCTCTCACCTCATGATGTGTGACAAACTCCCTAAAAAAAAGACTTGACATGCTTATAATCTGTTCTGCAGCTTTGGGGATTTCCTGGCCACTCACCATCCCTAATTCCTGGCCCTGGGGCTGTGCAGACGGGCTCCGGAGGTGGCCTTTTCCATGGGTGTGTCCCAGCACGCCTGGGGGCAGCAGTGCAGAGCTTTCCCTGTCCTGCCCAGCTGGCCAGAGAGGTGGGATGTGGCACAGGTCCTGGAAGCGCTTCGGGCACGGGCTGGCTTCGGAGCAGCTGGGTTTTATTCCTGGGGGGCTGTGGGCTCGACATTTCTGAGCCTGCATTTCAGCTTGCTGACCATTGCTGGCTCCTTTCCCAAGGGAAAGCTGCCAACAGTTTCTCTTTCCAAAACATCTCTCTCCATGTCTCAGCACAGGCTCAGCAAACAGTGTTCCCTTTGCCAGAACAACTATCCCAGGGGTTGTTTCCTATTCCTGCACCAATGGAGAGCAGTGTCAGCGCCATGGACCAATAACAGACCTTTTTACACAGCATGTTCTAAAAAAACCTGTTGGAATTGTAAACAAAGCCTTCTTTCTCTTCTGACAGCTCTAGGGAGTCAATCTATTTCGTGTCCTACCGTGACAGAGGGCTGCCCCCAGGGCTGGCAATCCCTGGGAGCTGCAGAGCTGAGTGGGGCTGAGCCCAGCACAGCCCACCTCAGTCCCTCCTGCAGAGCCAGGCTGCAGTTCAGCACACCCAGCCTGGCACATCTGAGCCCGCAGGAGCCAGGCTCAGCAAACGTGGGCTCCCCCCTCGCTGCTGGGGCTGCTGCCTTCCCTGGCCGGGAGCTGAGCAGGGCTGGGGCCGTGGGAAGCAGGGGCACAGCCAGGTGCTCCTCCTGCTGGCCCCTGGGCCCCAGGGCAGCTCCCAGACCCTCACCAGTGATGGCTCCAACTATTGGATGATAGTCTCAAGACCAAAAGTGAAATAGGTCCAAAAGTCTGCCCAGAAAACCAAAAAACAAACAGGTTCTTATTTGAAAAACTCAACAACCAAAGTCCCTTATAAAAGAGTTTTGTGCACTCTTTATTTACAGAAATCCTAAAGGGAAAGAGATTTTCTCCTTTTGAAGCCTCTTTAGTCCCAGTCCTCCCAAAATCAGCTTTATGTTCCCCATTGCTGTCCCCACTGTGGAACAGCCGTGCCTTGCTCAGCCCCAGAGCCAGGAGAGATCTGCTCCTTGGATAACAAACCTGCAGAGCCTGGAGCGATCTCTCTGCTCCTTGGATAACAAACCTGCAGAGCCTGGAGCGATCTCTCTGCTCCTTGGATAACAAACCTGCAGAGCCTGGAGCGATCTCTCTGCTCCTTGGATAACAAACCTGCAGAGCCTGGAGCGATCTCTCTGCTCCTTGGATAACAAACCTGCAGAGCCTGGAGCGATCTCTCTGCTCCTTGGATAACAAACCTGCAGAGCCTGGAGCGATCTCTCTGCTCCTTGGATAACAAACCTGCAGAGCCTGGAGCGATCTCTCTGCTCCTTGGATAACAAACCTGCAGAGCCTGGAGCGATCTCTCTGCTCCTTGGATAACAAACCTGCAGAGCCTGGAGCGATCTCTCTGCTCCTTGGATAACAAACCTGCAGAGCCTGGAGCGATCTCTCTGCTCCTTGGATAACAAACCTGCAGAGCCTGGAGAGATCTGCTCCTTGGATGTCCAACCCTGCAGAGCACCTGGGCTTTAGTGGCAGCAGGTGCCTCCTGGTGCTGATGTTCTCCAACCCACCATTACTGGATGGTTCAAATAACAGGAGTTCACCAAGTTGTTCTTTAATGGGGAAATGGAACAATCCAGAAGGTCCTGCTGCCCCAGTTCCACAGAGCCGGACCCAGAGGGACCCTGGCAGGCAGCAGGGGCTGACCCTGGGGCCAGCAGGAACCTCCTGAAGTTCTTCATGGGGAGGTCAAAGTCCCAGCCGTGGGTGGAACCACCCCTGGCACCACAGTGAGCGGGAGGCCACACAGCTGGAACACAGCTGGGACACAGCTGGGCAGGGGAGGGCCCAGGGTCCTGCAGGGCACCAAGGTGCCCTGAGCCAGCAGCACTGAGGGCACAGGGTGTGCTGAGCTGAGCCAGCGGTGCCAGCAGGGCAGGGAGGGCATCCTGCCCCTCTGCACAGCTCAGCTGAGGCCTCACCTCAGCACTGGGACCAGCTCAGCTGCCCAGCACCACAGAGCTGGACCCTGGGGTCTGGAGGAACAGACAGGATTTGGGAAATGCTCTGGGTGAGAGGAGAGCTGAAGCCATCAGTGCTTCTCTAGGATTTACATTTCTCCCTGGGACCATGCAGGCAATTTTGCAGCTCTGTTGAAGGGGATGGGTGCTGGGAGGGAGCCCTCGATGTGTGATCACTTGGGGAACTTCTCTGTGGAGCTGGAGGGAAGCAGGATTATGGAAAACCAGGAAACACAGGGGCCCAAGAGCAGGTACCGGAGAAATCCCCATTCTCAACCCAACATGAGCCCACATCCCAATGGAAATCTGTCCTTCAGCCAGGAACTGAAGCCATCCCCTCTACCCTTGGGAAAAAAACCAAAACAAAACAAAACAAAACAAGCCCTCCCTCTTCTTGGAGCTGAAACTGTGCCAGTTTGTAAGTGCTAACCGTGATTTCAACTTCTCCCCTCAGTGACTGGAAAGTGCTAATATTTTTGGCTCTGTCCCAGCTGGCCTGACCTTGCTGACATCCAACATCCCATGAAAACCCTCCTGCAGATCTGCACGGCTGATAGTGCCAGAAAAAAGCATGGAAGGGGAAGGAGGAGAGGGACTGGGGAGGGAAGAGAAAGGAATGATTAAACAAAGCAATAGCCAGGCACCCACATAAAAATCTATCTGGGTGATGAAGCTGCAATAAATGTGGCACATCAGAGCTTCCGTATAAATGGTCGGGGTAAAATATATTTTTATATATATGAAAGAGTAGTTTAAAAATTACTCGGAGCCCATCTTCCTCCTCCAACAAAAGAAGAAAAAATTGTCCGAAGTGTAGCAGGTTATTGATTTTTTATAAGTCAGGGACAAATTTATTGGAGAGAAAAGTTCATTATTTAGTAATCCCACAGCTCAATCTGCTCTGCTGGCCATTAACCCTCAACAGTTCCTGTGATAAACTCCTCGTGAACTCTCCATGTGCTGCCTCACTGAGCTGCAGATGGATTTTGCTGAGGGCTCATGCCTGGATCTTCATTGTGGTTTTGCTGATGCAGGGCTCAGCTCCCCGGGCACAGAACAGTGTCCGTGCCCACCCTGGCTCCCACACAGCCCCTGCCAAGCCCCTGCACTCCTCCATCCCCTCTGTGGCCCCTCTGTGCTGACTGAGAAATAAAGGCTGAGCAGCCACTTGCAGCTGCATCGATTGCACTGACTCCCTTCATTTCCCCACAGTTCTTAATTGAATTGGCATCAACAGTTCCTAAAGTATAAATATGTGGGGAAAGGAGCTTTTCAGTCATTATCTTGGCATCTCTGGTGCCTGGTGGCCCTGTGAATGCCATTGCAGAGGTAAATCCCACACTGTGCAGTTACTCCGAACTTACACAGCAGCGTAAGGCTCGGGGGCAGGGTGATGCTGCAGCTCAGTGCAAGAGCCCCAGTATTTTTCTGACCCTGTCCTATATTTCAAATAACATGGGGAATGCTGTGCCACAGGAATCGGGGCAAAATAACATTAAACACTACTTTTCTTACCAATGACATTTTATATCCACCTTGCACAGATGGAAAGCTCTGCTGTGAGGAAAGGTTTGCTGGGAATAAGGCATGGGAAGCAGAATTATAAAAAATCGTGCTGTGAAATCGTGAGGGGAGGCAAAATCTATTTGCCTTGTATGTGAAATCTGTCTTGGTAAGTCATTTGATAGAGTAGATGAATTGCTCATTGGAGGCAGCTGGAAATACAGAGTGTGAAGGGAAGAAATAATTGAAACCAGCCCTCCTCAACATTCAGGGGGAGGGAAATGATGTGTTCAGGAAAGGTCCTGATCATGTGGTGACCGCAGGCAGGTCACAAAGCACAGGGCAGCTGGTGGGAAAGGAGCTATTGCTGCGCTCACCCTTCCCTGCAGCTCCCTAAATCAGGGCTCATTCAGCATTCCCACTTCCCAGGGACTCCAGGCACGGATCCCGCTGGGACTGATGGAGCTGCTCTCGCCCAGAGAGCAGAACAGGCACAGGTGGGCAGATAAATGATCATTAATTAATTGAGTCATAACTAACGACTGAGAAGCAGAGCTTACACCAGCCTCTCACCGTGTGTCTGGTGTGCCTGGTGACAGTGTAATTTATTAATTAGTGCTGACGGATCTGGGGGGATGCAGAGAAGCAGCACTCAGCCAGCCCTGAGGTGCAGGACAGTTGCCAGCTGCACCAAAGACACCTGAACCCAGGTGGGATGAGCCGAGTCCATGAGAGGATGTTCCTGGCCTTGTGCTTTGCCAGGCACCAGCAGCCCACCCAAAGGCTCTCCGATGAGGTTATTCCCATTATCCCACCTCCATTCCCATTAGCCCACCTCCTTGCACCCAGAGGAGGAGCCACAGGGAAGCAGTTACAGCCCGAGTCCATCACACCATTTCCAGGAATAAAAATTTACAGTGAGAAGGGACATCTTAGGCTTTGGGGGCCAACCTTAAAATCGGGAAGAGGCGAGGAATTTATTTTGTAAATAATATGGAATGGTGGAGTCCCAGAATGGTTTGGTTTGGAAGGAACCCTAAAGCCCATCTGGTTCCACCCCTGCCATGAACAGGGACACCTGGCTCCAAGCCTTGTCCAACCTGGCCTTGAATGTGTCTTAGAAATGCATCATCTCCACCATCTCTGGAGAGCCAGAGAGTTTAAAAATCACATTTCTGAGGGGGTTCAGGTGTTTCCTCCCTGCACAAAGGAAGCAGGGATTCGGGGCAAGAAAGGTAAGAGATGCCCATGAATGGGGAATTTTCCAGTCTGGGGACATGCACATCACAAGACACAGAAGACCCTGCAGGTCTCGTCAGGTGAGTAGATCAAGAGGATTTAAAAGCCTCTCTCCCTCACCTTGCCTGGCTCATGACTGGTGTGGAGGGCAAGGGAACCCAAGGGAAAACGCTGCCACCAAATAAAACTCCACCACCAAAATGGGCCCTGTCCTTTAATAAAGCATCTTGTCATGTGTGCAGACAAATCACTCCCCCAGGGCAACAAACTCACCTCCTAAACACCTGCCCAGAGGTCTCTCAGGTTTAAAAAATAGCAGGGCTCGGTGTTTGGAGGTCATTTATTTATGTGGTGGTGAATTCTGAGCCGTGTACAACAAAAGCCTGGGGGAAAACTGAGTCCGAGCAGGTCTTTGAGCTCCGTGTGTGCCAGGGCAGTGCTGCACACAGCCAGCACCCACAGGGGGACAGGAAAACTGGCTGGCACAGGACACAGTTCAGCCTGAGCTCCTGGGGCTGCCAGGGGGGCAGGAGTGTCCTGGGGACACAGGGACAGGGACCTTCCTGCCCTGGGGCATCCCTGCAGCCCTTTACAACGATGGGATGGGATGGCACAGCACGGCACGGCACGGCACGGCACGGCACGGCACGGGGGCCCTGATGCCTGCCTGAGAGCTGGTAAAAGCTGCAGCTGCTGTTTCAGCAAACTCCAAGGCAGAAGCAGGTAAAACAAGGGGAGGAATTCAGTCTGCCTGCAAAAGTGAGGAGCACTGGGACTGGATTTTCCTAGGAGCAATGTTTTCTTCCTGGCAAAGCCCCTGGTTATGCCTCAGCCTCACCAGGACCAGCTGCTCTTCCCTCTGCACCCAGAGCCCCGGCACAGCTCCCTGTGCAGAGCTGGGGGGCAGCCGGGGAGCCGGGAGCAGCCCGGGCTCAGGGACAGCCTTTGACACCAGCCAGGCTGACCCCGGGGCTGTGCCCTGCCCTGCCAGGCCAGCAGAGCTTTGCCAGGGTGCACAGACACCCCAGGCTCCCCGGCCCGAGCAGCTTTGTCCAGGCCATTTCCTTCCCAGCCTGACACGGCCCAGCACGGCTTTTCCTCTGCAGCTGTCTCCCACGAGGCAGAAAACTGTAAATCCTCCCTTCACTTCCAGGGTCAGGGAGGTGAAAAGTACTCCTGAAAAGTGCCCAGGAATGAGGAAAGGGAACACAAAGCTTGTTTTGGGAGGACTGGGACTAAAGAGGCTTCAAAAGGAGAAATCTCTTTACCTTTAGGACTTCTGCAAATAAAAAGAGTACACAAAACTCTTTTATGGGGGGACTTTGGCTGTTGAGTTTTTCAAATAAGAATCTGTTTGGGTTTTGGGGTTTTGGGCAGACTTTTGCACTTGTTTCACTTTTGAACTTGAGACTGCCTGTATCATCCAATAGTTGGAGTGGGTCCTGGGCACGTTTTAGAGAGGAATAAGACACATCATATCTTTACCTAAAGGAAACACTTGATTATCGACCCAATTAATTTAACAATACCTCAACATTTGCGCAGCAAGATGTGTCTTGGTTAAGCCAGGCCCAGAGCAGATGTGAGGCCAGAGGACATTTCAGTCTTTGCAGGTTCAACCCCAGGTCCTGGCTGATGTTCAGCTTGGTTGGGGAACACATTCCCCCTTTCCAGGACACAGTTCTGGGCTGGTGGAGGCCTTTACCAGCCCTCCAGCTTGTTTCAGTTTTTAAAGAATAAGCAAATCAGCACAGCTGTGTCTCACAGGAGCTGACTGGCAGCCTTTAAATCTCCTTCAACAGCAGCGAGGGAGCTGAGCTTAAATGGCACAAAAAGCCAAGATTTGTGGCCCCAGCAAGACTTCTGATTTATTGCCCAGAGACACAGAAAAAGACTTTTTTTTAATCCCACCCCTTATTAAACTCCTCCATTGACTGCTCGTTAAATTTTTGCCTGGGAATTGCCCCGAATAAACATTTAAATCTCCAACAGAATATTGAATAACTTCTTTCCAAGAAGCATAAATAAACCAGATCCAGGTCTGCAGCCATCTGCATGCAGTCACAAAGTGTTTGTGCTTCAAGCCCTGGTCCAGTGAACTTCAAGATGTCATTTTTTCGGAGAGATGCATCGGACATCACAGCTCCTCCCAAAGCCACCAGCACTGGTCCAAAGTGGAGATGACAGCGATGGTTTGTGACTGATCCCCTGCAGGGCAGGGCAGGCTGGGCTGGAAGGAGGGAGTTTGTGGCTCCTTGTCTGTGATTATTGACAGAGAGACAAAGGGCCAGAGAAGGCCGATCCCCGGGGCTGATGGGTTTTGGGGGGAGTTCGGTGTTTCACTGCAGCTCCCACTGCAGACAGCCCCCAGTGCTGCTCTTCAGCCTCCACCAAGGAGCTCCCAGCCCCACCCAAGAGCTCCCATGCCCATAAAAGAGCTCCCACTCCCACCAAACAGATCCCATTCCCACCAAACAGATCCCATTCCCATCAACCAGATCCCATTCCCATAAAAGAGCTCCCACTCCCACCAAACAGATCCCATTCCCAACAACCAGATCCCATTCCCACAAAAGAGCTCCCATTCCCACCAAACAGATCCCATTCCCACCAAACAGATCCCATTCCCACCAGGCAGATCCCATTCCCACCAAGCAGATCCCATTCCCATAAAACAGATCCCATTCCCACCAAACAGATCCCATTCCCGCCAGGCAGATCCCATTCCCACCAAGCAGATCCCATTCCCATAAAACAGATCCCATTCCCAACAAACAGATCCCATTCCCACCAATGAGCTCGTTCCCATGAAAGAGCTCCCATTCCCATAAAAGAGCTCCCATTCCCATAAAATAGATCCCATTCCCACCAAGCAGATCCCATTCCCACCAGGCAGATCCCATCCCCACCAAGCAGATCCCATTCCCGTGGTGCCCCAGGGCAGGGCTCCCTCCCGGGCCTGCACACAGCTCCCAGCAGGACACACGGACAGAGCACAGACACCCTCCAGGGACACGGCCCCAGGGGAAGGGCCCCAGGGCCAAGGAGCCTCCCAAAGACCAGCAGGGGCTGGGTCACAGGAGGCTTGGGAAGACACCAGGAGATGCAACGCCATTGATTATAACAGAGCAACTTTTATTCCTAGAAAACCCAGGGCAGGGCCGGAGTCCCCATCCCTGGGGGATTTCAAAGCTCTGTGCATGTGGCACTTGGGGACATGGGGCGGTGGTGGCCTTGGAAGTGCTGGGGATGGTTGCACTCGATGGTCTCAGAGGACTTTTCCAACCTTAATTATTCTGTATTTCTGTGACTCCAGAGACCTCTTGGAGAAGGAGGTGATGCCTAAGTTTGAGCTTTCAGGTTTTTCAGGCTCTGTGCTGCCCAGGGGTGCAGCTCTGAGCTCACACTCAGTGTCACTCAGCTCTGCACAGAGCAGGGACACAAAAGAAATCCTTTCCCTGCTGCACACCAAGGACAACTTTCAGGCCCAGAAGCACAAACAAGGGTGGGCTGGAGGGAGGAACAAGAAGGGACCTCACAACCTGGAGCTGTAATTGGACAATTAAACCCCAATATGCAAATGGACCAAAACTTATAAAAGTGTGGGACCTCGTGACCGGCTGTCCATTTTGTGACCATTTTGTGTCCATTTTGTGTCCATTTTGTGACCATTTTGTGTCCGTTTTGTGTCCATTTTGTGACCATTTTGGGTCCACCTTGGGTGTAGCCCTGGCCAGGCTCTTGTTCTGCCCAAGGTGTATCCCTAAAGGCCTTTCAATAAATCCCTACTTCTCAATAAATCCCTAATTCTCTGGCTCTGTCCAGTCTCTGCTCCAGGTCAGCCTTCCCAAGGCACCAGAGGCAGGAATGGGATGGTGAAGCACATCCCCCAGCAATGCCCTTTTCCCTGGGGGAGGGTTCCCTTGTGCAGGCAGCAGCGAACTGAGCATCTCTGCGTTTACCTGGGGCAGTGGGAGGTGTCCCTGCTCGTGGCAGGGCTGGCACTGGGTGGGCTTTAAGGTCCCTTCCATTCCAAATAATCCTGTAATTGCATGATGATTCTCCAGAGTAGCCTGGTACTGCTGCAAAACAAGGAGTTAACAATATAAAGGAAGAACTTGACAGAATAAATGCATTATATTGACTGTATTTGTGTGGCAAATGCAGAGATGTACATTGTGGGCAGTGTTTGCACCCACAATCTTTGAGCAGACTTTAGCTCATGAAGTGTCTCAAAAATCCCTTAAAGTATCTTAAAATCTTGTGTCACGGCTGTGAGGGAAATGGAGAGGCTTTTTCTCCTCCTCCTGGCAGCAGGGCTGTGCTGGGCAGGGACCAGCCCGTGGGATCTGGGCCGCTCCAGCGTGGGGGCACTGCCAGCATTTCCCACCCTGGCACCTCTGCTGGCTACTGGGGCACAGAAATGTCCGGGGCACGGCTGGGGCTGGCTGCTCCAACCAGGCCTGGGCAGAACTCACAGCTCTATCTGTAGGATTTCTAGTGGGCAACCTGGAAAGTTCTGTGACAAAGCCTCAATTATTTTTGATCATCATTTGCTGCTGTCAATAGGCTGGCTCTGTGTGGGTGGGTGTTACAGAAAGGACAAAAATCACTCTGCTCGCCGCACAGTTTCTCCCAGTTTGTGATTTTCCCATGTTTATTTTTGTTTCCTTTTGACATAACAATCCTAGTTTGTGAAAAGAAAACTACAGAAAAATAAATATTTCCACCTTTCCGTGACGTTTTTTGGCTGAGAGCAGGACTGCAGTGCTGGAGTTGGTGTGGACTGAGACTGGGTGCTTTGCCTGGAGGGTGAAGAGGGAAAACTTCATCCTCCTAGTCCCACTGCAAGTGTCCCACAGTGTGAACAAGGGACAGTCACCTCTGCCAAGCCCCACCACCAACCACAGAGGTCTCCTGTTCTTATCTGCTTGGCTGAAGATGAGTTTCAGGAAACTTCCTGCATTTGATAAGGTTTCTGCACTCTGATCCTCATGAGCACTGGCTTGGAAGGGATTTATGGGACCACACCAAGGCAACCCTAAGGAAATCTTTCAGGAACCTCTTCCAGGTTTCTGGGGCTCTTCCAGATGAGGATTTCCACCTCAGTACCTTTAAATTCGAGAAGGGCTGTTGAGGGAGTAATTTGCATTTTCACTTATGGCTAGTTATAGATGGAGTGAGCTGAACAGAAGATGTTGAATGAAGATCATGGACTAATGGAATGGTTCGGGTGGGAAGCCATTCCCTGTGTGCTGACATTACAGAGATGAGAGAGAGTGGCCTGGAAAAGAAAGAAGATGAAGAAGGGTTTCACAGATTCATGGAAAATGAGTGCAGGATAATCCATACCCATCTCATTTCGGGGGAAGATGCTCTGCTCTCCAGCTCCCACAGATGGATTTCCCACTCTTTTTCCAAGACTTTTGCTCTACCCTCAACTTTGTCTACTCTAGAGCCCTGAAATAAGTGTTTCCCTACCTACTTTCCCAAGAACACTTCCTGCTTCTGCAATCCCTGGCTGCAGCTCAGCCACAGGGTGATGTGAGCAGCTTTCCTGGGGCTGGGATGTCCGAGCCTCTGCTCCTCCTGTTGGGTCGGATGAAGGAGCAAAGGGGAAATGCACACTGGGAGGAGAAGGGAAGTTGTGGAGCATCTCCAGGGCTCAAAACTGATTTTAAAAATGTTTGGGTTTGAGTTCTGGGCACCTATTCAGGATGGCTCTGCTCTTGTTTGGATGGGGTGGCCCCACTGTGTTTGTTGGGATCAGTGCACTAATGAAGGCTTGAAGGGAACAAATGCTGGGAAAGCCTTTTATGCATCTAATGACACTTAATTTCCATAGTGAATGCCTAATGTTTAACGAGTATTTTATTCTTCCCCAATTTACATATTTATAGTTAACTTTGGTGGCTGCTCCTGAGTAATTAGCCGTCTGTTGAAAAGGAGCCTGTGAACCCTCCAACCACATGCTTGTCCCAGTGACAGGGAAAAAACCCAAACAAACCTTGGGCACTTCTTTTAGAGAAACATTTGATTACCGGTTGTTGAAAGATAGTCAGGGGGAAAAAAGGGAAGGGCTTTGCATAATGAGTAAAACACAAGGGAGGAGAAACTGGGACAAAATGGCATTGAGACTCAATGTGAAGGGAATTTCCCAGTTAGGAGAGTATTTGCCAGTCCCTCTGGGGAGAGGTCCCAAAGTGCCCAGCAACACACCAGTTGTGGGATGTGCTGGAGTTGTGTTCCTGCAGCTTTGTCCAAAACCAGAAAGGGCAGAAGCCCTGGAATTCAAGGTCTTTGCTCATCAAAAGGCAGGGGAAAAGCTGAGAGCAGGGCAATGGCACAGAGAAATCACCCACATTTAGAGATGGGGGCGTCACTGGCCATAAGGCCTTGCAGAAAATTGTGACATCAAACCTTTTTATTTTGCTGTGACTAAGTAAGAATGAAAATTGGTTAAAACCAAGTGTAGAGAAAATCCCTCAGAGAGATATGTGCTGAAACACAACCTGAACTTTGCTGCTTATCAACAGTGTTCAGGAAGGGCCAGCAGTGTGCCTGGCAGTGGGGCTGAGTGTCAGGCAGATATTAACCAAGCCATTCGCCGTGCTGGCCCATAACCCTGGTACCAAACAGGATAATTGGGTGTTTAACCTTTATCTTGATCACATAAACTGCTCATGCTCTTCTTTTTCCCGAGCTTTGCCTGTGGCTGACGTCTGCAGAAAATGGCAAATTCAATTTGTATGCAAGTGTATCATGTTTGCATGTGCATTTAGGCCAGGGATCCGTCACCCAGCATCAGATCAATGAATCAGAATGCTCTGAACTCCTGCTGTCAGCACTGCTATCGGCACTGCTATCACACTGATATCAGCACTCCTGCTCTCACACAGATATCAGCAGGGGCAGCTGATGGCAGCCCAGCTCACGGTGCTGGTCCCTGGCTGAGGCTGGTTCAGGTGTTCAGGTCCTGTCTGGATTCCTGTCATGGACCCAAGGGCACATTGGATACAACTGTCCTTGGAGAGATCCTGTTCCCAGGAGAAAGGGCAAGCACCCCTGCTAAGGCTCAGGATATCCCCCTGGGTGGATTTTGGCTTCCTGAGAAGCCCCCTTGGCCCCCGTGTCCAGCCGTGGCCCCTTGGGCAGGGTGTGACCTGAGCAGGCTCTGGCACTACTGGTTCCAGCACCTCCATGGCTCCAGGGCTTGGAGAATCGTGTTCCTCCCAAGGCTCCTGGCAAGAGTCGCCATGAGAATCTGTACCACTGGAACTGCCACAGAGCTGAATTAATCAGCAGGAGCTTCTGTCTTCATTCCAATATTCACAGAAACGTGGAACCGCAGAATCCCAGAATGGGCTGGGCTGCAGTGGACCCTCAGGACCATCGCATCCCACAGCCCAGAGCAGCTGTGGCTGCCCCTGGATCCCTGGCAGCGTGCCAGGCCAGGCTGGACATTGGGGCTTGGAGCAGTGGGAGGTGTCCCTGCCATGGCTGGGGTGGGAATGGGTGGGATTTAAGGTCCCTCCCAACTCAACCCATTCCATGGCTCTGTGATGAGAGCTCAGAGACAGAACAGGAGCCTTCACCTCAGCGAAACAGAGAAGCTCCTGCAGTGACAGCACCACTCACATTTCCCAAACTTTTCAGTTTGCTGCATTCCAGGGTCTTTACTGGAGGCATTAAGTTGGTAACTTCACAGAAAAGGAGAAGCTGAGGAAAGTACAAATGAGTTTCACCTCGATTTTAATGACTATAATTTTCTCTTGTAACGGTAATTTCAGTAATTAATGGCTGCATTCTTCTATTGTTGCAGCATTTGGAGATGACACAAAATGAGCAAGTGTTTTTGTGTCAGTGACAAAAAGAGAAGATTAGCTGGTGAATGCTGATAGGAAATGTTTGGTGGGAGGAATAAGCAAGGAAGGACTGATAACAAGTGTGGTGGTATTGTTTCTTTGCTGTATTATCTCTATTTTACTGCAAGGGAACTGCAGCAAGAACAACGATCTGATGGGAGGCTGAAAATCCCCTTCTCCTCCAAGGAGCTGGGTGGTTTCAGTACCTGGATGGACACTGGGACAGTGACACCCCTCAGGCAATGCCCAAAGAGTGCTGCCACAGCTGGGACTGTGGCACTAGGCTGATTGAAAAGGTTTCCGTTCAAAGCTTGGCTCTTCCCAAATTTTACAGCAGATCAATTAAACTCCTGCCCCGTGTTTAGTGAAGAGTCTCTTCTTTCCTGGTTCCATGGAAGGTCCCCAGAAAGGCTGTGGTCTCCTTGTGGTTCGAATCAAATCTTGGTCAGAGGGAATCTCACCACAGGTAAGTTTTTTTGTGGTTTGTGGAGTTGTTTTCTTTTAATTTCAAATGAAATCTCCGACATGTTTCACTAGTAGGGATAAGAATAACAGTTGATAACAGTACTCATAGGTGTCAGCCTCTGGGATTCCTGCCCAGACGTGCAGGAATGATGTGCCCCGTGGCAGGTTGCATCTCCCAGGGGATTTTACCTGAACTAAGCGGTGCTGTGGAGCCAGGGCTGAGCAGGGAGGTGTGCCCTGAGCGCCAGCCTGGCCACTCTGCTCACACAGGAGCAACTGCCCCAAGGGCTCTGCTCTTCCAGGGCCTCCCTGAGCCCCTGGGCTTTGCTGGGAGGGCAGTGGGTGAGCACCCTCTGCACCCACGGGCTGGGCACTGCTGCTGGTCCCAGCCCACACCAACTCATCCCCAAGGACCATCTCCTGATTTGGGTTCTGAGGGCAGTGGGTGCAATGAAATCCTGACTTCCCCCGCGACTTCACAGGAAAATAAACATTATTTCAGACATTCCTGGTCCCACGATGGAGCCATGCACTCACAGCCTCCTTTTGGATGCACAGGGAGGTTTATTTTGTGTTCATGTGTTCACCTCTGCATTTCACTGGGGGAGGTTGAGTTTCACCTCATGACATTTGGGGGTTTTTTCCCTCTTTTCCTTGCCAGCTGATTTCTATTTGTTCATCACCCTCCACTCGTGCTTTGCCAGGGAGGGAGGATGTTCATGACTGTGCCATTTCTGTGCCTTCTCTTGGACCAGGGACTTGACTCAAAGCTTTTTGTCCCTGCCCTTGATGCTGCTTACTCCCAACAGCAAGGTCTGACCCTGCCCGACTGTCCCAAAGGTCACAGGAGCCTGGGCACACAGAGGGACCAGGGCTTTGGCTCCTTCTTTGGCTGCAGAAATGGCAAAGAAGCATTTGAGCACTCTTTTAGCACAAGAGCTTTTTCCAGGGCTCAGAGACCAGACTCAGCTGGTGACTTAGAAATTACCCATGGGGTTACCTTAAAAATAGGTCCTTTGCTGTGGCCTGAAAGATCTGAATCCCTAAACCCCCAATGTTTCCTGGCTGAGGAGGCTGATCTGTGCTTTGCCTCTTGCAAAGTGCTTTTTGCTGTGCGTGGCTGTCCCCACACTGCAGCTTGCTGGGATGGAGATGTCCCTGCAAACCCAGTCCTTGGGCTGGCAGCTGAGGAGGGGGCTGGAGCTGGCAGGGGGCTGTGCCACCCAGACAGGCAGGGCCTGGCACGCCCTGCTCTGATCCACAGCTCTGGGCATTGAGCAGAGGGATTTCTGGAGCAGCTCTCTCTGGCTGTACAGAGCAGAGGCTTTTGCTCCATTCTTCCCCACCTCTGGCTTTGGCCGATCCACAGGGACTGTGTGACATCCTGGCCAGGTGTGTCACCTGCTGGGAGGTCTCCCTGACCCTGGACACACTCATTTCTTCCTGAGGAACTCATCCTGGCTCCCGGCATGGATCTGCCAGGGCTGCCTCTTCCCTGCTCACAGCCAGACCGTGCCACGGTGGGAAGAGCCCGCAGGTCTCATTGCAGTCAGCTCCGCCTGGTCTGCTCGAGTCACAGCCCTGCTCTTCCTCTCCCAGGGCAGAAGCTTGGCTGCTCCCTTCCAAAGCCACCGGGCAGCTGCACTCCAAGCTCCTGGGACCCCCATGGGCCAGGAGAGCTCTGCCTGCCCTGGGCTCTCCTTGCTTTGCCTTCCCACAGCCCCTGGTCCCAGCACTCTGGTTTGAGATGGACCAGATGGAAAAGTGTCACTGACTGTGGCATCTTCTGCTGAAGATAGGAGTCCATGAAACCAGGAACAGGACACTTGGCTTGCACCAAGAGGGGAATTTGAAGTGAGAGGAGGAGACTGTACATTTCAAATCCAGAGCTGATTTATCTCATCTTTTCTTCACTACATGAACTTCCTCTCACTCTCCAGAGCTTGTTCTTCCCCTTGGACTGGTGGAGTTGGAAGTCCAAGCCAAAGAGTGGAGGCTGTAGTGTGTGGGTTTGATATTTCTGAGCCCGGGAGAATTTTAGCTTGCTAACCATTGCCAGCTCCTTTCCCAAGGGAAAGCTGCCAACAGTTTCTCTTTTCAAAACATCTCTCTCTGTTTCTCAGCACAGGCTCAGCAAACAGTGTTCCCTTTGCCAGAACAACTGTCCCAGGGGTTGTTTCCTATTCCTGACCCAATGGAGAGCAGTGTCAGTGCCATGGACCAATAGCAGACCTTTTTACCCAGCGTGTTCTAAAAGAAACTGCTGGGATTGTAAATAAAGCCTTCTTTCTCTTCTGACAGCTATAGGGAGTCAATCTATTTCGTGTCCTACCGTGACATCTGGTGACCTTACTTAAATATTGCTTCCATCTGGGTTTCCTCTTAGGACCCTAGAGCCACGGAATGGTTTGGGATGGGAGGGCCATAAAAAGGAGATCCCATTCCCTTCCTCCATCCCGGGTGCTGCGGGTCCAGAGCCCAGCCTGGCCCTGGGCACTGCCAGGCAGCACCAGGAAAGGAAAGAGCCACTGGCTTTTTCCTTGCCAGCAGAGCTGGAGTTTTCCTGAGCCGGGCGCTGCGTCCTGCTCAGCTGGAAATGTCTGAACTCGGGAGGGGCTCAGAGCATCACCTCAGAGCCGCAGCGGGCAGGGGCAGGAGTGCAAGGGAGCAGCAGGAGAGGGGAGAGGCAGGAATTCCTTCCTGCAGCGTCCCTGCAGCGTCCAAGCCCCAGCAAGCACCTGGGGAGGTGCAAAGGTGGGAGGGGGTCCTGGGGGGGCACAGAACCTCTGCCAAGAGTGGGAGGGGGT
>WBMY01016348.1:360947-412391 GCA_013397315.1 Donacobius atricapilla
GTGTTATCTGTGTGATCACAGGGACCTTCTGTAGGGTGTGCTATCTGTGTGATCACAGGGATCTTCTGCAGGGTGTGTTATCTGTGTGATCACAGGAATCTTCTCCTCAGCCAGGCACGGCACAGCAGCTGCTGCTGGGGCAAAGAGCATTTCCTACGTGTGGCTTCTTGTTTGGGCCAAAAAACAGTAATTTCACAGCTGCTTTTATGTAGGTATCGGAGAATCGTGGAAAGATTTGGGTTGGGAGGGACCTTTAAAGGTCTTATAGACAAGTCCCTGCAATGAGCAGCAACATTTTCACCTGGAACAGGCTGCTCCGAGCCACATCCAACCTGACCTTGAATGTTTCCACGGATGGGGCAGCCTCAGCTTCTCCGGGCCAGTGCTTCACCACCCTCATTGTAAAAAACGTCTCCCTTGTATCCAACCTCAATGGATCCATGAATTTAAAACCACCCCTCCTCGGCCCACCCCAGCAGGCCCTGCTGGAAGGTTTGCCCCAGGTGTTCCCCACGGGAGGGGTGGTGCCTCAGGTGCACGAAGGATCCCCTGCCAGTGTTTGATCCCAGGGACACCAGAGCTGCCCCAGCTCAGGGCCCCTCCAGCTGCTGGGGGTCAGGCTGAGACCCTGCAGTTACAAAGTCTGTGCCGCTGAAAACCATCCCTGGCCACACAGGTGCCTCCTGCTCCAGGCTGGACCTCCAGAGCAGGACATCAGGGCAGTGCCACACCTGTGAGGAGCCACGGGGAGCTTGGGCTGGGAAGTCTGACCCCACCTCTGCCGAGGCAATAACCTCATCTTGGGGAGGCACCATCTGTCGAGTCCTGAGCCCAGCTGCTTCCCCTGCGCTCTGCAGGAGCCACTCCGGGAGCTGAGCTGGGCCAGGCTCAGTGACCACTCCAGATGTTCATTCTGGGTTTGAGGCTTCTTTGTCCTGCCTCCCCTTCTTGGGTGGGGCTGGCTGGGAGAGCAGGAAGCCCATCCTGCCATGGGGACTCCTCTCAGCTCCCCGGGAACCATCTCACCCACACTCCCAAGAGGATTTTAGAGGTCCTTTCAAAGCTGAATCCCTCAGTGAGTGGAAGTCATGGATGCAAAGATGCAGTGAGGTGCCTGTGGTTAACGCTGTGTCAGAGGTGCAGCTGCCCATCACCCTGGGGTGGGTGCCCCAGCTCTGCTCCAGCCTCCCCAGGTGTCTGTGGGTGCAGCAGGGGCAGAATCCATCACTCCATGGCTGGGTGGATCCCAGCTGAGCCACGCTCAGCCCGTGCCCAGGCTCTGACAGGGATGCTTTGGCTTTGTCCATGTCCCACCTCCCCTGCCCTTCACTGTGAGTGTCCCTCGCCCACCCGGCCTTGCTGCACCACCAGCCTGTGCTGGAGCTTTCCCACAGGGAGGGTGACAGTCCTGTCCCTCTCTGTCCCAGAGTCATCTGTTCCTGCAGCTGGTGTCACCACAGAGGTGTGACAGTGACTGACAGAGTGCTGGAGCCCTTCCCTGGCCTGCAGCCGCTCCCATCTCTTCGGAGGATCTCTGTGGCAGGGGCTGCTCAGAGCAGTGCAGAGCCCTGGGGGCAGGAGCAGTACAGGATTTTGGGACAGGGGCTGCTCAGATCAATGCAGGATTTGGGACCAGGAGTGCTCAGACCAGTGCAGGATTTGGGACCAGGAGTGCTCAGACCAGTGCAGAGCCTTGAGGCTGGGACTGCTCAGATCAGTGCAGGATTTTGGTCAAGGACTGCTCACAGCAGTGCAGGATTTTGGGCCAGGACTGCTCAGATCAGTGCAGGATTTTGGCCAAGTGCTGCTCAGAGCAGTGCAGGATTTGGGACCAGAACTGCTCAGATCAGTGCAGGATTTTGGCCAAAGACTGCTCAGAGCAGTGCAGGATTTGGGACCGGAACTGCTCAGATCAGTGCAGGATTTTGGCCAAGGACTGCTCAGAGCAGTGCAGAGCCTTGCTGCACACAGAGCCACAAGGCTTTGGTGGCTCCATCAGCAGGGGCTGTGGGGTCACAGATCTCACAACTGGGATATTACAAGAAGCCCCCAACACTTGGCTCAGTCCCACACGTCCCCTGCCCTGGTGCTGAGCCCTGCAGGACACAGGCACTGTCCCCTCGGCCAGCACAGTGGATCCCTTTCCCACCCAGGCTGGGCTGAGCCAGGATCCAGCTCTCCTGGAACAGGGCAAGCCTGAGCAGCTGCTGTGCTTCAGAGACAGGAATAAACGCAGCAGATCCAATCCTGGTACCCGTTCCAGGCTCCCTTTGTCACTTCTCTGCTGTGAAACCTGGGGGAAACCAGTCCCTTCCTCCTCTCTCCTCAGCACCTACTGCGACAAAGACAGACCTTGGGGGACATTTGGGGGCTCTTCTGGAGGGGAAAGATGAGTCTCAGGCTCCTCAGAAACTCCAATTAATTTATCATCACCCCGAGGAAAGAACTGTACAGAGACTCAGAGATTTATGCAGGGATGGGATAGTGCAGGCTGCTGTCCCGAGCTCCAGAGTGGCTCCTCCTCCAGAGGGTCATTGCTGTGCTCCTGAGTGTCCCTGAGTGCCCCTGAGTGCTCCTGAGTGTCCCATGGCCCTGGGACATCCTGGCCAGCTGGAGGAAGCAAATGTGTCACTTCCCACCCCCGATCATCTTTCCCTAATGTTTCATTTATTTACCATTGTTTTATTCCTCTCCAATTAATTCCTATCCCTTGCTTGCTTTCACTTTTTAATTCTCTTATTCCTTTTTTAATAACTTATAGTCTTACTAATTGACCAAGGAACTCAGGGATAGAGGTATTATTTTTTTTAATAATCCGTTTTATTGCTGCTCCTCATTTCACATTCTCCTGCTGCACTGGCTCTCTGATGTAACCCGGGAGTGGATTTTCCCATTTCCAGCCCCTGCTTACAGCCAAGATTCATAAATCTGAGAAGGAAACTTAAAATAGCAATAATAACAATGATAATAATAACAACAACAAGAGTAGATAAAGCTGTAGCAGCCTGAAGGCAGGGAAGTGGCCATGAACGCCAGCACTGAGAGCTGATGTTTGCCATGGATTGCTCCAGAGGTTTGGAAATGTGAACATCCTCCATTGCACTCTGGAGCAGACTTTATTCATCACAATCCACAGATTCCAGGCACTTGAGCTCTTCTGCATTATGGAATCCTCCAAGAGCTGCTGGCAGAGATCTGGGGCGGTGTCCAAGGGGCTGCCAGGACGTGGAAATCAGGGATTTGGCCCGAGGCAGCACACAGGGCAGAGGATATGGGGACTTACAAGGACCCAGCCTCATCCAGCCCTTCCTCCTCCTTCAGCACAGCAGCCAGGGGCAGCTGGGGNCTATAAAACATTTCCAAATGTCTGCAAGAGCTCCAGGTGAGGGGATCAACCTCAGCATGGAAATGTCACTGTCCCACAAACAGAGTGAGACCCACTCCTGGGAGATGTCTCCCTCCTAGTATAGCACAGAACAAATCCACCCACAGCTCTTGCCAGCTGTGCTGCCCTGGAATAGCTTTTTCCAGCTGGTCTGAGCACTGCTGGACATCCCTTCCGCTCTTCTTGCAGGGAGAGCTATGAGCAGGGTTAATACCTGGGTGGGAAGGAGCCTGGAAACGTTCCTGAGAGCACCGCAGCTTTTTTATGGCTTCTATTATTATGCCCATTATTCCACTCAAATGTGGTTATTGGCTCATTAGAATTTAAATCAGCTGATAAGACATGGAGAGCTATTTCTCCTGCCAGAGCCGGGCTCCACCGGACGGGGTTCTGATAGGGCCAGCTGATGGCATTGGTGTCACAGGCTGGGATTTCAGCATTTCTGTCACAGGCTGGGATCTCAGCATTTCTGTCACAGGCTGGTGTCCCAGCATTTGCCGTTGCTGTCACAGGCTGGGATTGTCGCCCTGATGTTTTCAGCTTCTCTTCTGTTTCACAATGTTTTCATGGTTTGGGCTCTTCTCACGCTCTGGTCCGTAAACATTGGCAAAGGTTATCATAACTTCAAGGTAGTTTTCATTCCTATTCTTAGAAATATAGACAGCTGGTGGACAGTTGTCTTGACCAGTGAGATGGGGAGAAGTGTCAACCTTCTCCCCCAATCCCTGGCCTTTGTAGAAATACTATATAATAGAGTCAAATCTTTTAAAATACACTCAGTTCTTAGTTCATGCCTTCTAATCAAAGTGTGTGTGTGTCTGTGTGTGTGAGTGTGTGTAACAAACAGCATCAGGGATCTCAGCATTGTCCATGTCTGTCACAGGCTGGGTCCCAGCCCAGCAGTGGCACAGCCGGGCCGGGCACTGAGGGCACTTTTTGCCTTTTGCATTTGCATTTTGCATTTTCATTTTTCCCACAGAAACAGAGGGTCCCAGAGCTGCAGGGTGAGCTGAGGGATGCAACCCCCATGGATTTCTGGCTTTTATGGCCAGGGCAGCCCTGGGCAGGCCGGGGAGGAGCAGAGGGAAGGGCTCCGAGCAGCTCTGGCTCGATCTGCTTTTGATCTGCCGCTAAAAACGAGGGGCAGGCAGGATGGGGAGCAGAGGGAGAAAGCTGGGGGTGTTGAGGGCTGGGAACATGGAGAAGGGGCTCCTTCTCTCCCTCCCTGCACTCACGTCCTTTATNGTCTGAGCACTGCTGGACATCCCTTCCGCTCTTCTTGCAGGGAGAGCTATGAGCAGGGTTAATACCTGGGTGGGAAGGAGCCTGGAAACGTTCCTGAGAGCACCGCAGCTTTTTTATGGCTTCTATTATTATGCCCATTATTCCACTCAAATGTGGTTATTGGCTCATTAGAATTTAAATCAGCTGATAAGACATGGAGAGCTATTTCTCCTGCCAGAGCCGGGCTCCACCGGACGGGGTTCTGATAGGGCCAGCTGATGGCATTGGTGTCACAGGCTGGGATTTCAGCATTTCTGTCACAGGCTGGGATCTCAGCATTTCTGTCACAGGCTGGTGTCCCAGCATTTGCCGTTGCTGTCACAGGCTGGGATTGTCGCCCTGATGTTTTCAGCTTCTCTTCTGTTTCACAATGTTTTCATGGTTTGGGCTCTTCTCACGCTCTGGTCCGTAAACATTGGCAAAGGTTATCATAACTTCAAGGTAGTTTTCATTCCTATTCTTAGAAATATAGACAGCTGGTGGACAGTTGTCTTGACCAGTGAGATGGGGAGAAGTGTCAACCTTCTCCCCCAATCCCTGGCCTTTGTAGAAATACTATATAATAGAGTCAAATCTTTTAAAATACACTCAGTTCTTAGTTCATGCCTTCTAATCAAAGTGTGTGTGTGTCTGTGTGTGTGAGTGTGTGTAACAAACAGCATCAGGGATCTCAGCATTGGCCATGTCTGTCACAGGTTGGGATCTCAGCATTTCTGTCACAGGCTGGGATCTCAGCATTGTCCATGTCTGTCACAGGCTGGGTCCCAGCCCAGCAGTGGCACAGCCGGGCCGGGCACTGAGGGCACTTTTTGCCTTTTGCATTTGCATTTTGCATTTTCATTTTTCCCACAGAAACAGAGGGTCCCAGAGCTGCAGGGTGAGCTGAGGGATGCAACCCCCATGGATTTCTGGCTTTTATGGCCAGGGCAGCCCTGGGCAGGCCGGGGAGGAGCAGAGGGAAGGGCTCCGAGCAGCTCTGGCTCGATCTGCTTTTGATCTGCCGCTAAAAACGAGGGGCAGGCAGGATGGGGAGCAGAGGGAGAAAGCTGGGGGTGTTGAGGGCTGGGAACATGGAGAAGGGGCTCCTTCTCTCCCTCCCTGCACTCACGTCCTTTATTCAGACACTTGATTTGACCCTTTGTGAGGTAGAAAGAGAACAGCAGAACTACAGGCTTCCATTGGAGAGCTGCCTTGTGATTTTGCCACCTTTTGTGTGTGCTTAAGAACTTTCAGGTCTTTACCTTAGAAATAAGAATTTAGCCTCATTTTTCTGCCTGCAGGTTGGTGCAGCCATGAGTAGCACAGGTCTGGTGGAGGCGCTTCCATGGGTGGGTGGGATGGGGGCTCTAACAGGTGGGTCACGTCCATGGTTTATTGTGAGATCTTTGGGAAGTGAGGACCCTGTACGGTCTCCTCCCATCCCTTCCCAGGCTGGCTTCCCTTCCCTGAGCACCTCTGGCAGCACGGGCAGGGCTCCCTTTCTGCTTCCCCCCTTGTTGTCGGACGGGTGCAGCCTCACAGGCTCCAGGGCTGGAGGATTCCGGCAGAATTTGGGGTCTGAGGGAGTTTTGGGGTGAAACCCAGTAAAAACCCCAGTAAACGCAGAGATGCTCAGCTCGCTGCTCCCTGCACAAGGGGACCCTCACGGACGGGCCCGGGGCACTGCTGGGCATGTCCCTCACCATCCCCTTCCCCCTCTGTACAAGCCTGGATGAGAGAAGTGGGACTGCAGGCAGATCTCTTAAGGCTGCTGTTTATGGCATAGATTGAAGTTACAGCACTCCTGGGTCATGGGTGACAGAGCCAATGCCCAGAGCTGTCAGCGTCAGCTTACAGGCAAGCCTGAGGCCTGAAGTCCCTTTAGTTCTAGCTACAATGCATTATTATACTTTCTTTACTGAGAATCTTAGTGCATAATAACCAATCAATACCTTTACATTTACCTACGGCCTATCACAACTACCAACTTCACCACATCATGGTTAGTACTGTCCCGTCACATCGAGTTAGTATGTTACAGTTTAAACCTAAAGTTGTTTTTCTGTTTTCTTGCAGTGGAAAATTCTCAGACCTTTTTTCTACACCTTCTTGTTTGCCTAGGGTTTTCTTGAGATTTATCTTTACTTGGTAAAAACATCTTTTTGTTTATGGCCAATATATCCATTCCTCTAGCCATAAAACTACCTACCAACTCACCTTAACCTTTGTCCAGTAACCACTAACTGGGCAATCCCTAACATTTTTTATTTTTCTGAATCAACACCTGCTTCCATCTCTACTTTGCTTTCCAGTTCCACATTCAGGGAGCCTTCTGTTAAACCTACATATCTGTGAAACTTTCCTGCCAAACTCTCATCCTTCCCAACACCCCTCCTTCTCCAACAGGTCTCTGGAGTCACAGAAATACAGAATCACTGGAAAAGCCCTCTCAGGTCCAACCATCCCCCAGCAGTGCCAGGGCCACCACTGCCCCGTGTCCCCAAGTGCCACATCTGCAGGACTGAAGTGTCTGCAAGGACGGGGACTCCAGCCCCGCCCTGGGCAGCCGGGCACAACCCTGTTGGTGCGACAAGCACACATCAGATGTGATACCAGGGATTTGGCTGAGCCAAATTAATAACCTGGGGCTGTTCTTGCTCTCCGCCAGGATCCTGGATGTGGCTGTGCCCCCGGGGAGCAGAGAGCTCCCCGAGCCACGGCTGGAGGCAGTTTGCGGCCATGGCCATAACCCCGGAGCAGCCCTGAGAGCCCCGGAGGTGAATCCCACTGCCCCTGCCCAGGAAACAGCTCTGCACCAGCCAAATGAAAATAAACCTCCATCCCAACGCAAAGCAGCCATCAGTTTCCAGGCTGGAAACCTCTGCATTTTCATAAGAAAGGCTCCTGCTCCTGTTAATTCCTCGGGATTCTATTTGCAGCCTTTTCTCTGCTGTGGGAAATAAGCTGTTCCATTTTAATTGGGAGAATTGCAGAAATAACTTGTTTAAATGCATTTTGGACTCAGAATAAAACCCAAAGAATGGAACAAAATTAAAAATGCAGCATTACCCCTGCTGCCCCCTCCTTTCAAATCAGAAAAAATATCATTTCTGGATGCACAGTGATAGGGTATTATTTTTTTCCTATCTCAGAGGAAAGGTTTCAGCTTGTTGCTTCCCTCCCCTCATTTTAACTGTACAGTAATCATCGCATATTTGTTGAATTTTGAAATGGAACAGCATTGGAAAATAAAAATGAAAAATCAAAATATTCCACGTGACAAAATTATTACAGTTGAACTGCTGTGCCTGTTCAGAATAATTTTTAAAATCAACCCCACAAAATGGGGGAAAAAATCCTATAAGTGGCTTTTGATCAAATGGCCAGAGAACAGGTTTGCTGAGAGCCTCGCTCAAGCCAAATCTCCATTTTCCAGCACAATCAGCTATTTGAGCGAACACCTTCCTTGTGCTCCGGATCCATGGGAAGGCTTTGGGGAAGAGCCTGCCCGGCTGGATGTGCTGCTCAGGAGTCAATTTGGTGCTCGTTTGCTGCTCTCACATTGGGAGACAAGCACCTCCTGTCAGCAGGAACCTGTGGGGACAGCAGATTGCCCTGGGCTTGGATCCCTGGGCTTGGATCCCTGGGTTTGATTCCCTGGTTCTCTGGGTTTGGTTCTCTGGGTTTGCTTCCCTGGGTTTGCTTCCTTGGGTTTGCTTCCTTGGGTTTGATTCCCTGGGTTTGATTCCCTGGGTTTGATTCCCTGCGTTTGATTCCCTGCGTTTGATTCCCTGCGTTTGGTTCCCTGCGTTTGATTCCTTGGGTTTGCTTCCTGGGTTTGGTTCCCTGGGTTTGGTTCTCTGGGTTTGGTTCTCTGGGTTTGGCTCCCTGGGTTTGGTTCCCTGGGTTTGGTTCCTTGGGTTTGGTTCCCTGGGTTTGATTCCTCCTTCCAGCCCTGAGCTCGGCCCTTCTCCTTCTGTCCCAGAGCCCTGTCCCAGCCCCGGGCCGGGCTCCTGCTCTGTCCCAGAGCCCTGTCCCAGCCCCGGGCCGGGCTCCTGCTCTGTCACAGAGCCCTGTCCCAGCCCCGGGCCGGGCTCNCTGTCCCAGCCCCGGGCCGGGCTCCTGCTCTGTCCCTCTGTCCCAGAGCCCTGTCTCAGCCCCGGGCCGGGCTGCCGCTCTCGGGATGAGCACGGAGGGCTCGGACCCCGGGCTGGAGATGTCCGGCCGCGCTGTCCCTCCTGCCCAGCCCCATCCCGGGGCTCCAGGGACCCTCTCCTTCCTGGCAGGAGAGCGAGGGCTGCGGGAGGAGCACTCCCAGGGCCGGGGGACAGCGGGGACAGCCCAGGGGATCGGGACAGAGCGTGGGGGGACCCGGAGCCCCCGGAGCCCGAAGGGAAGGAGCTCGTTTGTCAACAGCAGCCTTTGATCGCCCCATGCCTGCGGAAGATAAAATGGGTAAAGTAATGGGTATTTACTCTTCTCCGCTCGTGTACACAACAGAATTGTGTTTCTTTTAATGGGAGCTCTGTGCTAATTGCCGTCATTAACAGAGTGAGGCTTTAAGCTGCGCGACGTCTCTCTCCCACCCCTGCGCGCCGCCTCTGCTCTCACATCTCTCCCAAATACCCTCCTTGGACAGGACCTGAGCCGCGGCCAGGATCACCCTCCCCAAAAGCCTTTTTGCGTCCCCTCCGCAGCCTGCCCAGCGCCGGGCACGCCGCAGCCCCGCGGGGTGCGGGGATGCTGCTCCGCTCCAGCGATGGAGCTCCCGCAGATCCCATCGTGTCTCGGCGGCGGGCACGTCCTGCCAGCAGCATATGCCACAGCAGATGGCACCGGCTCCAGCCCAGCCCGGCACAGAAATGGCTGCAGAGCTCCCCTGCCTTGGGTACATCCGCGATGTTGTGGGGGACAGGGTGGAGATGGACGGGAGAGGGAGCAACAACGGGAAATGAGCTGAATTCTGAGTTCTCCAGCATGCAGAACCTGCCCAGGGGAGCTGGAGCACGGCCAGGACAGGGAAGGGAGCTGGGAAGGGGCTGGAGAATTCCTGAGGGAGCTGGGAAGGGACTGAGCCTGGAGAAAAGGAGGCTCAGGGGGGACCTTGTGGCTCTGCACAACTCCCTGCCAGGAGGGGACAGCCGGGGGGGTCGGGCTCTGCTCCCAGGGAACAGGGACAGGAGGAGAGGGAACGGCCTCAGGCTGGCCCAGGGGAGGGCAGGGTGGACATCAGGAAGAAGTGAGGGAGGTCTGGAGCCAAACTTCCCGCTGGCTGCTGGTGTGGGGAGGGGATCATTAACATTCTCCACCATCCCGGGCACAGACGTGGACGCTGATCACACAATAGTTCAGTGCATCCAATTTACAATGCAATTACATTTTAATAAGCTGTGACCCCGGGGTGGGACCTGCCACCTGCCAGCCGAGATCCAGCGCTGACCCAGCCTCGCCCACGGGTGGATGTGCTGCAGCTCGGCAGGGGACAGTAGGTGGGGCGTTGTTTGTATAAAATCTAACCTGTCTGAGGTCCAGCCTGGCTGCCGGAGCCCGGCAATGAGGTGACCCGACTTCCCTCGGCTCTAATGGAGGTCTCATTCCTGGCCCTGGGAAGATGCTGCAGAGCCTTGGAGAGTCCTTTGGCTCCTCTCCCAGCAGCCTGGCAGGGAAATGAGCCTCCTTGGGATGAGGGAAAGTGAGACGCGAAATGTTACACACCCTCATCTGTCCCTGCGCTGAGCTGGGCTGAGAGCGGCTCCAAAGAGCTCCACCCTTCACAGCTCTGACTGCTGCAAGCATTAAAACAGAAATAAAAAATCATCCATAATCCCCAGTGACAAATTCCAGAGAGGGTCAAATTCCTTTCTAAGGATGAACCGAAGGGTTTTATGATCACTCTGCCTTGTTACATGCGGCTCCCTGCAGTGTCATATGCACCCTAAGAACCAATTTGCTGTGTAACTGGCTCTCTCTCCAGCCACATTAGGAGAAAAATAACTTCTAAATACCCTTTCACAGCCAGAACTGCTGCTTTCGTGGGAAACCTTTGCCTGCCGGCATCCAGGAACCTCGTCCTCACAGAAGAGCCAAAGCATCCAGGCACTGCCGAGGAGGGAAGTGGGGGTTTGTGGTCCTTTCCTGGGAATACGGGCTGAATGCCTCGATTATTTTGTGATGGGAAAGTGTAGGGAGCCTCTGAGCACGCTGGCTGCAGCAAGGATGGCAGGAGGCTCCTGCTTCAGTTTTGACAAGTGACTCCCATCTGCAGAAGTGAAGAGTCTCTGGCTTAAAGGCAGCGAGCCAGTTGGTCCCCTTCCCTTTTCTCTTCCCAATTCCCCTGTTCCCTTTCCCCTTTCCCTTCCCTCTTTCTCCTTCCCCTTCCTCTCCCCCTTCCCTCTCCCCAAGCACTTCCGTGCAGCAAATTCCCTTTCTCTGGGACCAAGCCACACAGTCTGCGCTGATGAGGATGGATGGGAGCCCCAGGAAAGGCAGGAGCAGGTGGGAGGCACCGGCCACTCTCATCCCAGTGACCTTTATTTCCGTGGTGCAGCCCCACACGTGGAGCTTGGCAGTTGATTTTCCCTCAAAGGGGGACAGCTGATGTGTGGGGAAAAGGGATTTTCTTCCTGGGATCTCCTGTGCCAGGAGGGAGCTTTGGAGCAGTAGCTCTGAGCCTGTAAGGATCCATTTCACCTCCCTTTTGTATTCCCTCCTTTGGCTTTATTTATTTGGTTTATCTCCAGTTTCCTTTTTTGTAGAGCTCCCAGCCTCCTCTTTCTTCCTCCTTTTCTTATTCATGCCTTCAAAGACACCTCTGGCAGAGAGAGGACTCAACCCCACGGAAGCTTCCTTCTTTATTTTCAAGCTTGTTGAGAAAAGAAGCAGGAGTGGGGGAGAGAGGAACCACCCAGCATGAAAACCCCCGGAAAGCTGCTCCTGCTGCTCCTGGGCAAGGCAGGGGAGCCTTATCTGGCCTTGCACACAAGGAAGGAGAGCCCGAGCCTTGTGAAGTGTAATAAGGAACACTGAGCCTAATGGAAAAGTCGTTTGCTTGTAGCATTTAATTAAACATGTAAATTTATGAACGGCCCTGAAATCATCAAATTAAAAGGCAGAGCTGTCATGAATTTTGATTCCGTTTCCTCCACGGGCTTTCCCTCCACGGTACCCCGCTGGCTCTGCCTTTAATCAGAGGTGGCACCTGGGGACGGCTGAGCAGCAGCCGGGGCTGTCCCTGGGGTGTCCTCAGGTGTCACACACACTCGGGCTGTCCCAGGTGTCACACACACTCAAGCTGCCCCAGGGGTGTCCCCAGGTGTCACACACACTCAGGCTGTCTCAGGTGTGACACTCAGGCTGTCCCAGGTGTGACACACGCTCAGGCTGCCCCAGGGGTGTCCCCAGGTGTGACACTCAGGTTGTCCCAGGTGTGACACACGCTCAGGCTGTCTCAGGTGTGACACTCAGGCTGCCCCAGGTGTGATGCACACTCAGGCTGTCTCAGGTGTGATACTCAGGCTGTCCCAGGTGTGACACACACTCGGGCTCCTTGCATTCCCTGCACATCCCCAGGAATGGGTCCCTGCTCTGCTGCAGGGTGCTGTGTCTGTGCTCTTTTCCTTTCCCACTGATCCTTTGAGCCTTGCACAATCCCCGCTGGTGCAGAGCGGCAAAGGCTCTTTCCCAGCCCAAACCTCACTTACCTCTGTCCTTACCTCTGCCTGCCAGGCCTGCACTGGCTGTTCAGACGGCAGTGCAGAACTGGCTTTTCCCAGCTCAGCGTGCTGGGTTCACCCTGTCCCAGAGGATCTGCAGGGACAGCAGAGCCCCGGGGCAGCCAGAAATGAGTACTGAGCTCCAGAGGAAGGAATGGCATGGAAAAGGAACACACTGGGTAACAGAAGGTGGATTTGGTGAGGAAAAGGCCAATATGTGGGGTTTGTACAAGCCAGCAGTGAGATGGAAGCTGCATCCATCCATCCATGGCCTTGGCTTTGTCCATCACAGCCAGCCTGGCAGAGGACACAGAGCTGGGACCATTTTAATGCCTTTTTCTGCAGCCCGGTCTCAGCTGGAGTGGCACTGTGCCTGTAAGGTGGCATTGCCCCAGACATCCCAGTCCCCACGGCAGGGCCACCTCTGTGTGCTGTGAGTTAGCAGTAAGGAGAATCCGGAGATTTGGGCAAAAGGTGCTCAGTATTTCCTTAAAATTCCTCAGACATCCCTGCAACAGGTGCCTCAGCATTTCCAGCTCTGGGTGGCAAAGACAAGCCCAGTTCAGGGGGGCTGAGCTCTTCCGAGAGCACAACTGAGCCCCGGGTTCAGCTCCGTGCCTAGAAGGGGCTGGATTGCTGCCCCTGCCTCCCCAGGCTGGACTGGACGTGCAGTGAGCGGGTTGGAGGGGCACAGCCCACGCTGGTGAGGCACGGGCAGCTCCGGGAGCACAGCCTGGGAGGAGGAGATGCCCTTGGCTCTCTGCCCGGCGGGGAGCAGGAGATGCTCCGAGCCATTCCCCACTCCTCCAGTCCCCCCTCGGTTTGTTTGCACACCTGGCTGAGGCAGGGAGGGGACGAGTGCGCTGGGAGGCGCAGGGACACATTTATCCTGCCCTGACACCCCGAGAGCAGCAAGCAGGGATGGGGCTCCTCTCTTCCAGATCGCTCCTGTCTCTGCTGCTCCAGGGGGACCGGGGCAGCTCCAGCTGAGCAAATGAAATCCAAGAGACTTAATAACACTTTAATGCACGCTCTAGGCATCGAGGGTTGAGTTCTTCCCCTTCTTGCTTTCCTTTTGATGGTGATAAATGCAGGGGATGTCATTTGCTTGTACAGCTGCAGGGCCGGGCCTTTGGAGAGGGAAGGGAGCATGAGGGAGATTATTTTATCAGGGACATGAAAGAGGCCCCAGAGCAGTGCCAGGGGGGTGTGCTGGTTCCTGGGGGGCTCCAATCAGTAACTGTCCAACCTGGCAGCCTTCTCAGCAGTGGAGAAAGTCTTCATGGCATGAAGAGCCTTCCTGGGATGAAAGCTCAGTGCCCGTGGTCCCAGCCTGACCGGAGCTCTTTGGGCTGTTGTGAGGGCACAGAGCTGCTCAGGAGCATCTGCAGGGTGGGGAGCTGTGCCCTGAGGCCTTGGCCTTGATATCGCCTTGGGCTGTGGGAGAGGAAGGGCAGGAGAGGCTGCAGGAGGTGGCTGAGGAGCAGAACTCACCACAGCCTGCTGGAGAGCTCAGAGGAGGCTCCAGGGGGATCAGAGAGATGGAGCAGCTCTGCTGGGAGGAAAGGCTGGGAGAGCTGGGATTGTTCGCCTGGAGAGTAGAAGCTCTGGGGTGACCTCACTGTGGCCTTCCAGGACCTGAAGGGGCCAACAAGAAACATGGAGAGGGACTGGGGAGAAGGGCTGGAGGGCCAGGACAAGGGGGAGTGGGTTCAGTAGGGTTAGATGGGATATAAAGAAAAAAATGTTTATTGTGAGGGAGGGGAGGCACGGGTTGCCCAGAGTTGTGGGTGCCCCGTCCTGGCAATGTCCCAGGCCAGGCTGGACAGGGCTTGGGGCAGCCTGGGACAGTGGAAGTGTCCCTGCCATGGCAGGGGGTGGGACAAAAGGACCAAATGCCCCTTTAATGCCCCTCCCAACCCAAACCATTCTGTGATTCCCTTGTCTCCAGGACAGCCAACTTCCACTGCCCAAACACCCCCCAGAGCTGCAAAGTCCCTGAGGTTTAGATTGAAGAGCAGGAAAAACTTCTCTGTGGAAAGGTGGTCAAGCCCAGGCACAGGGCAGGGGTGGAGTGCCCATCCCTGAGGGATTTCAGAGCCCTGTGCACGTGGCACTTGGGGACACGGGGCAGTGGTGGCCCAGGCAGTGCTGGGGGATGGTTGGACTGGGTGACCTCAGAGCTTTTCCAACCTGAGCCATTCTGGAATGCCCTGATGTGAGGGTCAGAGTTCCTGCAGGCAGTGGCTCCCTGGGTTGGCTGCTGGCTGCTATGCAATGGTCCTGTTCACAGAAACACTTCTGGGGACTCCAGGGATGAGAGGGATGCTCTGGATGGAACGTTGCAGTGGGAGAGACATATTCCATCCTTTCTGTGGGGAGCACAGCAGCACAGAAGGGTTGGATTCTCTGGTGATGTGTCCAGAGGCTTTCATGCTGCATTGACTCCGTTCTCAGCTCCTGGAGATCGGGGTGACAGCGCTCAGTGCTGCTTCCTTTGCCAGGAGGGAACACCTCTCACTCCCAGCCAGGGCACTGCTGGGTCTCGGCGCCTTCCTTGCCATGGGCTCTCCTCAGAGGCTGTTCCTTCCCCAGGGAAAAGGAAAGGCAGGAATGGGAATGGACAGTGGATGGGAGGGAATTCCAGGCTGTGCCCATAGCTGGGGCAACCACAGCTGCTCCCTCCTGCAGCATCCTGGCTGGGAAAAGCCAGGCTCCCAGAGCTGGGAAAGGCCAAAGCCAGGCTCCCAGGGCAGAGCAAAGCCAAAGCCAGGCTCCCAGAGCTGGGAAAGGCCAAAGCCAGGCTCCCAGGGCAGAGCAAAGCCAAAGCCAGGCTCCCAGAGCTGGGAAAGGCCAAAGCCAGGCTCCCAGGGCAGAGCAAAGCCAAAGCCAGGCTCCCAGAGCTGGGAAAGGCCAAAGCCAGGCTCCCAGGGCTGGGCTGAGCTCCAGTGCCTGCCCAGGGCACCTGAGGGGTCACTGCCGGGCCCGGAGCTGCCAGCTGCTGCAGTCTGCTGTGCTGTCCCACCCTCCTGGGCCAGGAACCACCAGCTCCCATGTCAGGAGACACCATCTATCTCGTCCTCCTCCTGGCTGGGCCAGAAACAAGGGCAATATCCCCGGCATGCTCAAGGCTCTGGGCTAAACACAGCAAAGCCAGCACCAGTCAAGCATCCACATCCCCCTCCATGTCTGGGAGTGGGGCAGTCGCAGTTGCCCTGACCCACCCCAGGACTCAGCGTGTCCCCACGGAGTCTGGCCCTTCCAGAGGCAGCAGACAGGAATCTGGAGGGATGTGAAGGCAGGAAGTGCCGGATGTGTGTAACCCCTGCTGCAGCTCACCTGGGCTGCGTGGCTGCATCCTTCCAGTGGAGCGAGCTCCCCGGAGGGGGCATCCCTGTGACAGCACAGACACCCTGGAGAGGTGCAAAAGCTCCCGGGAATGACAGGAAGGGGATTTACCTGAGGCTAGGGGATTACAGGAGAGGTCCAGACCCTGGGCATGAGCCTTGGTGCCCTGGGCAGCCTTTGAGCTGGCTGGGAGAGCAGAGCACAGGACAGCTCTCAGCTCTCCCAGTAACTCGGTCAGGAAAGACAGCACAGCCCCAGGGATTCCTGAATTCCCGTCCTGACACGGCCCAGCCCTTGCAGCTGGGCTAAAGGGAGCATCCCTGCAGGAAATGTCACATCTCCCACACCAGGCTGGAAACCCTTCCTCTGTCCTTCTGTCCTTTATACACCAGTCCCTGCAAACACTCGCTGCCCAGCCTGGGGAGAGTCTGTGTATCCTATTATTGCATCCCCTCCTCCAAATAAAACCTCTTCCCTCAGCCAGCGCTGCTGCTGCCCCCTGCACAGCTCGTTTTCTCTGCGGGCCTCACCGGCTCTGGTTCTTTGGAGAGCTCCTGGCTCTGTTTGGAGAGTTCCTGGCTCAGATTTTTGGGAGCTCCTGGCTCCGGTTTTTGGAGAGCTCCTGGCTCTGTTTGGAGAGTTCCTGTCTCTTTTTTTTTTTTTGGAAAGCTCCTGGCTCTGGTTGTTTGGAGAGCCCCTAGCTCTATTTGGAGCACTCCTGGCTCTGTTTCTTTGGAGAGCTCCTGGCAGTGTTTGTTTGGAGGGCTCCTGGCTCTGTTTTTTGGAGAGTTCCTGCTGGTGCCATGGGGAGCAGCAGCACCGCTCTGACCCGCGAGCTCAGCACAGCCTAGGACAGGCTTTGTTAGACCAGAGCTGGCAGCCAGGTCTGTGCAGGCTCAGCCCTGCTGTCGGCTCCCAGCTGTGCCCCCCACACCCCACGGGTGGGTCCGGGACTCCCGGGCTGTGCCGAGCCCGGGGAATGCTCGGAGCTGTCACCGGGGCACAGTGACACGTGGAGGGCACCTTCCCCTCTCTGCTTGGAGCAGCGTGAGCCACCAAAAAGGACAAAAATCCCTTTGAGGAGTGCCAGGATGGCACAGCCAGGGGCTCTGCCGGGACCCACCACAGCTGTAAAAACCAGTCTGGGGGAGAGCCGGGAGAGACTGGGAATGCCTGAGGGACTGATCAAGAGAGACTGAGAATGCCTGAGGGACTGCAGGGAATATCCTGAGGGAATGCAGTGATCGGGACTCACTGGGAATGCCCTGAGGGACTGAAGGCTGATTGGGAGATGCTGGGAATACCTTGAGGGACTGCAGGGAATACCCTGAGAGACTGCAGTGATCAGGAGACAATGAGAATACCTGAGGGAATGCAGGGAATACTCTGAGGGACTGCAGTGATTAGGAGATGCTGGGAATGCCCTGAGAGACTACAGGGAATACCCTGAGAGACTGCAGTGATCAGGACTCACTGGGAATATCCTAAGGGACTGCAGGGAATGCCCTGAGGGACTGCAGGCTGATCAGGAGACACTGGGAATACCCTGAGAGACAGATCAGGAGACACTGGGAATACCCTGAGAGAATGCAGGGAATACCCTGAGGGACTGCAGTGATCAGGACTAACTGGGAATGCCCTGAGGGAATACCCTGAGGGACTGCAGTGATCAGGACTAACTGGGAATGCCCTGAGGGAATACCCTGAGGGACTGCAGGCTTACCCCCGGTCAGATCAGCTGAGGACTCCTGTAGGTCTGGGCTTGGTGCTGGGCTATCAGCTCCTGCAGCTGGTGGCCCAGGAGCCAGTTCAGCCATGCCTGGGCACCCACCCAGCTCCTCTGCACTAAATTCTTCCCATTCAGAGCCTGTCCCACCTGTTCTTCTCTTTTATCCCAATCCCATGAAGTGCCCTCACCTCCTGCTTTGGCCCCCACAGCAGGAATGCTAAGCCAGGCCTGGGGGAGCAGGGAGGGGGAGGATGCAGGGAAGGGCAGGGGCTGGGGGCACCTCAAGGTGGCACAGGGGCGTTGGGGAGGTCACAGAGGGGTCACAGCCCCAGAGGGGCACAGAGGGGGAGCTGAGGAGGGGGAGGAAGGTGGGACTGAGGAAAGCCCTGGTTCATCCAGATCCTCCTCTCCAAATCTCTGCCAGGCCTTCATCAGCTCCCCTCAGCCACCAGAACAACTTTATGTGACAACAACAAAGCTGTGACAGATTTTTCCCCTCTTTTTGTGCAGAGCTGACAAGGTTGCTTGGAGCTTCAGACCCTTCCCAAAATGAGAAGAGGTGTGATGTGTGCTGAAAACAAGTCCTCCCTTGCAGGCTGGCTTTGTCTGAGCTAAGCTAAGATTAACAGCCACTCAGTGTTAGAACTGCTCCCCTGCAAGTTTTGGGAGGCCAAGCACCACTTCTCCTCTGGGAGCTGAGGCAATAAATGGCAAAACCCTCCACAGTTCCCTGAGTGCTGAATGTGTTTGCTGCCACACTCCTCCACCCTGCACCTAAACCCAGTTCTGAAAGCACCTAATTCAAGGTGGTCTCCTAATTCTGGAACTTGAGCTTCACTGGCTTAATAAAAAAATAACCTTTCTTTTACATCTTTTTCTCCAATTAAAAAAAAAAAAAAAAGCTTCCAGTGCTTCCAGCAAAGAGAAGGTGGCAGAGTTTCTAATTCTGAAGCTGTCTGTCAGCTCCTTTGTTTCTGTGGCAGCTGGAGCAAGGCGGAGTGACAAGGATCTGGGAGTCAGGGTGGCTGAGAGCTGTGTCTGAGCCAGCAGTTCTCACCTGGCTGATAATATTTATAATTGCTTGGCTGTTATTACAGGAAGGCAGAGAGGAAATCAGAAGGTTGAAAATCTTGTCTGGAGATTTTAACATTGTTGAGTGTCAAGCAGTCCTCCATCAAGGGAGAGGAGAGGAGAGGAGAGGAGGGGAGAGGAGAGGNAGGGGAGTGAGAGGGCTGGGAGATCTCCCTGCTGGCTCCCAGGGCATGGGATGGGGATTAAATTGGGGACAGCGAGGGGTTTGGGGATTGGAAGCAGCGAGGGAGGGTCTGTGCCCAGGGTGAGAATAGAGGGGTTCACTGTCTGGCTCCTTGCCCTCCTTTTCAGCATCCTGCTCCTGTCAGGCCAGGCTGGTTCAAAGCCCAGAGCATCACTCTGAACCGAGCAGGAGGCCCTGGTGCCAGCCCCGAAATTGTGCTATCACACAGGGGAACAGGCCCGGCGCTTCCCAGGTGGGTCAGGGAGGAAGGGAATCAAAGGGAGCTGTGCCGGTGGGGAGCCAGCAAGGCACGAAGGGTCCCTTTGAAGCTATTCTGGGAGCTCAAGGGTACCCAGAGTGCTGCACTGCTCAGCAGCAGAGCATCCTTTGTGTGCACATGGGGCAGAGCTGGGCACGGCTCCGCGTGCCTCGGAGTGCTGCACACGGGTGGGACAGTGACCCTGTCCCTGCCGGCCCTGTGACATCACTGAGGTGTGTCCTGCACTGGTGGGACGGTGACCCTGTCCCTGCCAGCCCTGTGACATCACTGAGGTGTGTCCTGCACTGGTGGGACAGCGACCCTGTCCCTGCCGGCCCTGTGACATCACTGAGGTGTGTCCTGCACTGGTGGGACAGTGACCCTGTCCCTGCTGGCCCTGTGACATCACTGAGGTGTGTCCTGCACTGGTGGGACAGCGACCCTGTCCCTGCTGGCCCTGTGACATCACTGAGGTGTGTCCTGCACTGGTGGGACAGTGACCCTGTCCCTGCCGGCCCTGTGACATCACTGAGGTGTCCTGTCCCAGACCCCAAACTGCGCCAGGTAGAGGAGCAGAACGGCCCCAGGGAAGAGGGGAGGAGGAGGAAGGGCTTTGTTTGTTTTTTAACTTTGCTGGAGTCCCCCAGAGGCTGCACTGATGCGGCTTTTCCAGAAAAGTCCTCCTAAAATCCTGAGCAGACCAAAAGAGTTTTATCCTGATCCTTTATAGTGTTCTGATATAAATGCATCACTGTTTTCCCCTCTGCTGGAAGGAATTTTTTCCTAATTATATATTAGGAAGAAATCCTTCCCTGTGAGGGTGGACCAAAGACCAATGGTTAAAAATCTATTGTAGAATTCATTTGTTAAAGGATAGTTTAAAGAAAATATGGAGGTCAATCAAATGTTATGCTTATGCTTTTTGCTTGCTTACTTTTAGTAATTTGCTTGCTTTTAGTCATACAAATTTGCCAGTTAGTCTATCTAAAATGAATGTCTAAATAGTTAATGCATCAAGGTTAAATACCATATGTCTGTCCAATACAACCCCAGAAAAGCCATTCTCCATTTTTTTGTCCAATTAGTACACCAGTAGCTGCTGAGCCAATTCCAAAAGAGATTAACGGAGTCATTCAAAGTACATTCACAGGATCGCCCACATAGGATCTGTAGTCCCCAGTAAATGCATGGCACTGGTGAGTTCCTCACCTTCCCAAAGCATCTTTTGAGCTTGAAGAATTAGACATCCCTAGTTCTGCGAGCATGACTTTTCGTGCACACTTTTTTTCTGGGCACAGGGTGCCCAGAGCAGCTGTGGCTGCCCCTGGATCCCTGGCAGTGCCCAAGGCCGGGCTGGACAGGGCTTGGAGCAGCCTGGGACAGTGGGAGGTGTCCCTGCCACGGCCGGGGTGGGGCTGAATGGGATTTATGGTCTCTTCCTACCCAAACCATTCTGGGATACAGAACAAAGCCATCAAACCCCACTCCGAGCCCTACAGAGAGGAGCAGCATCTTCCCGAAGAAATGGCAGGACGCTGGGGAAGTCCTGTAGGAGCTGCTGCTCCCTTCTAGAACCCTCTTCCCTCTCTCCCCCCCACTCCTAGCAGCAGGGGAGTCTGTGCTGGAGCTGGAAATGAGTCCAAGATCCCTGGAGCCTGTGGGGAATGATCTCCCAGGG
Organism: Donacobius atricapilla; assembly: GCA_013397315.1. Classification (NCBI taxonomy): domain Eukaryota; kingdom Metazoa; phylum Chordata; class Aves; order Passeriformes; family Mimidae; genus Donacobius; species Donacobius atricapilla. Next base: position 381,577 of record WBMY01016348.1, read on the forward strand.
CAGCACAGGCTCTTTGCTGGGTGCAGCCAGCCCCAGAGCAGCTCTGGGTCAGCTCTCCACAGGCAGAGGGAAAGGTCCCTTCCCAAAGCCTGAGGCAAAGCAATTGAGGGATTCACAAATTTAAGAGATTTTCTGCCAAGATTTTCACTTCGATTGACCTTTAAAAGGCCAATTCTGAGGCCTTTGTAGTTAAAGCTTATCTGTGGGGGACACTGTTAGCGCTTATTTATTTTTCGTTTTTTTTTTTTATTTTACCCCATGGTTTCCTAAAATGACTCTTCAAACTCCCTAGTCCCAGCCTCACGTGAACCATATGGTCTGTTGGAACTCTGAAGGCTGAAAATTTCAGACTCTGTTCTAACAGGCACTGACCCCCAAGCAAGCACCACATTTGACCTGAAGCCGTGGAACAGGCTTCCAAAATTGAGTGATGGCACTGGGGTTGTGGGTGTGTAGTATTGTGTGATCTCACAGGGTGAAAAACAGATTTCAGATTTTAGTATATAGTAAATATATATGGGGCAAGATGGAGGATTTAGGGCGTTGTCTAAGTTCTTCTTCACCTTCTTCTTCTTGGTTTTGGGTGGCTTTTTTCTAATTGGGTGAAAGGCTCCACACTGTGGGCCTTGGGTGGTCAATTATTGGGTCAAAAATATAAGTAATATTGGTGTCCCCTCGTTATTGGGTGATTAGCACGTAAATAGCCTTAGAAAGAGTTAGAGACACCTCTATTTTCTACTTTGTTAGTTAGAGCTCGTGGCTCATGAGGCTGTATTGTCAATTAGAAATAATAAACACCGAGCCCAAACTGCAACTCCCGTGTGTTAATCCTGCCTCTAACACAGAGAAAAGAGGACGTGAAATCAGCAATGGACAGGAGCAGTCAGTGACTCAGGGTCTCATGTTTGCACTCCCTGTGCTCCTGGTGCAGCTCCCTCCACCCCCTGCAGACACGAGGGTTGGTGCCCGGGATTCCTTTGTGCCTGGGGTCCCTTTGTGCCCGGTGTCCCTTTGTGCCCAGTGTCCCTTTGTGCCACTATCCCTTTGTGCCCAGGGTCCCTTTGTGCCCAGGGTCCCTTTATGCCCCGTNTACCCCATGTCCCTTTGTGCCCCGTGTCCCTTTATGCCCCATGTCCCTTTGTGCCCACTGTCCTTTTGTGCCCAGGGGTCCCTCTGTGTCCCGTGTCCCTTTGTGCCACTGTCCCTTTGTGCCCAGGGTCCCTTTGGCACAGCCAGGCTCTCGGCAGTGTTGTGCCGTGGTTCCCTGTGCCAGGGCAGCCCAGGATGTGCCAGCAGAGCTGTCCTGGGGCGCTGGCCCCTCCTCGGGGGAAGGGGCCGTGGGCAGGAGCCGCTGCTGCCCCTGGGGGGTTCAGAAGTTTGTCTGGCAGCACATGGAACACCCAGGGCCGGTCTGAGACTCTGACACCTCTCCCTTCCCATGCCAGGGCTGCCCAGGGGGAATTGCTGCTTGTCGCCAGTGTCCGGGCAGGATGGCAGCACCGGTGACTGCTGGGGGCTGCAGCAGAGCCGCTTCTCCATCCTGTGCTCCTTGTGCTTCTGTGCGCCTTGAGAAGCCACCTGCACCTCCCTGCCCTGCCTCTGCCCACAGCCCAGGGCAGGAACTTCCTCATGCTGAGGGCAGCACCGCTTCTGGCACTGCCCAGTCCCTATTTCTGGGGCTGGGAACTCCATTGCTGGGAATTCCACTGCTGGGAACCCCACTGCTAGGAGCCCCATTACTGGGAATTCCACTGCTGGGAACCTCCACTGCTAGGAGCCCCACTGCTGCAGCTCCCTGGCCCTTTTTCCCAGCCTGGCAGGGCTGTGTGCCTGGGGAGCCACAGGAGCTTCCAGGCCAGGGCCATTTCTGAGCCCAGGGGTGGCCAGGCTCCATTCCTGACCCGGGCACACATGCAGTGGCAGGGGCTGGAGGTCACAGCCCAGCGGGCTCTGGTGTCCCTCTGGTGCCCTGGCGGCCACGGCAGCCCTGGCAGTGGGGCAGGACGGGATGGGTGTCCCTGGTGCTGAGGGAGGGTCTCCAACAGCACCAACCCCAGCCCAGTTCTCCCATTCTGGGTGGGAATGGAGGGGTTCACTGGCTGCCCCCTTGCCCTCCTTTCCAGCAGCCTGCTCCTGCCAGGCCAGGCTGGTCCAAAGCCCAGAGCATCGCTCTGAACCGAGCAGGAGTCCCCAGCAGCTGCTGGGGAAAGAAAGGCTGAGCCCAGGCAGCAGCACACTGAGAGCCCCCAGATCCTCCTCTTCATTTACCACTTGGGATTCTTTTTTATTTCCCCCCAGTTACTCCCAGCTCTTTGGCATCCCCCACATCCTGCAGGAAAGGGCCATGGACTGAAGTCCCCTCCCCGGGGCCCACTCTCTGTGCACTGGGGCAGCGCCTGTCCCATCCTACTTCTCCCTCATGGAAAAGTCTCTGAATGGTCAATCCCATCCATCCCCTCCATGAGGATCCTGTAGATCACCCTCGTACCGATGAGCACTGTCAGCATCAGTATTTATACCTAATTCAAAATATACAAAACATGTACATAAATATACACATAAATATGCACATTTCTATATAAAACTGAGAGGAAAGATTCCTTCCCTAGAGCCTAAAATGCTCCCAAAAGAGCTACTCGCATCCTGCTGGTCTGCCTGTGTTGTACCTCTGCCAATGAATTAAGGATTTTGTAAGCCGAAAGGGCAGAAGTGTTGCCACCAAGTAAATCACCTTATCTTCCCCAGCTGAGAGCACAGACAACAGGTGAGCTGTGGAAAATCATACAAAAGATGTATTGATCTCTCTTTTCTTTATTCCTTTTCCTGCTTTCCCACCTCCCAGCTGGTGCCAAAGAGGAGATAAGAGCTGCCAGGACTTCCGAGGGGATGAGTCACCTTCTTTCAAGCCTCTGGGACTTCATTTAAGAAAGTCAGGAAAAGAAAAGCCCCGGCCAGGGGAAAACGAGGGGCTCCACAAGCGTGAGCCGGGAGCTTCAGCAGGAGTTGTCCCCGGGAGATGCGCTGCTGAATTCAGCGGTTCTGTGTGCAGGGTTCAAGCCTGGCCCTGTCCCGGGCTCCTGCTCCAGCCCAGGCTGGGCCAGCCCGGACAGCCCGTGCTCCTGTGCTGCGACAGCCTGGAGGGACAGGGCAGGGAGCACAGCAGAGCCGGCCCAGCCCCCGGGAGCAGCTCCTGGTGCTCCCTGCACTGGTGCGAGGGAAAATGCTGCCAAGGGATGCAGCTGGAGCATCCCTGCCGGGGCAACAGCCCGTCCACGGCGTCAGGGAGGGCTGAGCGGATGTGCCGTGCCAAGGGGAGCTGTGCAGCTGTTCTCGGGCCAGGGAGCTGGCAGAGGGCAGGGAAGGACCTTTGTTCCCTTTGTTCACTTTGCTCCCTTTCTCTCCTTGCGCTGCCCCGCAGCCCCCGGGCCCGGCTCGGTGGCAGGGCTGGCTCACAGGGGCTCCGAGCTCCTTTTCCCCGTGGGACCCCTGCCAGGGCCCTGGGCACTCACGGGGCACCCTGGCTCCCTGCCAGGGCCCTGGGCACTCACGGGGCACCCTGGCTGCCCGCCCCGCTCTGCCCCTCGGGAAGGGCAAGGGAAGGATGCTGCCCTCAGCGCGCATCCTCCGCGCTGCCCTCTCCCGGCAGCCTCAGGACTCTCGGCTGCTTTGGGCCATCCTGTCGCCTGTTCCTCACGAGTCTGCTCTCATTTCGCTCAACGGCTGCCCAAAGCAAGTGCTGGATGCGATCGATGCTCGCTCCGAATCACCCGACACTGCTGCAGCCCTGGGGGTTCAGCCTCGGCTCCCGCTGTGCGTCCTTGGCGTTCCCAGCCCCGCAGCCCGCTGCGTTCTGGGCATCCAGCACATCCATGCTGGGATTTCTGCTTCTGCGTGTCAGTGCGGCTGTCCTGGCACGGCTCCGGGGTGTGACACTCCCACCCTGCCCGGGAGCCGTGCGGCTCTGGATGGGATCGGATGGGATCAGCCGGGATGGGATCGGATGGGATCAGCGGGGATGGGGTCAGATGGGATCAGCTTTCCCAGGTGTTCCACCCTTCCCAAGAGCTGTGCTGCACTGGATGGGATCAACCTGGATGGCCCAGAGCGGGACCAGCCTGGTGGGCTCAGCCTGGATGGGATCAGCCTGGATGGGATCAGCCTGGATGGATTCAGATGGGATCAGCCTTCCCGGGTGTTCCACCCTTCCCAAGAGCTGTGCTGCGATCAACCTGGATGGGATTAGATGGGACCAGCCTGGTGGGCTCAGCCTGGATGGGATCAGCCTGATGGGATCAGACTGATGGGATCAGCCTGGATGGGATGAAATGGGACCGGCCTGATAGGATCAGCCTGGATGGATTCAGATGGGATCAGCCTTCCCGGGTGTTCCACCCTTCCCAAGAGCCGTGCANCCCCAGGGCCAGCGGCTCTGGGGTATCCGCTGTAAATTGGCGATCTGTCTCCCACACAGACGTGCCAGCATTCCAGGCTGCGGTTTCGTGGGAGACTCCAATCCATTTCCAGAGCACAGGATGGAAATCCCTGAGCAGAGGGACAGACAGGGCCGGGAAGCTCTCAGCAGCTGCAGGGGCTGCTCCTGTCCCCAGGTTCGGATCTAAATAAAATACACTGAAGCAGAGCCTCAATCACACATCTCCTAGCAGTGCTCATTATCACAGCATCAGAGTATGTCACAACCCATTAATTAACTAATCTTCCTGTCCTTTGAGTGCATTATCCCTACTTACAAATGGAGATTTGAGGTTCAGAGAGATTAAAACCCGAAGTTTCCAGGAATGCTGATTGCTCTGTGCTGCACATGATGGGAGTNGATGGATTCAGATGTGATCAGCCTTCCCGGGTGTTCCACCCTTCCCAAGAGCCGTGCAGCACTGGATGGGATCAGATGGGATCAGCCTTCCCGGGTGTTCCCCCACAAACCCACCGCCTTCAGCTCTCCTTGTGCAGGATGTGCACCAGGAGTTCTCTTCCTCACTCACGAATCTCCTGAGCTGGGCAGGACCCACGAGGCTGGTGCAGCCCTGCTCCTGCCCTGCACAGACAGTCCGGCAGTGCCAGGCTGTCCCGGGGGGGCTGTCCCTGGGGGGCTGTNTCCCCAGGTTCGGATCTAAATAAAATACACTGAAGCAGAGCCTCAATCACACATTTCCTAGCAGTGCTCATTATCACAGCATCAGAGTATGTCACAACCCATTAATTAACTAATCTTCCTGTCCTTTGAGTGCATTATCCCTACTTACAAATGGAGATTTGAGGTTCAGAGAGATTAAAACCCGAAGTTTCCAGGAATGCTGATTGCTCTGTGCTGCACATGATGGGAGTGCTAAGCAAAGCACATCAGGGGTGCTGCCTCTGCTCCCCTCTGTGGTACCAATTATTCTATTTCCCATTTCTCCCCCTTTCCATTGTTCTGTCTGACCCTTTTTTTCCATTCACCTCTTTGCCTGCATTAGATCTCTTAGACAAACCACAACATCCCATGCCCTCCTGGCATTTAGGCTTGGGCTGGAACCTGGGAGGTGGCAGGTCCTGGTGGACCCAGGGCCACCAGTGGTCACAGCTGTGACCCGTGGGTGACCTGCTGAGCTCTCACTGCTGCTGAGGTGCTTCTCTCTCTTTATTCTGACACCCCTCAGTCCCGGATCAGACACTTCCGAGGTTGTTTAAAATCCCCGGCATTTGAACCATCCCAGGACGCAGCAGAGGGAAGGGGAGAGGAGAAGCTGGCAGCTCTGGCTCTGAGCACAGTGAGCAGAAGGGTCAGCCCAGGCCAGCCCAGTGCAGCCCCTGCTGGGATAGCCCTGACCACTGCCCTGAACCCCCTTCCCCATCCCCAGTCTCCCCACAGTTGGCCCTGGTGCATCTCCTCTCAGCTTGGGTGCTGAAAGCCAAAATCTTCCTCCCTGCAGACCTCTGGAGAGCTGTTCCCACCTTAGGAAAAGCAGCCTGAGAGGTGGCAATGCCACGTCCCAAGAAATGCCCAGAATGCAGGAGTGAACCTCTCCGTGTTCGCCTGTTTGTACCGACCCTGTCCCCCAAAGGACAATCCCACAGCGCAGTCATTGACCCTGCTCCCCAAAGGACAACCCCACAGAGCAGTCACTGACCCTGCCCCTCCAAAGCCAAGGACAATCCCACAGAGCAGTCACTGACCCTGCCCCACAAGAGGACAATCCCACAGAGCAGTCAATGACCCTGCCCCTCCAAAGCCAAGGACAATCCCACAGAGGAGTCACTGACCCTGCCCCTCCAAAGCCAAGGACCATCCCACAGAGGAGTCCCCCTGGGCTGGGAAATGAGCCCCAGGTGCTGTGTGCCAGCAGAGCTGCCCCTGTTACCCAAACACCCCGTCCCAGGGTGATTTTACATCCCGGGGAGGTGGTGTTACCCAACAGCAATCAGCAGCTAAGCAGCTTCAATTGCCTATGAAATGGAGAAATTCCCAAATGGGAGCGCAATCTGGGAAGCACTTTCTGATGGATGTTTAATGGGAATATTGACTATCTGGGCTTTTCTGCCTAATCAGTGCAGTGGATTTATGTGGATGTTCATTGTTCAGCCCTCAGTGTCATCAGGCAGCTCTGCTTTGATTATGGTGATTGATTCTGCTCTGCTGCTCTGTCTGTAACAGCTTTGAGCCGGTTCAATTCCCTCCCAGCTCCCTCCCCCAAAAATCAGCTGCGTTTGGGACTTCATAGATTTTTCAGAAGAGCATGAACAAAATCCATCAGGATCATTTTCTCCGACCTGCTCGTCAGCCTGGCCCCTGAGCTGTGTGCACTAATTCCCACCTCAGATCCAATGTCGGGGATCAAAGGAGAATCCCTGCTTTGAATCCCAGCCTGGCTGGGTGCAAACCCCTCCGTGCTCTCAGGCACCAAAGGAGAATCCCTGCTTTGAATCCCAGCCCAGCTAGGTGCAAACCCCTCGGAGCTCTCAGGCACGGCCCCGGGTTGCTCCATCAGCAGTCCCCTCCCTGCCACCAGCAGGAGCCTTCTCCTGCTCTGATCTGGCTGAGCTCCCAGCCACCCTCTCTTGTTACACTTCTGTCTGCGGGGCCAGAAATCCTCTGTCATCGATTTCTGCTCTCCAGAGAGAGTCTCTCCTTAATCCTCTCTTTGTTAAGCTAAACACACCAAGATCCCGGAGCTTCTCACAATAAGCAGGTTTCCAATCCTTTAAGCATTTTCTTGGCTCTTCCCTCAACCCTCCGCAGTCACCTGTTGATCCCAGGCTGGACAGAGCCTTCCTGCAGCTCTGCCAGGAGCAGAGGCGATCCAAGCTCCTTTTTCCACTGAAGGCCAAGGGTGCCCCCAGCCCATTTAGCCCCGGGAGCTGCCATTCAGCCCCTGGGACTTCTGCAACTTCTACTGCTTGGAGAAGGCTCTGATGTCCTGTAAGCGTGGCCAGAGCCCAGGGGCTGAGCCCAGACCCTGCCCAGACTCTGGGGGTCTGACAGCCTCCGTGACAGCTCCTGCTCAGTGCCTCTGGTCCCTCTCCACACGCTGGGTGGGATAAAACCAGAGCAAACAGCCTCAGGCTGCACCAGAGGGGGTTTAGGTTGGACATTGGAAAAATGCCTCTGTGTGAAGGGTGGGCAGGGATTGGCACAGGGTGTCCAGGGCAGTGCTGGAATCCCCACCCCTGGAGGCGTCCCAAAGCCTGGGGATGTGGCACCTGGGGACGTGGGCAGTGGTGACCATGGGGGCTCAGAGCTGGACGTGGGCATCTCAGAGGTCATTTCCAACCCTTGTGATCCGTGTAGGGACAGGACAAGGGGGATGGTTTTAAACTGAGGGAGGAGGTGGGGAAAAAACCTTTATTGTGAGTGTGTGAGGCCCTGGCACAGGGTGCCCAGAGCAGCTGTGGCTGCCCCTGGATCCCTGGCAGTGCCCAAGGCCAGGTTGGATCTCCCTGGGATGGTGGGAGGTATCAGGCTTTGAGATCACTTCCAACCCAAATCATTCCATGATTCCATGATTCTCCACCTGCTGAGCCATTTAACTGCGTCTCCAGACCCAGAAATGTTTGAAGATGGGTAAGTGCCTCTACCCTGGATTCCCACGTTTGGGTACATGGGAAACTCCCCCATGATGATCAGCCCAGCAGTGACCCCACTCTTGTGCTGGCTCCCACAGAAATATCTCCTCAGGAAACTCCATATCAAAGTCAAGTGGGGAGCAGCCTCTGCCGAATTCCTCTTTTCCAGTGAGTTAAAGTGGCTGAACAGGATCCTTCTCCCCATCTGACCCTTGTCCCTGTCACCCCAGGCTGGCACAGCCTCAGGGAGTTCAACCTCTTGCAAAAGCACATTTCCCTGCCAAGCCTGGCTCTGGAAGCTCCCACTGAGCTGTCACACACCAGATGAGACCCTCTCCTGCAGCACTGCCAAAGCCCTTTCCTGAGGGTTCCAGGGTTCTCAGTCCTTGGCACACATTTGACACCTTCCTGTCTTCAGAGGAATGAGGGCCAGAGCCTCTCCATGGATGGAGAGGAGACGAGAGGGGGGAATTTCTGATGCAGAAATATCCCTTGCTGGATGGCCCAGCAGAACTGGAAATCTGGGCACCAGGGAACGGTTCAAACACAGCTCTCAGCCTGTGTTTGAACACAGTTACACACAGGGATGGTCCCCAGGCTTCCTGGCAGAGATCCTTCATGGAATCATGGGATCATGGAATCATGGAGTGGTTTGGATGGAAAGGGACCTTAAAGCCCACCCCTGCCATGGTCAGGGACACCTCCCTCTGTCCCAGGGTGCTCCAAGCCCTGTCCAACCCAGTCTTGGACACTTCCATGGCAATCCAGCAGAATACTGGAATGGCAGAATCCATCTTTTTACCACCTGAATCATTGGTGCTCTTGTTTTCTTCTTGACTTCAAGAAGCTCCGAGATTTAAAGGAAAATCAGCTCCAAAGTGAGGGCTCACAGATCAGATTTTGGCATCTAAAACTCAGGAATACCCTTTAAACTGCTGCAAACTCCTCTCAGGCACTGAAAGGCCATCAGCACCTTCAGGAGAGATGGGCAAGGCTGCAGAGAGGAGCTCAGGCTGGGATCATTCAGCCTGGCTCCTTTCCATCTCTTCCAGGTGGGAGCATCCCTGCCCAGGGCAGGGGGAGTGGGCCTGGATGGGGTTTGAGGTCCCTTCCAACCCAACCATTCCATGATTCTGTGAGGAGTCCCAGCTGGGGCTGTAAGGTGGGCTCAGCAGCAGATGGAACTTTTCCATTTTCCATATTCCCCTTCCCTGCTCAGACAGGACCCGTTTTCCTGCCTGTGGCTGATCAGGAGTCAGGCAAATCTCCCCAGATAATTTTCCTCTCCTCAGTGTCTGGATTTGGGAAAGAGTTAAAAAAACATGGCTCTGTCTCAGGCTGCCCATGTGATTTTTTAACAAGTTTTATCAGGCCAGAGATTTCAAAGAGCTCAGTTCCTGTTAGAAACACCAGAAAAAAGGGAGCCAGATTTGTTCCTGACCACGAGGCTTCTGGCAAGTCCTGCTGTGACATGAAGAGACAGAGCTTCAAAGGGGCTGGTGGAGATCCAGCCCATCCTCACCCCAGGGCCTCTCTCCCTTCATCCAAAAGGAGAAGGCAGCCTCAGATCACCGAGGTGTTCTGAGGCCAGATTCACAAATATCCCCTGCAATCCTTGTCAGTGGAGGAAGGACAGGCACATAAGAGACTTGGCTGGACAGATGGAGAGATTTTCCACTTCTCTGTTACAGTCCTCGTAGCAATGGCAAAAGGATTTTGCTCTGAGCAGGAAATAGTGAAAGAAATATTCCCCCTAGCATTCTCCTTTAGGTTCTGAGGGAACTTGGCAGCACCAGAGCAAAGCCTGTCCTGAGCACAGTCCCAGCACTCAGCCCTTTGTGCCAGCAGTGTCCGTGCACATCCCAGCCCTCAGAACATCTCTTCCCATGGAACACTCCCAGTGCCCTTCACTCCCTTTGCCCTCACCCTGCTGAAACCCAGGTCAGGGGGGTTTCTGGTGTTGGGGCCTCCACGGAGACACTTGGTCCCCTTGTTGTGGTCCTGACATGGTCAAGTTGCCTCCAGGGCACGGCAAAGCAGCCTTGGGCACCAGGAGATCACCTCACAGAGTGCTGCCCTCACTGAGGGGGGTGGCAGGAGGAAAGGACCTGGCTCACAGAGCAAAACATTGCCTTGCAAGGCCCCTCCGAAGCTGAGCTTGGGGTTGATGAAGTGTGGCAGAGTGACCCAAACTCACCCTGTGTCCGAGATCTGCTGATGAGCTGTCATTTCACAAGTGAAAAACAGCTTTAATTGATTTTTAAAGATTTGCTGAGAAGCCCAAGGAGTCGATCTGTGCTGTGGAAACGTGGATTTTACACCCAGAGCAGGTACAGTGCCTGTGCTTCAGACCTCCCACCACTGCCCACTACAAGGGCTTACCTGCAGCAACTTCTAACTCTGCAAAGCTCAAATCAGATAATCCAAAAATTTCCACACAGGGTGCTTTGCCTTGGATTGTCCTCGCCTGCAGAAGCTGTTCAGCTGTTTGCAGAGCAAGGTTAAAGGAGGTTGTCCTGGGCTGCCTGGATCCATTGGTTTGTGGCAGGGCTTTATTCTGGAAATTCTCTCTCTGCTGCTCTGCAGCAGGGAGCGAAAGGGAGAAGCAGCCTGGGCTCAGCTGCTGGAGTTTGCTGGGAGTGTGCAGGGAGGGGGATGCAGATTGCCCAGCCAGCCTTCCCCAGATTTGTGCTTCACTCCCTGGACTGCTTCATCTGCTGCTTGGGGCAGGTTTTGTTTCAGCTGAGACAGACGTGGAGGGCCAGAGCAGGGAGTCCTGTGGTGTTTGTGACCCTCCTGCTGGCACAGGGCTCCTCCTCTCCTGGCTCTGCAGGGCTTCGCCCTTTAATGCCAAACCCCAGGAATGGGTTTGGACAAGTATAAAACGGCTTCATCTTCTCTCAGCTCTCTGGGGGTCAGGAACTGGGGAGCCAGGTGTGCTTGGGATGGGCTTTGTGGCAGAGGAGGGTCTGGGTGTCCCTGCTCTGCCCAAACCCTGCCAGCAGCTGCTGCTGGGAGCTGGATTTTCTCCCAGGTCACCTTCTGTCCTTGTGTCACAGTGGCACGGGGCTGTTCTGAGGCTGTTCTGCCCTCCCTGTCTGCCAGGTCCTAAACCCTGCCCGGTCTGGGTTCTTCGACACACTCTGCACCCAAAAGTGTGGGTCTCAAAGCTGCTGCTGCTTTTCTGCCCCCATTCCCTCTTTTTTGTCTCATTCCATCTTCCTGCAGCGTTTCACTGCTCTGTTACCCACAGAAGCTGTGGCTGCCCCTGCATCCCTGCCAGTGCCCAAGGCCAGGCTGGCCAGGGTTGGAGCAGCCTGGGACAGTGGGAGGGGTCCCTGGCATGGCAGGGGTGGCACTGGGTGGGCTTTTAGCCCTTCCAACCCAAACCATTCTGGCACCGGGGGATTCAACTTCCAGTTGTGCACATCCGAGCGGCTGCCTGCTCTGCTAAACAGGGATAAGAGTTCTGCCAAAGCCTAGGGAATATTTCTCCTAAGCCTTCAGCATCCTGACACTCACCATTATTTATGCTGCAGAGTGGAAAAGCAGGCAGGATTTTAATGGAAACATCCTCTAATCCATCTGCATGAACATTTCCAGCTCTGTTTTATTCGGCAGCCCAGCTCTCCCTACCACGGGCAGCCCAACACTCAGCACCTCCCACGCTGAGGCCGGGAGCCAGAATAACTCTCCCAGATGGCCAAATGCCAGGGAAGAGGGTATTTGTAATGGGAACAGAGAGGAAAAACTGCTCCTGTCAGAAGCAATCCGGCTGCCCTGCCCATCCTCAGCAGCACCACACTCAGGTGAGCCCACGGTGAAGCAGCGCTGCCTGGCCAGGAGGTATTCCTGGAAATCCAGGAGGGATTCGTGCCCCTCTCAGCTCTGGAAAGCTCCAGGGAAGGACAGCAGGACACCACCCAGCAGCTGCTAGTCAGTCCCTGCTGGGCTGGGGGCACCGGGACCCTGCTGCACCAGTGCAGGAGGGAAGGGAGGTGCTGGGGGTGCAGGGGCTGCATTTCCAGCAGGGGTGCCTGGAATCAGGAGATGTTTGGTCCAGGAGAGTCCAGAGGTTACGCAGCCTGTGAGCAGAGCCTCTGGTGGTGTAAGCAGCCAGCCCATGAAGGGAATCGGGTGACTCTCACTGAGTTTTAGCCCGAGCAAAAGCATCCAGACCTCGGCAGAGCAGAGTGCCCTGCCCTGGATCAGATCCCAGCTCTGCCCAGCACAGGGGGAATCTCCTCTTCCTGGGATGCCAGAGAGCAGAGTCCCTGAGCCTGCTGAGAGAAACAGCAATTTAATCAGTGTTGAAACACGCTGTCCCCTGAAAGGAAATGGAATTTCCACGAGACTGTGGAGAAGCAGGACAGGATTCCTGCAGCGGGGAGCTTTCATTGTGAGAGGAGGATTTTTTGTGAGCAGCCAGTCAGAAGCCCGACGGTTCCACTCTGGACCAGCAGTCCTTGTCCTTCAGAGGTCTCCCTGTAATGGAGGAGTCACTTAAAATAACATTAGGGCAGCGACAACAGCACCGATTTGCCTGATAAAGCCTTTATCCTAATCTTGATAGGAGCTGACAATTGGTGTCATCCCGAGTTAGCAGCTCTGAGCTGCAGCCCCAGTCCTGCTGGAAGCACTGAGCTGCAGCTCCTGGAGGGATTTTACTGCCTTGGAAGCTTGTGCAAAACACAGAAACTCAGTTTTCCCAGAGTCGTGCTTCTTTGTAGTCCCTGGCAGAAGAATTGGATATTGGGCAGGAATTGTTCCTGGGAGGGTGTGAGGCCCTGGCACAGAGCGCCCAGATTTGCTGGGGCTGCCCCTGGATCCCTGGCAGTGCCCAAGGACAGGCTGGACACTGGGGCTTGGAGCAGCCTGGGACAGTGGGAGGTGTCCCTACCAGGGCAGGGGTGGAATTAAATTGTCTTTAGGGTCCTTTGCAACCCAAACCTTGCTGAGATTCAGTGGAAAGCCAGGTGGATGTGCATCCATGGGGACACCAGGGGAACGCAGGGATCCAGGAGGGACCTGCTGTGCCAAGGAACCTCTGCAGGTTCCTGTGATGTGAAACACGGCCCTGTTTGCGTTCTCCTCCCACCTCTGTGTGTCTGGCAGCTCTGATAACTGCAGGTATTTACACCTCCCGTCCCTTTGGCTGAGCTCCCTTTCAGCTGCCATCCATCCCTGAGCGGGCAGACAGCTGAAAGTGGGTCAGATTAATCTGAGTGTGGACAAATGAATCCTGTTCTAAGTGACAACTTCTGTCATGTGCAATTCACCCTTCTCCCCGCTGTGCCTCGAACAGAGCCGCGTGTGCAGCCTGCAGACGCCGGCGTTCTGGAGGAATTGCTTCGTTTTTATTCGCTTTTTTCTGGCTGTCACTGGAGATGTCGCAGACAGGCAGCTGCACCAGGGAAGTGCCCTGTCTGATGTCCACGGGCTGCTGCAGTTGAGTCACAGAAGGCTCCCCCTTGTGCAGGGTCTCAGCCCAAATGACAGCTGGGTGACACTGGGTGGCTCCCAGAGGGTGGGTGCTGGCCACTGCTGCTCATGGTCCCGGCCTCACCTCTTTGCTCCTGCCTGGGAGAGCCCAGACGTGCCAGGACAGCTGGGAATTGTCAAAGCAGAATGTTTAGGATGGAGGGGAAGCCTCCAAGCCTTCAGGGGTTGGAACTGCTTGGGCTCCAAGGTCCCTTCTGACCCCGACCCCTGTGGGGTTTTCTGGCTCTGTGACCTTTAAAGACCAGCACCACATCAGCAGGGGAGGGCAGGAATTTGGGAGGCTAAAGGCAGACCCAGCAGTCGGGGAGCCTGTGCCGCCTACCCGAGCTGCAGCAGGGAGGGGACAGTGGCCACCTGAGCCTCTGCAGGGCTGGGGGACCCTGAGGGTGCAAAGCAGCCTTTGCCAGAGGTGCCCCAGGGTGTCCCAGCGCAGGGCACGGGGTCACTGCAGGAAAAGAGGCAGGAGAGGCATCAGAGCCAGCCAGGAGAGCTCAGGGGCATTAAACAGGGCAGGGGAGGCATCAGAGTCAGCCAGGAGAGCTCAGGGGCATTAAACAGGGCAGGGGAGGCATCAGGGTCAGCCAGGAGAGCTCGGGGGCATTAAACAGGACAAGGGAAGGCATCAGGGTCAGCCAGGAGAGATCGGGGGCATTAAACAGGACAAGGGGAGGCATCAGGGCCAGGCAGGAGAGCTCGGGGGCATTAAACAGGGCAGGGGAGGGCTGTCAGGGTCCCACTCAGGGCAGGGTCTTTGCCCCACACAGCTCCCCCGAGGGCAGGGGACACTGCAGAGCTGCCCTCACGCCTGTGCCTCACCTCTGGGCAGGAGAAGCAGCAGCAGTGCTCCCATGCCCTGTCAAAGCTCCTGTGCTGGTGAACATCCCACCTTGGTGTGCCCTCTGCTTCAATACCTGCAGCTCCTGCTGCACTCCCCAGCCTCTGCTCAGCCTCGGGCCAAAAACAAGCACGGCGCCGAGGGCTGATTTGTGTTGTGACATTTGCAGGCATTTTCCTGCCTGTGGAGACTGAGAAGTGACCAGCACAGATTTAATTGTGCTGGTGGGCTGCTCTGACAGAAAGGGCCGAGCTCTTTTCACAGTGTGCCTCCAAAGGCTCTGGGGGAGGCACAGCGGGCTGGGCAGAGGGCACTGAAAAGCTCCCTGCTCACTCCCCAGTTATGGTAACGAGGGGCAACGTCAGGGTTTGCGTCTTTGCCTGCTCGGGAGACTTCTCTGGGCTCATTTTGGATTTCCTCTGAATTGCCCCAGCCACTGCAGATGGATGCTGTGCAGGACAGGGGGTTGGTTGTTGCTCACCAGGCTTTGGTGGCAGCTGCTTTCTGCCTCTGCCCTGAGCTCTCTCCTGCTGCCATTCAGGTGCTGCTCTAATTGCAGGAACAAGTTTTTGTCACGTGTCCTCCTCCAACTGCACAGATGAGACGTGATGCTGCTCCATCTCCCTCGTCTCTGAACTGCTGTTCAGGGGGTAAAACGGGTGCACTCGAGTCCTGGAAAGGTCTTGTCACTAAGCAAGGCCCGAGCAGATCCTGTGCTGAGGAAATCGGTGCCACCAGCAATAACAAAATCCTGAGTAAGACCCACAGTCCTCTCCAAATCACCAGCTTAAGGTTAAAATCTTTTTACAGAGGCCCAGCGTGTGTGTCACTCATCAGTCTACTCATATTTGAGTTGCTTGAGGCCTCACTTTTCACCTTTCCTCCATAATTACAAGCGGTTTCACAAATTAATCACAGAGAGGGAAGAAAAAAAAAAGGCATAATCATGTAAGTGGTGGGAGTGGGTGCACCCACTGCTGAAATATTCCTGAGAAACTCTGCTGCCAGCTGAGGGCTCCTGAAAGGGTTTGGAAGGAAGGAACTTATGCCCAAATGTAAATTCATGTGCAACACAACCTTCGGATCACCCTTTTCCCATGGGTGAGCTCTGCCTGTGGCAGAGACCCCTGGCGTGTGTCCTTTGAGCAAACACAGGGCCAGGAGTTTGGAAGGCTGGGTGTCGTGTTGGAGCTGCCCTGAATCCAGGAACCTGTGAGGGATCCATCCCTGGGCACACACAGGGACACAGGGACACACACAGGGACACAGGGACACAGGGACACACACAGGGACACAGGGACACAGGGACACAGACACACACACAGACACAGGGACACACACACACAAACACACACACCCCCTCCACGTCTCTCTCTCTTACTGAAGACATTTCCAAAGCCTGGCAGGCCAGAGGGAAGAGCCCTGGGCAGGGAAGGCTGTGCACACTCAGGGCTTGCACATCCAACCCTTCCTGGAGGGCTGCAAGGGGCTGGGCTGGCACCCAAGGAGGAGGAGGAGGATGGAGAGTGGACTGCAGGGTCACCCCTGTTCCTGGGAAATGCTCTGCTCCAGGCCATGTTCTGTTGGGTAATTGCATGCAAAACTCTGCGTTTAAGGCACTCAGCAACCAAATTAAACCAAAATGATGGAGTGACATCTTTTTCTGGAGAGTCTGTGAGAATCCCAGAGCAGCACTGAGGTTCTTCACAGCAGAGCTGCTTTTCTAACCTGGCCCATTTCCCACTCCCTGATGGACAGCTGGGATGATATGAATGAACACAGCCCACATTAAAGGGATCCAAAGCCCTTGGCTGACCTCAGCTTGTGCCAACAGGTGGGAAAGCTTCCCAAGCAGGGGCTGGTGCACAAGGGATCCGCCAGCTCTCCCTGTGACAGCCAGTGACCCCCAGGGAAGCACCAAGGCCTCCCACAGGAGGGCCAGAGCCTGGCACAACATCCTCCAGACACAGGGCAGCCCAGGGGACACGGGGAGAAGGACAGGAGCAATCCCTGAGCGGGATAATTTAGGTGGGCTGAGATATTTAAATGACATATGGGGATGCAATTCCTTATCCAGAGGATGTGAGGCCCTGGCACAGGGTGCCCAGAGCAGCTGGGGCTGCCCCTGGATCCTTGGGGCAGCCTGGGACAGTGGGAGGTGTCCCTGCCATGGCAGGGGGGGGCACTGGGTGGGATTTAGGGTCCCTTCCATCCCAAACCATCCCGTGATCCTGTAACACTGTCCAGGGCGTCAGCAGCACTGAGGCTCACAGTGTGATGATGATGTGAGGATGCTGATGGTGGCAATGAAGAGGGTGTGAGGTTTGGATGCCAAGGCAGGGGTTTTGCAGCCATCCCGGGGGAATGCAGCAGTGGGGTGGCAGCGCTGGTGGTGCCACCGAGAGCGAGCACAGAGAGAGGGGTGGTGGAAAAGCAGGGCTGAGAGCTCGGGCTGGGTTCTGATGGAAGAGGGAGGCCCAGGGGTGGCTGGGGCATGCACTGAGAGCCCTCAGTAAGTGCAGGGATGTGGCACCACCTGTCAGCCTGTCAGACAGGGAGAGAAGAAGATCCCCAGGGCAGAGGTTGGAGCAGGACAAAAACCAAACCAGGAATTACAGCCCTGGGAGGGCACTCAGCAGTGGATCAGCTCCCAGGGGCTGTGCTGGATGTCCAAGGACACAGAAATCACTCACCACACGTGGCAGTCACTCCACTGCCCAGCCCTGGTGTCCCACAGGCCTCCCCCATCACTCCCTGAGGGGATTTTAGGGATCAGGTCAATCAATGGAACCCCAAGGGCTGGGGATGGCCCTCACACCCTGCCCCAGTGGGGAGAGCCACTCCAGGCTGTCCCAGGCACCTGCCAGGGCTGGGGCCTTGGGGTGGCACCGCTGATGGGCACAGGGAATTCTGGATGAGCTGGGAGTGGTCCTGTCCCGCTCCTTGCCATGAGCCCAGGGTGACCCTGAGCAGATCCCCACTGTTCCAAACACTCTTGGCTTCTAGGCCAAGAAAAATCCAAAATCCCTGCCCATGGCAGGGTGGAATGGGATGGTCTTTGGGGTCTCTTCCAACCCAAATCCCTCAGGAAGTCTGTGATTTTCAGAGGAACACTCCCAGTCCCCCCCAGCTCTCAGTGCTCTTCTCCTGAACAGATTGGACACCTCCAGAGAGCTTTTAAATGCAATTTATTTTCCCTTCAGAGGAAGCCAGCATTGAATATTGGAAGGAGAGGAGAAGGTTGGGAAGGAGCAATGGGGCATCCCGAACAAATCCCCGCTGGCTCTGGTAGTTTTGTGCAATTGGGCTGCATCTGTCACATCTGATTAGATTGTGTTGTCCTTTTTTATCTCCCTGATCTATGCTATGATTCTTCTGGTTTTATGCGACATTTCCTTGGCAATAGAACTGCTTGGATTAGATATTCAGAGTGTTTCCCTCACCATAAAACATCCAAATTGCAAAGGGTATTTATTTGCACAGTTATGTTTTGCTTTGTCTTTTTGTTTATTTTTAATGTTGCTTTTTTATGATATTTTTTGTGTGCTGGTGCTGCTTGTAAAGAGGATCCATGTGGCTTTTTGCATTAAAAAATATCAGACTTAAATTTAGATCAGGGCTACCAAGTTTGTACTTGGGCAAGGACAGATTTGGACCTTGGTGTTCCAGGAACTGCATCGCCCTTCCCGTGGCCTGGTGTCAGCAAAGGCAGTAAATCCATGGAGTCTGAAACAGAGAACCATGGAGTGGTTTGGCTCTGAAGGGACCTTATAAATCATCATGGACAGGGACAGCTTCCACTGGACCAGGTGTCCAGCCTGGCCTCGGACACTGCCAGGGATGGGGCAGCCACAGGTGCTCTGGACAACTGTGCCAGGGCCTTTTAGCTCAAAAAGTTCAGGGGAGGCAAAAATCCCACCCAGAATGAACATCATCCACCCCTGACTTTGCTGCAACATCCCTGGGCTGTATCGTGACTTGTAAAAACATTGCTGGGAATAGTGACAGAAATAGAGACCAAGGGCTGGTGTTCCCCAAGCTGTGACATCTCCAGGGGCTGGTGGTCCCCAAGCTGTGACACTTCCATGGCTGGTGTTCTCCAAGCTATGACATCTCCATGGCTGGGGTTCTCCAAGCTATGACATCTCCATGGCTGGGGTTCTCCAAGCTATGACATCTCCATGGCTGGGGTTCTCCAAGCTATGACATCTCCATGGCTGGGGTTCTCCAAGCTATGACATCTCCATGGCTGGGGTTCTCCAAGCTATGACATCTCCATGGCTGGGGTTCTCCAAGCTATGACATCTCCATGGCTGGGGTTCTCCAAGCTATGACATCTCCATGGCTGGGGTTCTCCAAGCTATGACATCTCCATGGCTGGGGTTCTCCAAGCTATGACATCTCCATGGCTGGGGTTCTCCAAGCTATGACATCTCCATGGCTGGGGTTCTCCAAGCTATGACATCTCCATGGCTGGGGTTCTCCAAGCTATGACATCTCCATGGCTGGGGTTCTCCAAGCTATGACATCTCCATGGCTGGGGTTCTCCAAGCTATGACATCTCCATGGCTGGGGTTCTCCAAGCTATGACATCTCCATGGCTGGGGTTCTCCAAGCTATGACATCTCCATGGCTGGGGTTCTCCAAGCTATGACATCTCCATGGCTGGGGTTCTCCAAGCTATGACATCTCCATGGCTGGGGTTCTCCAAGCTATGACATCTCCATGGCTGGGGTTCTCCAAGCTATGACATCTCCATGGCTGGGGTTCTCCAAGCTATGACATCTCCATGGCTGGGGTTCTCCAAGCTATGACATCTCCATGGCTGGGGTTCTCCAAGCTATGACATCTCCATGGCTGGGGTTCTCCAAGCTATGACATCTCCATGGCTGGGGTTCTCCAAGCTATGACATCTCCATGGCTGGGGTTCTCCAAGCTATGACATCTCCATGGCTGGGGTTCTCCAAGCTATGACATCTCCATGGCTGGGGTTCTCCAAGCTATGACATCTCCATGGCTGGGGTTCTCCAAGCTATGACATCTCCATGGCTGGGGTTCTCCAAGCTATGACATCTCCATGGCTGGGGTTCTCCAAGCTATGACATCTCCATGGCTGGGGTTCTCCAAGCTATGACATCTCCATGGCTGGGGTTCTCCAAGCTATGACATCTCCATGGCTGGGGTTCTCCAAGCTATGACATCTCCATGGCTGGGGTTCTCCAAGCTATGACATCTCCATGGCTGGGGTTCTCCAAGCTATGACATCTCCATGGCTGGGGTTCTCCAAGCTATGACATCTCCATGGCTGGGGTTCTCCAAGCTATGACATCTCCATGGCTGGGGTTCTCCAAGCTATGACATCTCCATGGCTGGGGTTCTCCAAGCTATGACATCTCCATGGCTGGGGTTCTCCAAGCTATGACATCTCCATGGCTGGGGTTCTCCAAGCTATGACATCTCCATGGCTGGGGTTCTCCAAGCTGTGACATCTCCAGGGGCTGGTGTTCCCCAAGCTGTGGTACCTCCATGACTCACCTCTTCCAGACTGCTGTATCTCCAAAACATTCCATGGTTTGACACAGGACATGTCAATACATGGACATTTCCCCCAGCACAGGCATCAGCTCCTCCTGCTCTCCATGTCCCCACCAAGCAAATCTCTGACCAAATGTCAGAGACAATTCACCCAGGTGATCGTGGCACAGCTCCTGGCCAGCTCTGGCCCTGGATGTTCCTCCTGCCATATGAGTTACACTCATTCCATCAGCAGAGATTTTCAGCACTGTATTCCTCTGAGATTCTCCTCATCCGCAGTTTTTGTTTCTGGATCCTTGCCGGCTCCCCTCTCCCTGCCCAGGTTTTGTGGCCTCACACCCCGTGCCCACAGGGCAGTGCTGGGCCCTGCTGAGCTGGGCAGCACGGCTGGGATGGTGTCTGGACCCTGCGGGAGGTGCCTGGAAAGCCCTGCACTCCCTCTGCACAGTTTGGTGAGTTAAACTCGGCTCACAGATCACTCAGGGGATTTCAGCCCTGCCAAAGGCAAGGGCTTGGGAGTGCAGGAGCTTTGGGTCCCTCCCAACCCAAACCACGCAGGGGTTCCGTGGGATTGCTCTGAGCTCCACGTCCCTGCAGAGAGAGGCTCAGCTGCAGGAGCCCAGCGGGTGAGGAGCCTCGGGGTGACATCCATCCCCACCCTGTGGCCTGTGGCCAGCTCTGAGGTTGGTGAGGAGCAGGAAGAGGTGTCAGGAGAATGGTGGAAGTGCCCCCACTGTCCCCGTCTCACACCCCCAGGCCCCAGGACCAAACACAGCCCTGTGGGTAACAGCTGGCACTCCCCCCCTGGGCCTGACCCCAGCCCACCTAACCTGGTCACATCTCTGGGCCAGAGGAATCTTTTCCCATTTTCATCCAGGATCAGCAGGGCTGAAAGAGTCCTATTAAAAACCAACTTTGTGCCTGTGTGTGCATGTGCTCGGAAGATAAATACAATCCCTTGGACTGAGTGTCTAATAAACTCCTTTCTGGAGTCTGCTGATTATCCCCACGGAGGTGAATCCATGCTGATGAATTAGCAATGGAGTGTTGGAGGAGTCCTGGGTCCTGTCTGCTGAGGCAATTTTCCTGCTGAGGTAACGAGTGTTTGCCAAGCCAAATATCCAACAGTCTTATCTTTGTCTCTCTGTTTGCAGGAGAACAATTCCCAGCTTCCTCACCAAACCCTGGCCATGGAGAGGGAATGGCTGAAAGGCTGAGCTGCTTTGAGAGATGGGAAAGGGGCTGGGTGAAGCTTTGCAGCTCAGCTCAAACACAAGATGTGTTAAATAAAGCCAGCAGTGATGGACAGAGCAGCTCCCGCAAGGCTCGGGGCCAGCCCTGCCCCTTCTCTTGTCCAAGGAGACCTTGGGCCTGCAGCTCAGAGATGTCACCTGGGCTTTGGGTGCTCTGGCAGGGAAATGACAACAGCCAGGGGTGTTGGTGGCCCTGTACCACAGCAAGGGAGCCACAGACTGGTACAGGACAAACCTCTGGGAGCAGAGCAAGAACCATTTCTGAGAACAGAGGGCTGAGCCCTGCATCACCCTGATTGTTCAAGGGCAGCGGAGCTGGGGGAATGCACACAGCCAGCCCTGAGGGGACTGGGCAGCAGGGACAGGGACAGGACAGCAGGGACAGGGATGGGACAGGGACAGGGACAGGGGCAGGAACAGGACCAGCAGGGGCAGGAGGACCAGGCTGGACAGGGAAGGAGCTGCAGATGAATTTGGCAGTGCACCACATCCTTGTAAAGTCATGCAAAAAAACAGCAGGCAAAGCCCGTGGCTGCCCAGGTCCTGCTCCCACACAGACCTGAAATGAATTTTCTGCCCCAGGACTGAATGTAACTCCTGTTTTCTGCCGCAGGACTGAACGCCCCCCACTGCAGCTCCCGGGATAAGCAAGGCAAGGGAAATTCCAGCACTTGCCAATGGAAAGCCCCTCTCCTGAGCCCTGTCTGGCCCTGAGCTCAGCACGCTGGGCTCTTCAGTGGATGTTGTGGGTGAGTTACTGAAATGATACTTTGCAGACAGGGTTTTTTTTCTACTTAACAAATTCTTTGCCTTTGTATGGCCCTAGATCAAGGCTGAATCCATACAGGCTCTTTTTGTCTTTCCAAAGGCTGTTCAAAGCTTTCCAGGCTGCATCCCCCAAAGCTGCCTGCTGCCACTGGAGCTGCCGTGCTTGAAGGGCTGTGCCAGGTGTGAGCACCTGCCCCTGCCCTCAGCCAAGGGTGACAAGGCTGGGCTCACATTCCCCCTTGGCATTTCCCCCAGCCCGGCTCTGCTGCACTGGAGCCAGAGAAGGCTCCCTAACACAGGAGGTCAGATGAGAAGGCAAAGGATGGAGCACACGGTGTGGGGCAGAGCTGTGGGAAGTGCTCCATGATCCATTTTCCCATTCTGGATCTCCCCAGGCTGGCTGTGGGGAAGGACCAGCAATCCAGGATGTCCCAGCTCCAGCCAGGGGATGCAGCATTCCCTGCTGGCCCACGGCTGTGGCAGCATTTGCATTTAGATAGAACAGTTATGAGCTCAAACAGCCTTTTGTCACCACAGCTGCTGCTCACAGCTGCTCCTTGATGGAAAAAGGTCCCTTCTGGTGGTCACACGTAGGGGCACTGCAGTCCTTGGGTGTCTTCCCCCCTTCCTCCCAATAAAAGCATGGGCTGGAGGTGCCGGAGAGCAGAAAATTCCCCTGTGGAATTTCCCTTTCTTCACTCTGGGCTCTGACAGATGGGTGGGAGGGGGAGGCTCTGCCCCCAGCCCCTGACCAAGAGCATTTCTGTGAGGGCTGCTGCAGGCAGGGGCTGAACGGACCCAGGACAGGGGAGGTGCTCTGCGTCATCCATCGGGGCTGCAAAGGGGCTCAGCTTCCATGGTCTGCAGGCACAGAATGGGTTGGAACCCTAAAGACAATTTAATTCCACCTCCTGCCGTGGCAGAGACCCCTCCCACGGTCCCAGGCTGCTCCAAGCCCCAGTGTCCAACCTGGCCTTGGGCACTGCCAGGGATCCAGGGGCAGCCACAGCTGCTCTGGGCACCCTGTGCCAGGGCCTGCCCACCCTCCCAGCCAGGAATTCCTTCCCAAAATCCCATCTTACCCTGCAGTGGAAGCCATTCCTGTCCCTCCAGGCCCTTCTCCAGATTTCTTGTGCCAATCCTGGTGCAATCCCCCCTCTCTCCATGCAGGGACCCTTCAGGTCAGGCACCCTTGGACATCCCAAATGCCCTCACACATCCGCCTGTGAGGAAATGAGCCAAGCCCTAAATAAACACCCTGGAGCTTGGGGAGGAATGCAGCCGAGCCTGTGTGTGCCCCCAGGGAGCAGAACTCCCCAGATTCCTTGCACTACACCAACCACTTCCAGCAAATTCCAGCCTGAGCTCCCTGCCCTGCAAGGACAGAGACTCCAGGGTGTGAATCTGGAGCTGGACATCCCCTGGAGTGCTTTTGACGTGAAAGAAAATACAATTACCAGTTTAAATACACTCTGTGTGATCACAGAAATGTTTAGGTCAGAAAAGACCTCAAGGATTGAGCCCAACCATTCACTGCCAGGACACAGCAGCACCGAGAACCTTTGTGCAGGACCTAGGGGTGACATTGGTGGCATTGTGACATGGGTGACACAGAGACAGCCCCAGGAAGGCAGCTCAGACCCCCAGTCAGCACATCCCTCCCCTGGGATCAGGGCCATGATCTCCCATTTATCCACAGCGGTGTCCGGAGGTTTCCAGCCAGCTCTGGGACTGCACAGGGCTCCAGGATCATCCTCCTCACCAAAAAAAAAGGCCAATCCACTGCAGCTGGACGATTTTTCTGCTGGATCACAGTGGCCTGGGGGAGGTCAGTGACCACGGATGTGGGGGAGCTCCCACTGTCCACTCCTGGAGCTGGGGATGGGATAAAAGCCAAGCACCCAACACAGGACTGGACCAGGGACACGAACCCTGTGCTTCCCTCTCCAGGAAGTGCCCCCTGCCTCTTGCAGATCTACTGCTGGTTTGTTTACCAACCTCATTTTAAAACTAATATTAACCAGCATTAGGCTCTTGACAGGGCTGGGTTTTTCCCCTTCAGTGGTGAAATTGGATGTGAATTTTGAATTTTCCAGTCAATTGAGCAAGCTAAGCACTGGTGATGCAACAGGCCCTGTAACGTGTGTGTATGTTTTATTCCATTTTTCCTTGAGGAATCTGTATCAGAATAGACACAAGGAAAAGATGAAAAGAATAGGAGATACTGTAAATTACAGGGTCAATCCTTAGGGGACTCTGAAATCTTTCCCAAGTTATTTTCCTTTGCATCCTGGGGCTTATCCCAGGGTCCTCCTAAGCAGTGATATTCCTATAGCTTCAAACCTGTCAGGTGTGAAGGCTGGAAGGAAAAAGGCTTCAGACAGAACTGGGAGGAGCAGAGTTAGTTGGAAATGGGACCCTTGCTCAGCAGCAAACAGCAGGAAGTGTCCATTCTGGGATGGAAATGTCAGTCTTTACTATGGAATCAGGAGTCCTGGGTCAGGTTTAGGAGTTCAGGAGCAATTCTGGAAAGCCTGGATTCAGGAGGGGTCATGGCAAACCTGGAGCTTAGACCTGAACTGGGGTAACCCAGAAAAACCCTTTCCCAAAATTCACCTGTTTGGGCTCTTCCCATGGAGCCAGGCCCACCCACGGAGCCCTTCAGCAGCGGTGGAAGTTTCCCGGTGACAAACCCCATCCACAGCCCCGGGAACACCAACTCCAGCAGCTCCAGGATGAGGGCTAGCTGCGGGTCGGGTCCTTCCCTGCCACTCCAGAGCCCGCAGCAGCACAAACCCAGCGGGATAATGCCAAGTTCCAGCCAGCAGGGAGCTGGCCCTGGCTCCCAGCAGGCTCTAAATCTGCATTTGGGCAATCAGGGTTTATTTGCCATATGCTCCCTCTTGACACGGTGTGTTTTATGCACAGGAGGGAGGATTTGCATCGGGAGCCCCCTGGGGAGCAGCAGATGGGCACGGCCAGGGCTCGGCAGCTCCTCATCCTGCCAGGGCTCACTCCTCCTCCAGCCTGGGGCTGTTTGCAGTCCAAATGTGAGACAGGTGTGACTGGCACCGATAGAGTGCCGCAAATTCCTTTCCTCTTCCCAGACCGGTGTGACTGTCTCCATCCTGAGCAGGAGCTCTGCTGTCCGGGGGGAACGTCCCAGTGCTCCCCGTCCACAGCTTTGGGATGTTCTTACAACAGATAGGGACCGATTTCCTGGTTTTAACCTGAATTTTGATGCCCAAAGAGCAGTCCTGACTGAAATGCTGCCCTCAGGCTTCCCATTTCTTTCTGTCCTTCTGACAGAACCAAGATTTTAGGACTTCCAGTCTCCCCAGATCCCTCCTGCCTCACTCTGCCCATTCAGGATACACTCCCAGCTCGAACCTTTTCCCTCCTCCCTTGCAAGGGCTGGCAATAAATCACCTGTGAGTCCCCAGCTCTGTTCCAGTGCCAGAGCACATCTGTGTCCCGGGGTTGCCAGCCGTGTGCAGGGGGCTCCGAGCCACAGCGACTTTGGTGCTCCTGCAGGTCTGCAGGAAACATCCCGGCTCAGGGCCGGCCTGGAGCAGGGACACGCTCATTTCCCAGCTCACACGGGCTGGCAGGACTTTATTAAAGCCCAGACAAGCCTGACACCTCGGTGACAGAATATAATTTCCCTAACCAAGTGTCTTGACACCAAAAATTAGGCTAAATTGCATTATTTTAAAGGAGCAGATGGGAATGCTAAACATTTGCCCAGGGAAAAGCTGGGACTGCCAAAGTCCGTGGTGCCACCGAGGGGCTCCTGCTGGGCCCTTCAGCCAGGGCAGGGCAGGGCAGCAGCCAGAGGCAAAGCCCACCCCTGGATGCTCGTATTCCTTCCCAAGGAACAGCCTTGCCCAGTCCCAAGCACAGCACCCTGGGCTGCGGTACAAGGGCAGGTTTGCAGAATCCCGGGACCACTGAGGCTGCAAAATCCCTCCAAGGTCACAGAGTCCCAGTTGTGCCTGACCCTGCTTGTCCCCAGAGCACTGAGTGCCACCCCCAGGCCTTCCTTGGACACCTCCAGCGATGGGCACTCCAAACCTCCCTGGGCAGCCCCTGCCAATTTTCCCTCTTCCCTTGCAAGGGTTAACAATAAATCACCTGCGAGTTCCAGGCTCTCACTCCCCAAACCTGTTCCAAGGGGCATTCCAGTGTGTGCATTTGATACATTGGGCAGGAATTGTTCCTGGGAGGGTGTGAGGGCCTGGCACAGGGTGCCCAGAGCAGCTGTGGTTGCCCCTGGATCCCTGGCAGTGCCCAAGGCCAGGTTGGACACTGGGGCTTGGGGCAGCCTGGCACAGTGGGAGGTGTCCCTGCCATGGCTGGGGTGGCACTGGTCTGCCCGCTTCCCTGGGGAAATCGCTGAGGAAACAGGGACACACCTCAAAGCCTTGTCCCTGTGGGATGAAGCCCCTGTGCCCACATTTCCCTGGAGGGCAGCAGCAGAGAGGGGAATCCCAGGGAAGGGAATCCCGGGGAAGGGGAAGGGAGAGAAATCTCTGTCACCCCATCCCAGGAGCTGGGAGGGCCCTGCAGGTCCCAGCAGAGGCACAGCTGAGGGAAGGACACCAGACCAGAGGTGGGAGTCCCTGCCCAGGGCTCCCTGCCAGCCCTGGCACCGAGGGCTCCTCTGGCAGGGCACAGCTGAGCTCAGCACACCCAGCTCAGCTGCCCAGGCCAGCTCTGACCCAAGCCAGGCTGCATCTGAGCACTGCTGAGCTTCAGACCCTGGGAAAGCCCCGAGTTTGCCAAATCTGCCTCACGTCTGCCCTGGAGCTGTTTGGAGCTGGCTCCAGCGAGGAGCAGAGAGACACTGTCACAGTGACAGAGTGACAGAATGACAGAGTGACATCCATGCTGACACTCCAGGACTTCCCCTGGACAGCAGGGCTGCCACAGCTTGGATTTTACAGTGGCACTTTTCAGGATGCTTTCCAAGTGGCCAATGTGCTTTTGAATCCCGGGCTCCATATCCAGCTGTCACATCCACAGCTTGGAGAAGGATGACACGTTTGGCCCTCTGAACATTCTCTTGTTCCATGTCCAAGGTTCCTCATCCCTGATCTGAAACACCATCAACTGGGGGTCTCTGCACAAATAAAACAACCCAAGAACTCCGGGGAATTTCTATAAATGCAAACCCAAGTGCAAATTGGAGCAGATTGGGCAATTTCTGCAGACTCAGGAAGCAGAAATGCAAGGAGTTTTTAAGAAACAGTTGTGAAGAAAGCAATCAAAAGGACAACAACAACAACAATCAAAAAAAAAAAGAGAAGTAGTTGTGGAAAAAAAATTAGTGTGCTGGAAATGGCAGCGTTTACCTGGAAAGGAACCCCCCAGGAGAGCAAACAGATAATGCTGAGGGAGGAGAAGATGGGGGAAGCAACAGCAGAGAGGAAAAGCAGCAAAGAGGCTGAGCTGGGTGAAGAGAGTGAGTGCCATGAAAGCAGCAGAGAGAACACAAACCATCGTTAATTAGGGGAGCAAACAGAAATAATGAGCAACCAATTGCAGGGAGCTTTGGCAATTAGCAGCACGAAGCGCAGCGCTCCTGCACGGGGCAGGCTCCAGGACAGCCTCCCCTGCAGGGAGCTGGGCTCGGCTGCAAGGCGGGACACCGGCCCGGGGCAGGCTGGCACAGCTGGCACAGCTGGCACAGGCAGGACAGCTCTGGCACCTGAGGGAACAGCTGGGCAACACACAGAGGCTGGAAAAGTGTGGGGGGCAAAGGATTTCAGGAAAGCATTCCAGCTTGATAATGCTCTGAGAAAGGTAAGTGTGCATTTGATGGATTGGGCAGGAATTGTTCCCTGGGAGGGTGTGAGGCCCTGGCACAGGGTGCCCAGAGCAGCTGTGGCTGCCCCTGGATCCCTGGCAGTGCCCAAGGCCAGGCTGGACACTGGGGCTTGGAGCACCCTGGGACAGTGGGAGGTGTCCCTGCCCATGGATGGGGTGGCACTGGGTGGGCTTTGAGATCCCTTCCCACCCAAACCATTCCGGGGTTCTGGAATTCCAGACACCCCTGTGCCTGATCAGTCGCCTCTGGGTGGTGCCGCCTCAACAACGGCTCAGGTGTGTTTGAGGATGTTGAAGGTCTGGCTTCTGTCCAAGCTTCCTGTGAGGATCCCAGCCCTGTGGCTGACCCTGGCCAGTACTGGGAGGTGGAGATGCCCAAAAAGGGAATTCCCAGCAAAGGGAATCCTGGACACGGAGCCTGGACAGAGAGCTTGGACAGAGATCCTGGACACAGCATGGAACCAGCTGCTCCAGAGGGGCAGCTGGGATTTACAGGGGGAAGGCAGCAAATGACAGAGGGGTTTTAAGCAGGCTGGGGCACAGAAATGACCTACGGAGACTAAATCTATTCTGAGAATGCATCTGGGCACCTGCACTGGTTTTTCCTTCATATTTCCAAGCTCTTTTTCCCAGCTGTCAGCAGTGCAGGCACGGGCCATGGAACAACCTTTAGCTCCTGCAGAGCTGAAGGAAAATAAACCAAACAAATCAAAGAGTCCCCTTGAAACCCATTGGGCTGGGACACAACTGAGTGAAATATTTATGACAGAGTTCCTCCATCAAAAGGGCAAGAGGGAAACATGAGCTGAAGCAATGGGTAAGGAGCAGAGGCAGGATCTGTCAGCCTGGTGGAGCCAAATAGAATTTCAGATGCAGACACACTGGTGTTTGAAAAGAGACTTCTTGGTGTGATTTTGTTTGCTTGGGAGACCTGTCCTATTTCATCTTTTCTTTTCCTTGTTCTTGGAATTATTGAAGTATCCAGGACAGCTCTTGCAAATCAAATATGAGCCCTATGCCTTTCACTTTCTCCCTCAAAGAAACCTTTTCTCCAATTAAAAATGAGGGGAATTCAGCTCAAGCCCGGCTGATAGCACATCTTATTGTCTGTAAATCTTGGCAAAGCACAAAGCTTTCCATTTGAACTTTAATTCTGTTTTTTATCGGTATTATTCTGGGGGGACAGTGGAAACCCCACTTTTGTCATTTAGCCCATGGATCTGCGAAATAATTCCTCCTGCAGAACCAGAGCATCCCATGACAGTGAGAACCCTCCCACGCTGGAGATCAGAGTCTGAACCTCACGCCTGTGCCGGGTATTTATTGGTTGCCATCCTTTGTTTTACCTCCTTAGCTGACTTTCCTCCCGCTCCTCTCTCAGAGGTGCCATTCATTTCTCAGCTAAACATTTCATTCAGGGCCAATGGATTCTTTTTTGGGATAAATGGCTGTCACTGTCTCCTCTCAGCAGCAATTAAAGCTCTCAGCGTCCCAGGTGATGAGCAGTTCGTGCCTCTTGTCAAGTTCTTCTGGGGAAGGAGCTGGCTGTAATTCCACTGCCAGGAGGCACTGCCAGCTCCTGGATCCTCCCAGGGAAAAGGCCCTGGGATCCCCCAGCCCACTGCTCCTGGGATGCAGAGACTGATGCCTTAGGATTTTAGCTTTTCTATATTTCATATACTTGTAATCCTGCAGTTCTTCAGTGTGTAACTCTAAACTCCACGCACAGTGCTTGCTACTGTTCTCCCATATTGGTCAGGCACAACAATTCCTCTCCAGGCCTGGGAATCAAGGACGCCTCACTGCCTCAGCCCCCCAGAGATGTAAACAAAAGTGAGTTGGGGGGAGCAAACTTGGAGTAAATGACTTCATTACCTGAAGCCGTAATTGGGAGATTAACCCCCAATCTGCAAATGGACCAAACTGATAAAAGTGTGAAAATCTGTGATCCGGGGTCCATTATTGGGTGTAGCCTCTGGGGGGCTTCATGTGCTCAAGATGTACCTGAAGTTCAATAAATATAACCCCTTTTTTATTCCCTTAATTTTGTCTGCCCTCTGTTTTTGGGTAGTCCCAACAAGGCATCAAGACTCATTTGCTTCAGAGACATCAGGGATTTGCCCTCAGGGCGCTCCTTCCCTGGCCCCAGAGTCTTTCACTCAGCTCCCAGGCCAGAAAAGCTCTGGGCTTTCTTGTTTAAAGCTCCTCTGACCTTCCAGCTCTGTCCCACTGACTTCCTGCATCCCCAGCCAGCACTGCCCATCTGCCCTGTCCAGGTTATCCCAGCCCTGTGTGGGACAGATCCAGGCATGGATCTGAGGTAAGGCACAGACAGAAATCTCCCTCTCTCTGACTCTGACAGATAAAAGTGGGCTTGATTGCCCTTCGCGCCCACCCTCAGCCAGGCCGTGTCAGCACAGCTCACCCCACTGCTCTCCTGCCACTCCTCAAAACCCGTCCCGGGGATTGCCCACAGGAAATCTGAGCTCCAGCCATCCCCACGCAGTGAGAGGCACAGCTGGCTGCAGCTCGCAGCTGCTGGCGCTCCTGGCTCAGCCCACTGTTACACACACACGGTCAGTGCAGCCTGGGGGGGCCTGGGAATGGACTGACCACGATCCCTTCGGGATCACCCCTCTGTTACACACACACGGTCAGTGCAGCCTGGGGGGGCCTGGGAATGGACTGACCACGATCCCTTCGGGATCACCCCTCTGTCCAGCACCAGACCCCCAGCCTGGCACAAACCCCTCGTGTCCTCTGCCCCCGGCTCTGCCTGTGGGGGAGCATCCCCCAGAGCCTGGGGGTGCAGGGGCCCCACTCCTCATTCCCATTTCCATTCCCATTCTTGTTCTGCTCCTCATTCCCATTCCCGTTCAGCTCCTCATTCCCATTCCCGTTCAGTTCCTCATTCCCATTCCCATTCAGTTCCTCATTCCCATTCCTGTTCAGCTCCTCATTCCTCATTTCCATTCCCATTCAATTCCTCATTCCCGTTCCTATTCCTGTGTCCATTCCTATGCCTGTTCCCA
>WBMY01016348.1:412429-423249 GCA_013397315.1 Donacobius atricapilla
TGCCCATTCCCATGCCCATTCCCATTCCCGTTCCCATTCCCGTTCCCTGCCCCATTCCCATTCTCATTCCCGTTCCCCCTGCCGAGGAAGCCGTGCCCCCCGCAGGCCCTGCCATGGTCCCTCCCCCGGCCATCCCAGCCCATCCCATTGCCTCTGGCGGTGTCGGGCCCGGAGCCGCTGGACACTCACTCTGCTTGCGCGGTCACTGTTCCGGGCAGCAGGGCAGCGCCGTGGCCGCGTGTGGCTGAGCGGACACACGGAGATGTTGTGGCTGAGCGGACACACGGAGACGTTGTGGCTGAGGGGGCACACGGAGATGTTTTCTGGCTCGCTCGAGTGCAGGAAGATGAACCCAATGCACATCTGCTCCTGTCCCGGCTCACACCTCCCGTTCCGTGCTGGAGTTACCGAGCGCCCCTGGGGTTACTGAAGGTGGGCACAGTGAGAGCCGGAGAGCCTGCGTGGGGCAGGGGAATGCCGCCAGCGCGGGGGGCACAAGGGCTTTGTGTGGGAGCTGATGGAAGTTCACCCATCCCACCAGGGCTCATCCCACCTGCACCTCCCCAGGGAGGCCACACAGATCCCCAGGGATGCTCCAGGGGGAGCGTCCATCCGAATCCCGGCCTTCCAGCCCTGCAGGAACAACCCAGCGCATTCCCAGGCAGAACAAACCCCTCCCCACAAAGCAGCCGGGAGCTTCACAGATCACATCCCCTCCTTCCNGGGGGTGCAGGGGCCCCACTCCTCATTCCCATTTCCATTCCCATTCTTGTTCTGCTCCTCATTTCCATTCTCATTCAGCTCCTCATTCCCATTCCCATTCAGCTCCTCATTCCCATTCCCATTCAGTTCCTCATTCCCATTCCCGTTCATCTCCTCATTCCCATTCCCATTCAGTTCCTCATTCTCATTCCCGTTCAGTTCCTCATTCCCATTCCCATTCAGTTCCTCATTCCCATTCCTGTTCAGCTCCTCATTCCTCATTTCCATTCCCATTCAATTCCTCATTCCCGTTCCTATTCCTGTGTCCATTCCTATGCCTGTTCCCACTCCCATGCCCGTTCCCATTCCCATGCCCATTCTCGTGCCCATTCCCATTCATATTCCTGTTTCCCTTCCCATTCCCATGCCCATTCTCATTTCCATTCCCATTCCATGCCNTGGACACTCACTCTGCTTGCGCGGTCACTGTTCCGGGCAGCAGGGCAGCGCCGTGGCCGCGTGTGGCTGAGCGGACACACGGAGATGTTGTGGCTGAGCGGACACACGGAGATGTTTTCTGGCTCCCTCGAGTGCAGGAAGATGAACCCAATGCACATCTGCTCCTGTCCCGGCTCACACCTCCCGTTCCGTGCTGGAGTTACCGAGCGCCCCTGGGGTTACTGAAGGTGGGCACAGTGAGAGCCGGAGAGCCTGCGTGGGGCAGGGGAATGCCGCCAGCGCGGGGGGCACAAGGGCTTTGTGTGGGAGCTGATGGAAGTTCACCCATCCCACCAGGGCTCATCCCACCTGCACCTCCCCAGGGAGGCCACACAGATCCCCAGGGATGCTCCAGGGGGAGCGTCCATCCGAATCCCGGCCTTCCAGCCCTGCAGGAACAACCCAGCGCATTCCCAGGCAGAACAAACCCCTCCCCACAAAGCAGCCGGGAGCTTCACAGATCACATCCCCTCCTTCCTTCCCTCCTTCCCGGCCATGCCTGTCCTCAGACAACCCAGACTGTGCAGTTCCCTTGCCAGGAACACAATTCCAGTGCCCTTGGACTGTCTGCAGTCTGGGCTGGCAGCAGCAAAGGGCCAGAGGAGGCGGAGGAGGAGGAGGAAGGGTCAGGAAGGGAGGGAGAAGGGGAAGAAGAGAGAAGTGAGCAAAGCTTTGTGCACTAAAGTGGGCAGCAGCTGCTGCTGCGAAATGCAGATGGAAAGGAGCCAGCAGGAAGGATAGAATTTGCTCCCTGGCCTTCCCACATGGAGGGAAGAAGGAACCATTGGTTGAGGGTCTGGAAAAGAAAATTAAAGTCCAGGTGGTGAGGCTGGGTGAGGGCAGCCTGCATCAGCCTGCCAAAGGGGACACCTGGTCTTGCTCAGCTTCCTAAGGAAAACAAACATCCTCTGCCCTCCTTAAATCCTGCTTTGGGAGTGCTGGATGGGGAAGCTGGGATCCACACACAGCCTGGAGCTGGGCTGTGATAGAGGGGCATGGATGCACTCGGGATTTGGGGCTCAGGGCTCTATTTACCACCCGGGGTGGGAATTTCTGTTGTGTCCATCACCTTTTCACCCCTCCAGGCTGGAGATGTTTCTGCCTGAGCAGGTGGGGATTCCTCAGGGGATACCATCCTCAGCTGCACTCAGGAAACACCAGGGATGGGCTGCCCATCCCTGGAAATATTCCAGTCCAGGGTGGATGGGGCTTGGATAAGCCTGGGATAGCAGAAGGTGTCCGTGCCCTTGGCAGCGGATGGGACTGGGTGGACTCTAGGGTCCCCTCCAATCCATTCTTTGATTCTGTGGTTCCCTGGGCAACCTGGGACCGTGGCTCCTCAGCCCACTTGTGCAGGGGCTGGGTCATCCTGGGGCAGAGGACCCCCCTCACCAACCTGCTCCTCCATCTCTCCGCTGATTCCTTCCCCAGAGAGCCTTTCCCTCTTTCCCTGCAGCCCCCAGCCAAGGTGGAAGGAGATTTCCTGCTGTATAAACTGCATTTCCCTGCCCACACTCTGGGAATCTCTTACTCTGAGCAAGGCAGAGCAGAATCCTACTCCTTTGCAGCCTTCCAGGTGATTTCTTTATACTCCTGTCCCCCACTCAGAAAAGGAGCTTTGCTAAGCCTTTAATGCATGGAACAGCTGCTGCGTTTTCCACACCTCATCTGCTCAGAGGTCATCGCTTTCATCACATCCCTTGGGATGTCCACGGACAACCAGGGATCAGGCCCAGGGACAGGAGGAGAGGGAACGGCCTCAGGGCAGGCTCAGGGTGGATTTTGGGAATATTCCTTCCTGGGAAGGGCAGAGGTGAAGTCCCCATCCCAGTGGATGTGGCACTTGGGGCAGTGCTGGGGAAACACTGGCCTCGATGTTTGGCTCAGAGGGATTTCCCAACCAAACCAATTCCATGTTTCTCTTTACTCTTCTCCTGCCACAGTTTGCCCCACAAGTTCCTCTCCATGCCTCTCTCTGTGTCCCCCTGACCTACACATTCCCAGGGACTTGTGGTTTCCTACGGATCTGATTTTTAAAGGCCAGGTTTTCCTGAATCCCTCCCATGGTCCAGCTGCACCCACCTGTCCCAGACCGGTTCACCTTTCCCTCCTCCCTCAGGTACCAGCTTGGCCTCTGTCCCTTCCAGGGAGGTGGGAAATAAAAGGAAATCCAGGCATACTTCCCATTTTTCCTCCTCAATTTGATCCTGTCTGAGTTGCATCCCACCATTTTTCAAACATCCTGCAACACCAGAAGGAAATCAATTTTCTGGGGCTGAGACCTGGATTTCTCTGCTGTGTCCACTCTTTGTTCCAGCCTGACAGGAGAAGCCAATGAGATTTCAGGGCTCTTTGTGGCTCCTTTGCAGCCACATCCTGCCAGGGTTTCTTCACTTTTCACTCCCCAGCCCGGAGTAACCGAGCTGTCACCAATTAACACCCTTTTCTCACACTTCCCCTGACTGCAGGAAAAGCAGGAACAGACACCGTGCGTTTGTTTTTCCTGCTCAAACGGAGAAGCTCTCCCAGCTCAGCCACATCCACAGCTGAGCAAATGGATCTGCTTTCCACAAAGGCAACAGAAAGACTGGAAGTGCAACCAGAAACTCCTTCGCTTAGTGAGGTGGCCCAGAGGCAAGGACCACATTCAGTTCCACATCAAATCCGCTTCTTCGTCATAAAAAATGACAGTAGGGTGACATTTATGGGATGCTGTGAGTGTTCTGAGGGTCCATCCATGGAGGAAAATATTCCCAGCAGGGGAGGACCCAGCACAGCCATGGGGCCAGGGGGTGCAGAGGGAGGTGCTGGGGGCAGCCAGGCTGGGGTGGGAGCAAAGGAATCCCCCTGTGAACGAGGGCAAAGAACAACTTGGAGAGGGGCCGGGATGGGGGAGGAAAAACCCAATGGCTTTTGAGGAGGGAGCACACAGGTGTGACAGGCCTTGGGGGTGAAAGGCTCGGGGTTAATGGACCCGCAGAACTTTAACCCCAGCAGCCTGGGCACTGAGCACCCCTGTGCCCGCCAGGCACAGCTGCACCTCTCAGCATCGTGGAATCACGGAATATCCTGAGCTGGAAGGGAGCCACAGCGACCAGCAGTCCAACTCCTGCCCAGGACACCCCAATAACCCCATCCTGTGCCCAGGCACAGCTTGGTGGGAACCAGTGGGATCTGGATGCAGCAGAAAAATCTCCTTTTCTTTCTGACCAAAGCTGAGGGGTTTGTAGAGGATTCTCCTCTGTCTGGCTTTCAGTGTGATGTCCTCAGGAATCCTGGGAAAGGATCCTGGAGCGCTGAGCTCCGGCTGAGTTTCACTGCCAGCACTTTCTGCAGGGGCCTGAGCCTGCTCAGGTGAGCACACCTGGCTCAGCGATCCAGGACAGGATCAGGAACTCCTCCCCTGTTCCAGGGGCCTGAGCCTGCTCAGGTGAGCACACCTGGCTCAGCGCTCCAGGACAGGATCAGGAAATCCTGCCCTGTTCTAGGAGCCTGAGCCTGCTCAGGTGAGCACACCTGGCTCAGCGATCCAGGACNTCATAAAAAATGACAGTAGGGTGACATTTATGGGATGCTGTGAGTGTTCTGAGGGTCTCCATCCATGGAGGAAAATATTCCCAGCAGGGGAGGACCCAGCACAGCCATGGGGCCAGGGGGTGCAGAGGGAGGTGCTGGGGGCAGCCAGGCTGGGGTGGGAGCAAAGGAATCCCCCTGTGAACGAGGGCAAAGAACAACTTGGAGAGGGGCCGGGATGGGGGAGGAAAAACCCAATGGCTTTTGAGGAGGGAGCACACAGGTGTGACAGGCCTTGGGGGTGAAAGGCTCGGGGTTAATGGACCCGCAGAACTTTAACCCCAGCAGCCTGGGCACTGAGCACCCCTGTGCCCGCCAGGCACAGCTGCACCTCTCAGCATCGTGGAATCACGGAATATCCTGAGCTGGAAGGGAGCCACAGCGACCAGCAGTCCAACTCCTGCCCAGGACACCCCAATAACCCCATCCTGTGCCCAGGCACAGCTTGGTGGGAACCAGTGGGATCTGGATGCAGCAGAAAAATCTCCTTTTCTTTCTGACCAAAGCTGAGGGGTTTGTAGAGGATTCTCCTCTGTCTGGCTTTCAGTGTGATGTCCTCAGGAATCCTGGGAAAGGATCCTGGAGCGCTGAGCTCCGGCTGAGTTTCACTGCCAGCACTTTCTGCAGGGGCCTGAGCCTGCTCAGGTGAGCACACCTGGCTCAGCGATCCAGGACAGGATCAGGAACTCCTCCCCTGTTCCAGGGGCCTGAGCCTGCTCAGGTGAGCACACCTGGCTCAGCGATCCAGGACAGGATCAGGAAATCCTCCCCGTTCCAGCATTTCTGCCTCCTCAGGCAGCAGGGCTGGGGAGCCTGGGGTGAGTGAGAAAAGCTCTGTGATTAAGTGATTGAACTGAAGGCAAGCCTTCCCTTGGGCCTGTCCCAAAGCTATACTTTTCCATTTTTCACTGGCAAATCATTGGAACAAAATAAACCCATTTTGTTTACGTGGAAACTTCTTCCCATTTAAAACAAATACTTCTGTGTTTTAAGCTGAAGTGAAACAAGGGAAGTACTGTTTCAAACAGAGACATCAAATGGTTTTGGGTGGGGTGGGGAAAGGTAAATTGAAGCTTTTGTTTTTCAAAATTGTCTGGTTTTGTTATTTCAACACAAACAAGGGACTGAGATTGATATAGAACCACAGCATGTTGCAGGTGACCTGAAAGTGGATCTGTCAGTGTAAAAAGTTCCAAGCGAAAATGTTTTCCTGGCTCCACAACAATTGATTCCTGAGCAGAATCAGGATTTAAAGCCTGGGCCACACAGTTTAATCCACTCCCCCCCAGACCCAGTGAAATCCCTTTGGAACACGACGGGGGAGGAGGAGAAGGGGGGCAGAGGAATCTGCAGGGGAAATAAAGGAGCAGATACAGAAGGCTCTGGTATCCACTTAACTTGAAAATGAGAAAGAAAGCAGGGTGAGAACAGGACAATTAGAGCCTGAGCATCACAGACCTTTCCAAAACTGAGAGACAGCAGGGGGAATTAATGGACAGCAATGCAACCCAGTAATTAATTGATAAATGGCATTAGAGAGTTTTCTAAAGAAGGAGAGGCCAACGTGACTTATCTTCCCCTAGGCAGGAGACAATTTCTCCCTCCTTTCACCTTGCAGATAAGGACAGAGAAGGGGGAATCTTTGCTGTGGAGGCTGAGGAATGTGGAAGGTGAAGACAGAAGCAGAAGGCCCCAGCTGCAGCACGGGGCTGTGAGTGAGCAGCAGCTGGGGAAGAACAGCCCGGGAACCCCCCTTGGAGGGATGAATTCCTGCTGCAGGGATGGGGGCCGGAATCCCCCATCCAAACTCAAATCCAAAGCTTGAGGGAAATGGGAGTGAAGTGGCTCTGGAACAGAGGATCACACCTCTAGGACAGAGGGGCCAGGGTCTGGGCTTCACCTTCCCTGAGCTCTGCAGTGGGGTTCCCAGGCAGTCCCTGGAACAAAGGGTGCCCCTGGACCAGGCAAAGCCCAGCTCTGAGCTCTCCATCTGCCCCCTGGCTGCCTCCAGGTGCCCCCTGTGTCCCCAGCCACCCAGCCAGGGTGTCCCCTGTGTCCTGGGGCTGCTGTCACCTCCTGAGACATCCCACGGGTGGCTCCAGCCCTGGGGGTGCCCAGCAGGGCAGAAAGGATTTTTTTCAAGGCTGAATAAGCCCAATAATTGAGACAATTCCCTCCTGCCCTGCCAGCCCCTTGCTGTTATCAGCCCCACTGGATCCCTAAGGCAGGATCCCTCGACACATGGGAGCACAGAAATTCCAGGAGCTAAGTGTTGTCAGCACTCCTGTCACAGCCAGGGCTCAGTTCAGTGACCTGAACCAGGTGGTTTGTGTCATCCCAGAGGTGTGCAGCACTCCTCCACCAGACCAGGCTGCTCCAAGCCCTGTCCAGCCTGGCCTTGGACACTTCCAGGGGCAGCCACAGCTGCTCTGGGCACTCTGTGCCAGGGCCTGCCCACCCTGCCAGCCAGGAATTCCTTCCCAATTCCCAACCTAAACCTTCCCTCTTTTGCTGGGGGCCATTTCCCCTTGATTTTCACTCCCTGCCCTTATCAAAGGCCCCTCTCCAGGTCTCTTGTAGCCCCCCTCTAGGTCCTGGAAGGTGCTGGAAGGTGTCCCCAAAGCCTTCTCTCCTCCAGGCTGAAGAGTAGAGCCCTGACTCCTCCATTCCCAATCCCACTGGGCAGCAGGCAGAGGCTGCAGCCCTGCACCTCTTCATTCCTGTCAGGAAGAAAAGAGCAATTTCCAGCCAGCACTCAGGGGTGATTCACTGGGACTGTGCACAGCAGCCCCAGCTCGTCCCTGACACAGGGCACCTCATCAAGGGAGAGCTGAAATCACCCACGGGACACTTGGGGCTCTGCTGGCCCTGCCACGGCCCCTGAACTCAGTGCAAAGCACAGACCTGTCATTGAGAGTCCATTAAAACAAAAGCTGCTGTCCGTGTCCGGGGAGGGAGGGAGGGAGGGAAAGGAGGAACAGGGAGGGGGTGTCCTTGAGGCAACCTCACAGATCTGAGAGGGGCCATCCGCACCACGGGGTGACAGCAGTGAAAACAAGGCAGACCCTCCCCCAAACCCATCCATGGTGTGCAAGTGTGCTCCGAGTGTGCAAAACAAGGCAGAGCCTCCCCCAGATCCATCCACGGTGTGCAATCATCCAAGTGTGCTCCTCTAATCCAATCCTGCCTCCAGCCTGTGGAGGAGACACAGCAGAGCCACCCAAGTCAGGAAATCTGCTCAGGGCTCCAGGGCCTGGTGGGGCTCCAGGAGAGCTGCAGAGGGGCTGGGGACAAGGCCTGCAGGGACAGCACACAGGGAATGGCTCCCACTGGGAAAGGGGAGCTTGGGCTGGGCTCTTGGGCAGGAATTGCTGGCTGGGAGGGTGGGCAGGGGCTGGGCTGGAATTCCCAGATTTGCTGGGGCTGCCCCTGGATCCCTGGCAGTGCCCAAGGCCAGGTTGGACTTTGGGGCTTGGATCCACCTGGGACAGTGGGAGGTGTCCCTGCCCTGGCAGGGGTGGCACTGGAGGGGATCTATGCCATCCGAAGCATTCCCTGATTCCATGAAAGGGGCAGGAGCACCTTGGATGTTTGGGATTGCCCAGGCTCAGCTCTGCAGCTCCTGCAGCAGGTCCCAGCCTCCTTCTGGAAGCACTAGAGCTCCCAGGGCCTGTTCCCCACCCAGGCAGGGACATCTCCCGTCCCAGACAGCAGAAGGGGTCCCAAGTTCAGGGGAGGAATTTCTCCAGCCCACTGTCACTCAGCCTGGTGCCTGTCACGCTTCCAGGGATGTCCCAGGGTGCCAGGGATGTCCCAGGGTGCCATCACTGCTCTGCTTTTATCAGCAGCTGCCACGTCTGAGGGCTGGTTTGGGGCTCAGCTGCAGGAAGATCGCAGGCAGGGCTGACTTGATTAACGCCGTGTTTTGAAACCTTTCTGCATCTTGTTTAAATTGATTTTCTTTTGCTTCTGCTCGAAAAGGGGGAGGGAAGAAAAGCACACAACAAAATAAACCCTGAAAAGAGCTCCAGCCAAGGGAACATCAAAGGAGCTGAGCTGGTTTTGGCACTGCTGTAAAAACGAGAACCACGCACAGACCAAACTGCACAAGTGATGATAATGAAGTGCCCGGGAACAGAGCCCTGCAGAGGCCTTGACTCAGGCCTGAGATGTTTGCAACACAAAAGCTTCACATGTGCTAAACCCTCCCGGGAAAGGCTCTGCTGAGGAGCTTGTGCTGTGAAAAACCCTGCCAGGAATGATTTGGAGCTCAAAGAATGACTAAGCTTTGTCTTGCAGCCACGGCTTTTCTTCCTGCAAAGGGCAGCCAGGGGCACAAAACTCAACACAACAGAACAGAAGGAAAAACAGTGGAAAAACCCCACCTGTATTTGTGCGGCAAAGAGCAAGAGAGGCTGCTCCTCCATGGCTGGCTCTGGATTCACAAAGCCAAGTCAGCAGAGTGGCCTTTGGTCACCCCAGCTCCAGTGGAGACCAGGCCCCTCCTGTCACCTGTCCCTGGGTGACACCTGTACCCCTGCCCTGTGTGCGTGAGCTGCTGGGTTCCCTCAGCTCCAGATTCCCTCAACCCTGACCCATCCCGGGGCACCCCCTGAGCAGGGCCCTGGGGTCCCTCACTCCACTGTCACCCATTCTGTCCTGTCCTGGGGGCCTTCATTCCACTGTCACCCGTCCTGTCCTGGGGTCCCTCACTCCACTGTCACCCGTCCTGTCATGAGGACCCTTATTCCGCTGTTGCTCATCCTGTCCTGTCCTGCAGACCCTCACTCCACTGTCACCCATCCTGTCCTGGGGTCCCTCACTCCACTGTCACCCATTCTGTCCTGTCCTGGGGACCCTCACTCCACTGTCACCCATCCTGTCCTGGGGACCCTCACTCCACTGTCACCTGTCCTGCCCTGCCACCTCTGCCCCACCCCTCTCCCTGTCAGCACAGCCCTTCTGGGAGCTCAGGCAGGTAAATCCACTTCCTGCTGGAAAATCAGCCCAAATCTGCATCAGGTTCATAAACGGGGACAAACCTTTTAGGAGGGCTGTTGGTGCAGGACAGAGGCTGATGGGTTTAAACTAAAATAGGGTTTGTTTAGATTAGATAGTGGGAAGAAGTTTTTACGGTGACTGTGGTAAAACCCTGGCACAAGGTGCCCAGAGAAGCTGTGGATCCCTGGCAGTGTCCCAGGTCAGGCTGGACACTGGGGCTTGGAGCAGCCTGGGACAGTGGGAGGGCCAGGAAAGAGCTCTGAGATGTTTCTGGGGACAGTAATTTGGTTTGTCTTTGCTAATTAGGCCAGTACAGGTCCTCCTTCAATTACAAACCTCTGCTGACAGGACCTGGATACCTGGTCTGCAGTCTGGAGCCAGGCTGTGGGATTCCAGCCCACTGCTACATTCCCAAATTCCCTCATTTTCCTTTGGAATGGTTTGGTTTGATTCTCCCTGGATGGGGCTCTGAGCAACCCGGCCCAGGGGAAGGTGTCCCTGCCCATGGCAGGGGGAGTGAGATGGGCTCTAAGGTGCCTCCCAACCCAAACTATTCCATGGTTCCATGGTCCTGTGATCTCAGCTGAGCACCTGGATCCACACCGGGCACCTTACACATGCTGCTGGCTCCCCGGGAGCTCCCCAGGGACCCCTGTGCTCTCCAGAGACACTCCTGTGCTCTGCAGGGTCACTTCAGTGCTCCCCAGGGCCCCCTGTGTTCCCCAGGGACTCCTGTGCTCTCCAGAGACCCCTGTGCTTTCCTGGGACACCCCTGTGCTCTCTAGGGATCCCTGTGCTTTCCTGGGACTCCCCTGCCTTCCCTCACCTCTCTTCTCCAAACCACAGCAGGCAGCAGAATCAGCTCCTTTCCATCAAGATCCCTCATCCACCTCCTCCTCCTCTCCTCACGAAGCCCCAGCTCTGGATGTTGTCCAGACTGGCCCTGATTTCTCCATGGGTGTCCCTGCCAAGGCTCTGAGCCCAGGGGGGCTGGGGAGGGGGTGCTGAGCCCAGGGAGGGGCGCTGAGGCCAGGGGCGAGGTGGAG
>WBMY01016348.1:423274-444587 GCA_013397315.1 Donacobius atricapilla
GGAGGGGGTGCTGAGCCCAGGGGGGCTGGGGAAGGGGGGTGCCCCTGCTCTGCCCCTGCTGGCATGGGAATGCCGAGCTCACCTTGTGCTCCCCAGCGCCGGGACTTGAAAGGCGCTGACTCCTTCAGGAGCACTCGGAATTAGGGAGATAAGACATCAGCTTTAGGCAACACTTCGGTGACAGCACTCAACGGGACCTCAGTGTTTGACATGTGTTGTGTCATATTACAAAGGGGTTTTTCTCCTCCTCTCCATGTACAGGGAGCAGTTGATGCAGAGAGCTAAAATCCAGCTGTGCTTTGTAATTTCATTTTTAATGGGCCCATTGGTGGCTCCGAGGAGGGAGTCACCAGCCCTGGACGGCAGGGATGGCTGGAGAGAGCAATCCCCTCCTGCCAAACCCAGCGGAAAGGAAGAACAGGACTGGAAGATGATAAATGGCCCAACTTCTCCGGCTGCAGGAGCCCCTTCATTAACTGCTCCACTGCCTTTTTTTTCCCCTTTTCTCTTTGATTTTTTCCCTTTGGCTCTGTGCATGTGCCTGGCTGCCTGCAGCTCCGTGTAGCCAGGATGTGCTGCCTGCCTGAGGCTGGCTGCTCCTGTTCCAGGTGTCCATCCCCCAGTCTCCTGCAGCTCGGGATGCTGCATGAAGTGAGAAAAATAAAAGCAAAGACAAAATTAAAAAATAATAATAAAAAATGATTAGAAGACAAAAGGAATTGTTCAAAAATCATTTGGCAGCACGCTCAAGGACAGGGTGGGGTTGTTGGAGTGTCCTGTACGGGGCAGGAGTTGGGCTGGATGACCCTGCCGGATCCCTTCCAAGGCAGGATATTCCATGGTTTTACAGCTGACATCAGCAACATCCCTGGTGCTGCCCCTGGGCACAGAGCCTACCCAGGCAGGACAGCACAGCAAACCAGGCAGAGCTGGGCTGTCGTTGTTGGACACAAAATCAGACTATACGACTCCAGAATTTGTCAGAAGGCTTAAAGATTGAGTTTATGAACAATTTGACCTCTTCGTATATTAGGTCACTAGAGCTAAACTGATTGGTGTTAGAAGTAACACCCGTTCAATCACACTGGCCAGCACAGAGAGACATCAAATGGTCTCCACCTCCAAAGAGGAACGAAAACAAGATAGAGTTAGCAAAAATTTACAGAAAATTTACAGAAAATTCTATAAGAACTGAGTTTTAAAAATCAAAACATCACAGGCTGAAAAAAACAGGGCTATACTGGGGCACCTCCGCTTCAGGCCCCAGGGAGCCCAGGAGGAAACTTCTTGTCCCAGGGTGGCTTCCCCAAAGTGCCCCAGGAAAGTTTCCAGTGACTGAGGCTCCCCGGGAGCCACCGGGACTGCCCTGTCCCCTGCCATCCCCTGGCCCTGCTCCGTGTCCTCCTCAGCCCTCAGCACACCCTGATAGCCCTGGCCTGTGGGCCTGGTATTTCTCAGTCTGACAGATTTTAGCCTGCTAGCAGCTGCTAA
Organism: Donacobius atricapilla; assembly: GCA_013397315.1. Lineage (NCBI taxonomy): Eukaryota > Metazoa > Chordata > Aves > Passeriformes > Mimidae > Donacobius > Donacobius atricapilla. The sequence continues at coordinate 424,766 of WBMY01016348.1, forward strand.
CTTTTTCCCAAGGGAAAAAAATATCTCGAGAAAGCTTCTTCGCAAAACAATCTTGGAAAACAACTGATGCATTCTCAAAACAATCTTCCTCCAGGTGATGTTTGCCTTTCTAGTTCTGTGTCTCTGGTTTACCAATGGGATTAGAGAGGTGTCGTTCCTATTCACCAATCATGTTACGTCTGTATCAGAGCACCCTATAAAAAGTAGTGAGAATTAAATAATAAAGCCTTCTCTATGCTCTTTGCCTTCTAAAAAATATTTAGTCATTCATTTTTTTCTGTCCTATGACACTGGCCTGTCACAAGGCCCTGGTATGGGTCACGACAGGGCACAGGGGGCACGGGAGGACTGAAGTGACAGTGACAGTGACATCTGAGGGGAGGCAAGGCCTGGAAAAGGGGAACCAAGGTGTGGAGAGGGGAGCCAAGGCATGGGGACAGAGGCAACACCTTGCCTGAGATGGAGGAGACCCTGAACAGCTTCACCGGGGTTGTGGTGGGTGACAGAGACCCCTCAGTGGCCAAGGAGGGGCAGCCACAGAACCAAGGAATGCTTTGAGGGAGGGAAGGGACCTCAGAGCTGACCCAGTGCCACCCCTGTCATGGCAGGGACACCTCCCACTGTCCCAGGCTGCTCCAAGCCCCAATGTCCAGCCTGGCCTTGGGCACTGCCAGGGATCCAGGGGCAGCCACAGCAAATCTGGGAATTCCAGCCCAGCCCCTGCCCACCCTCCCAGCCAGCAATTCCTGCCCAAGATCCCAGCCCAAGCTCCCCTTTCCCAGTGGGAGCCATTCCCTGTGTGCTGTCCCTGCAGGCCTTGTCCCCAGCCCCTCTGCAGCTCTCCTGGAGCCCCTCCAGGCCCTGCCAGGGGCTGGCAGCTCTCCCTGGAGCCTTCCCTTCTCCAGGGGAACATTCCCAGCTCTCCCAGCCTTTCACATACTCCACTTGATAAAAGGAAAGGTCCAGAGAGACAAACTGGAAGCTCAGCGAGTCACCAGGATCACTCAGCAGCTTTCGTGCCCAGCTGATGATTTTAATGGATTTGTAAACGATGGAGCAGGGGAGAAAGATCAAGGAGAAAAGCCGCGCTGGAGGAGCCGGTCCCCGGGAATCGCAGCAATCCAGAGGAGGCTGAGCAGAGGATCCGCGGCCATCTGCTGCCATCTAGTGCCACCTGGACCCCCCAAACGCCTCCCGATCCCCCGCTCCAGCCCCGCCAGGCCCACGGACCGCGGTCTCACCTGTGTGGATGTCCCAGGACGGATGCACCCACCTGGCTGGGAAATACAAAAAGCAGAAAAATCTCATACCAGTGTGGACGCAGGCCTAGAGCTAAAAATATATGAGAATGAGGATATGGAACAATAAGACTCTGTTTTTATGCTGTGTAGAGTTAGGCCTTAGCAAGTAGGAATATGTTAAGCACGACAATAGAAAAGTTTAATAATGAGGCTCTGTGCTTTGTTTATAGAAGAGTATAAAAAGTTCTTGAGTAATAGGAAATATGAGACAAGCACCTACTGTTAGATATAAGGTGTATGTGTAATTTTAATGATTGGTTTATGCAGATGTCTCTGAGCTCTTAACAATGTGCTTCTGGTTAAAAAACTTTTAAAAGCCCTTGTAACACAGAGAATTCTGGCTGCTGTTGGCAGGACGTGAGCTGCTGACACCTTTCGTGTCTCACCCTGTACTGAGGCGGATGTTGCAATAAAAGTTTGAGGAACATCTCCCGGCAGTCCCGTCCTGTTACTTGGGAATTAGATCCAACAGACCTGGGGACCACACTAGGTGCCACAAAGCCGGCAGAGACCGCCGTGCCTCAGCCCTGAAACAGCAGTGCCACATCCCTGTCCGGGCAGGGATCCGGCCTGGAGCTCAGCGACGGGAGCTGGGCTGGGNCCCACTGGAAAAAGGGATGGCAGGGTGTGATGGTTTCAGGTCGAAACGGTCACATCTTTTGGTGGAGAATGTGGGCAGTTGATGAAAACGGTGAGATAAGATTAATCGGGAGAAATTAAAGGCAAAGCAAGTATTAGTTAATAAGTTAAGTAGGATTGTGGGGAAATGTCCAGGGGGGAAGTTAGTGTAAGGAAAGGAGTAATTCTAGTGGGCACTCAATCCACTACACTGGGCTCACCCTGCACCCAGCACGGCCAGCCTGCCCCCAGGACACCCCTGGGTGTGCAGGAACATCCCAGGAAGGGAAAGGGCCTTGGGAAGGCTGGATGGGCCAGCTGAGACACAGAGGGGGGTCTGCCCCTCCTGGGCAGCTCAGCCTGAGCCCCCAGAGGTGTGACCCGGTCCCCCAGATGTGTGAGCCAGTCCTGCACTGCTGGGGCAGCCTGGGCAGCGAGGAGGGGGCGCTGCCCAGCCCTCCCTCCACACCAGGGGCAGAGGAAGGGACTGTGATGGCCAGGAAGGTGCCACTGGTGAGTGACAGTCCAAGCCTGGGGACACTGCCCCGGCTTGATGGGGTCAGTCAGTTCCTTGTCCCTCAGGGCTTGTGACCGCAGCACTGTCACACTCTGTCTTTAAGATGAACGGTCTGGTCCTTGAGAGAGGTTTTTGCAACCACTTCATCACTGCAGGGGCTTCTCCAAATCCTCTGCAGCTGTTTTAGTTCTAGCTGGTTCCCTGCTAGCCCCTGCCCTGGCCTGGAGAAGGGAGGACATCTGCAGGAGCAGGGTTCCCTCTCCAGCAGCTCCATAGGCCCCTCCTCAAGTCTGACCATGTCAAAAGTCCTTCAGAGATCCCTAAAAAAATGGGATTTGGGGAACGTTTAAGGATCAGTAATTAATCCTGTCCTGGAGCTCATCTGAGGATGACATCGAGAGGTCCCTTCCAACCTCAGTGACACTGGTTTTCTGATTTTGTTATCAGAGTAAGAGGAGGTGTTGGATCCTTGATCCCATCTGCATATCCATGAACCAAGAAAGATATGGAGGTACCAGGGATCACAGAACCCCAGAATCATTTCGCTTGGAAAAACCCTCCAAGGTCACCGAGTCCCAGCTGTGCCCAGTCCCCCCTTGTCCCCAGCCCAGAGCACATCCAGGCCTTCCTTGGACACCCCCAGGGATGGGAACTCCACCATTCCCTGGGCAGCCCCTTCCAGTGCCTGACCAGCCCTGCCATGGAGAAATTCCTCCTGAAGATGCTTCAGGGAGGACCCAGGTGCGAGACCAACAACTTCAAAACAAAGCCTGAGGGTAAGGACAGCTTGGGGTCAGGTGGCCTCACCCACAGCCTGCAATCGCCTGTTCTGTGACACTGGGGACAATGGAACACCAGAGCAGCTGCCTGAGGGTTGTCCCTGGACCTACATCGTGGCTGGACACATCCCGGAAGGGTTTTCCCCAGGTCAGATGGGATCTAGCCAGTGTAGCTGGCAGGTCACACACAGCTGCATCCCAGCTTTACGGGACCCCCAAGATCCATTTGCTGTGGTGTGGTCAGAGCCGTGGAGATCCCTGGTGTCTGAAGGTTCAGGGGACAGGGAGCAAGAAAAGAGCCAGAGGAGCCGGGGGACTTTTCAAAGTCTTTGTTGTAATTTCAGACCCTGATCGAGCCGCAGGTCAAGTCACAGGAAAGTGGCACAAACTGTGCAGGTCAACAGCACCTTGGACGGAGGGTTGGGAAGCCCTTCCAAGAATCCCTTTGTCAAACCTCACAACAGCCCTGTGAGGTAGGAAACACCCCCGACAGGGGGCCTGAGGCACAGAGAAATGCAGTGGCTTGGCCAAGGCTTGGGACAAGCCAAAGACATGGGCAGGAGTTTTCCTGCTCTTGTTCCCGGCTTGTGGCTCCTTCCCCTTGGACAGCGGAGCGTGAGTGGCTCCTGGAGCCACTGCTGGGCTTGGCCCAGGAGCAGGGAACAGGCAACGTTGGGAGGGCTCCCGAGCCCCTCAGAAGCACCCTGGGAAGCAGCTGCCACCGGCCCTCGGGGCATTCAAACGTTCCCAGACAGTTTCTCCTTCCAGGTGACCCCAGGATGGTCACCGCTTTTCCTTGTGCAATCGGACAGGAGGTCGGGAGGAGCCTGAGAACTTGGATCCTTCATGGACGTGTCGCAGCACTGCGTGGCCCAGCCCAAACTGGGCACCACGTTTCTGACACGGCATTGTCTCCCCGAGACGCTGCCCGGCGTGGAGCTGCGGTGGCAGCGGCTGGGGGCTCACCAGGCCTGGAGGAGAAGGAGGAGGTAGCTACAAGGACATCACACTGTCACCAGCATCTTCTGTCGGTGGGGATGTTCGCTTCCCCCGGGTCGCTCCGTCCCAGCCCGTGTGCAACGTCAAAAGGAACTAAAGCTGGGAGGGAGATTGGCCAGGAAGCAGTGCCAAGAGCTGAGGTGGGATCTCCACATGATCTCCATGGGTCGTGGAAACCCCACCTCCAACCAGGCCCTGGTACCAGTGTCCCCTCTCCACCCCCACCAGTACAGTTTGTGTGCCGAATACAAATTCTGTCTTACAAAAATAGTCCTCTGGTATCAAAAGGGTTACTAAAACAAGAGGAATAGGAGAGCCCTGTGGCCACAGCAGTGCAAATCAGGAGAGCCAGCTCAGGAAGGGTGGGTCAGGTGTCCTGGGATTGTCACTTCTTTGAAGAGAAGGAGGCGGATTGTACTTTGATGGCTGGGACTGGCCTGGAGCAGGAGGAAAGAGAAAGGAGACAACTGGTTTGAGTGCAGGCACCAGGCATCCACCAGCTGCACCACCAGCTTCCCCAGCTCAGGAATTCCTCCATGGATTCGGCCCCCAGGTCTGGCTGGCAGGAGTGGATCCCTTGAGGCGCCACGGCCGCACACCCAGAGGATTCAGCAGTGCAGAAGAGCTGTGAGCAGGAGTGACTCTGCGAAGGACTTGGACTTATCTCCCAACTTCCAACTGGAAAATCCATATCCTCCATTCCCTGTGACACAGCCCTTGCTGGGGTGCCCAGAGGGACCATGTCCCGCTCATCCAGGGGCCCCTGGGAGGTGGCCTGATCCCCATTTCCCAGCCCGGAGCTGACCCAAAGGCCACCCCCCCACAGGGCTCTGTAAGTGCTCTCCACTCACCTTTGAGGTGGCAGCGGTCTGCAGGGAGGAAAGGGGAGAGAGAGAGCATCAGCGTCCATCCCTTCCCTCCCTCATCCCCCAGCAGTCCCAACAGCTCCCTGCCGGCTCCACACTCCCCAGGGGTGGCACCTCCCTCCTCCCGGCCCCTTTCACCACCCAGCCAATCTCGGCCACACCTGTGGGGTCACTCCAGCTGGAGCTGTGGGATGTCCCTCCCCAGGGACCCAAGGGTAGGGGACACCCAGCTCCTCCCCCACTCACTTTAAGGGCCTCGTGGGGTGGCTGGAGCCGCTGGACACCTTGAAGTTGGTAGGAGGGACCATGACCAGCAGGGTCTGTCCATGTGCAGGAGGCAGCTCCTTGGCCAGGAGGGGACTCCCCGGCAGCGGCCGGCGCGGGGGTTGGTGCTTTGGGACCATCTGGCATCACAGAGGGCACGGGGAGAGACAAAATCCTCAGAGGACCATCCAGGGAGCTCCTACAAACGTCCCTCCCCCTGCTGAGCTGAGATGCTTCAAAGCACAGAACAGCACCCCAAAACCCTTAAAACATGCTCAGATCTAATGGGCTTCCCTCAGTGTTAGAACAGGTCCAGCCCTCGGGGTGCTGTTACAGCTCCTTAATGGAGCCCAGCCCAAAGCCAGGGATTTCCCTGGGTCTGAAGGGGAGCAGAGCCCAGCCCAAAGCCAGCCCAAACCAGCCCAAAGCCAGGGACTTCCCCAGGCCCGGAAGGGGAGCAGAGCCCAGCCCAAAGCCAGCCCAAAGCCAGGGACTGCCCTGGGTCTGGAAGGGGAGCAGAGCCCAGCCCAAAGCCAACCTAAAGCCAGCCCAAACCCAGGGATTTCCCTGGGTGTGAAGGGGAGCAGAGCCCGGCGGTGCCGCTCACCTGAGGGGTCCTCACGGGGCTGCAGGGCAGAGGTTTCTTCGGAGGTGGGAGCTTGGCCTGGGAGGCACTGGCTTTGGGGGGCACCAGGGGGGATCTGCTGGCTGGGGGAGGGGGCCTGGCGGGTTTGGGGTCTCTGGGGCGGGAGGGGATGGAATGGGGAGCCGGGCGAAGGGGGTGGACGACGTTGATGGGCTGAGAGCCGGGCTGGGCAGCGCCGGGTTTGGGGAGGAACGCGGTCCGTGCGCCCTGCGGGGAGGAGAAAAGCAGAACCTCGTGTTAGGCTTTCCTGGGTGCTGAGCAGCAGATGTGCCCTGGAGGCCTGGTTTCTAGGGAGCTGCAGGAGGACCACTGGGACCAGTCTCTGGGACCACCACTTTTACCATCCCACCCAAAAGCTGAACATGTTCAGTGGAGAACCTGGCGGTGCTGATGGTTGGATCTGATGGTCTTAGATATGGACATTAGAGGGCATTTCCAACCTTTCTGATTCTGTGATGTTTGCTCCTTGCTAACCCCATGAGAACACACAGGGATGAGAAAGGTGCTGGAGATCCAGAGCAGGATCACCTCTGGTGAATCCACACCAGATTTCCAGCAGATAGGACACATCATCCAAAAAACCTGAATTCTTCCTAAATTCAGCCCTGGTGCCCAAAAAGCACCAGTGAAGGTTAAAAGTTAAAAATTTACTGAAGTGTGGTACAGGATAAATAAAAGAACTCCTGGAAAATGAGGGAACACCAAATGAAGGAATAACCAAACCTGCAGGAGCCAAGAGCAAGGACACTACAAATCAAACTACAAAGCCAAAGACCAACTTTGTTTGAATTTTGGGCTCATCAACATCAGAAAACACCTCTCCCCAAAACACAGGCTGTGATCATCTCTCAATCCCATCTATCCCTTTTCTATATGGGAAATTTCCCAGTGGAGGCTCCTGGCGATCACCAGGGGACTTTGAGCTCAACAAACTCAGTTTTAGGAGGGATGGGCACACCTGGCCATGGGCTCAGTGCAGACGTGAGGCAGGACCAACCCAGGGCACCAGGGCATGCCCAATTCCTGGGAGCAGATGTGATATCCACAGGCTTCACATCCCAGCAGGGAAAACAAACCTGGCAGCTGAGTTATCACTGCCTTTAGTGAGTTATCATTGACCTCAGTGAGTTATCACTGACCTTAGTGGGGTGGCTGGAGGCTGAAATGTTCCTCAGGGTGAAAGCAGCTTTGGGATGGGCACTGCTGGACTTCCGACCAATGGATTTGTTCCTGCTGAGGATTAGGGACATAGCAAAATAAAGCAACCAGGGGAGCACCAGCTGCCTAGAAAATGCTGCCCATCAGCTCCTGTCTCAATTAACAACTCATTAACAGACAGCCGTCACTGCTGGGGAGCAGGGATGGTCAGTGTGTGAGGGGCAGCAGGGATGGTCAGTGTGTGAGGAGCAGCCTGCAAGGAATCCGATTTCTCCTTGATAACAGGCCGCCTTCTCTGCTCCCTGGGATATTTCTGTCCAGAGGACCATTTGTGTCCTGGGCTCAGGGAATTCCTGAGGCCCTGGATGACCCAGGACAAAGCTGCTCAGACTCCAGGCCGGGTCTCACAGCAGAACAGGGTCTGTGCACCCCCAGGCCCCCACGTCCCCCGGGCCTGGCGTGCCCCACACACCTGCAGGCCCCCTGGCTCCTGTGCCTGGTCTCCTTGATCCACCTGTGGAGGAGGGAGTTCTCCCGCCGGTACCAGTAGTAGATGCTCAGCGTCAGGGCGGGCAGGAGGAAGAGGAAGATGACGAGGAGGGCGATCAGGATGGATTCGTGGTCTGGCAGGGGAAGCACAGGGATCAGTGAGGGGCTGGAACGGCCACCAGCCTCTGGCCTCTCTCAGTGGAAGTGGTGAACCCATCTGGCCATTCCTGGTCGCCCGAGCTGGAGACATCCCTGCTGGTCACACCTCCAGGGAGGGAATAGGCCCTCGGTGGCCTCTGATGACCATGGCTGGCCACCAACCAGCCAGAGCTGGGCACAGACTGTGGGGCTGCCTGAACAGGCCCTACCCTGCCCCTCTGGAAGCACCCAGCCCTCCCGTGGCACCCCTGCAGCCCAGGAGCACCTCAGGGCACCGGGGACAAGCTGTGACTCACTGTGGCTCTGCACGGGGCCACTGTCCACACTGCCCCCCAGCCCCGGCTTCTCGCAGTACGGGGGGGCCCAGCCGGGGTCACAGTGACAGTTCTTGTTGCTGTTGCAGACCTGGGGACAGACGAGAGGGTTGGACACCACCAGGGATGTGTGGAAATGATGGTCGGTAGGACAGGAATGAACAGATGATGACAGAATCATGTGTTGAAGAAGTTTCACCCCTGACAATGCTCCCCCCCTTGGACATCACGGAATCCTGGGATGGGTTGGGTTGGAAGAGACTTTAAAGCTCCTCCAGGGCCACCCCTGCCATGGCAGGGACACCTCCCACTGTCCCAGGGTGCTCCCAGCCCCAGTGTCCAGCCTGGCCTGGGACACTGCCAGGGATCCAGGGGCAGCCCCAGCAAATCTGGGCACCCTGTGCCAGGGCCTGCCCACCCTCCCAGGGAAAAATTCCTGCCCACGATCCCATCTACATCTCTTCTTTCAGGATGAGGCCATTCCCCCTGGTCCTTTCACTATCTGCCCTTGTAAAAAGTCATGCTCCCTCTTTTTTATAAGCCCCTTCTAGTGCTGGAAGGTGCCAGAAGGTCTCCTCAGAACCCTCTCATCTCCAGGCTGACCAACTCTAGCTCTGAGAGCCTTAACCATGCTGGGCTAGGGAACAAAGGGTAGATGTGGATGTTTTACCCATCACAAAAGGGTAAATCAGAAGTTTTATCTGTCACATCCCTTCCATAACCCAGCAGGAATCCCCACAGCAGTTTCTGTTGCCTCATCTGACAAAGCCCCGCACTCCACAGAGCTCGAACCTCTGTAACCTTTCAGCTTTGGAGAACAGTGTCTCCTCCCATTCCCTGGACCACTTCCCTGCCTTTCTGCTGTCCCAGTTCTCTTTCCAACTCTTGTTTTGCTCTCAGGGGGACCAGGCACCTGCTCTGAGCTCCAAACACTCTCCAGCTCAAATCAGACCCTGATCCAAGTTTTGCAGGTGGTCCTTACACCACAAACAATCTTCTTCCTCTCACTTGGACACGGGTGAGCAAAGGTCGCGGCCCAGCCCCACCTGGAGCTGAGGCATGGAACGGGTGTGAAAGGCAGAAATCCACTGGGTCACAGGGCCCATCCCTGTGGGAGACGCTTGGTTTGGCTTCAAAGCCTGCCCCTCAGCGCAGGAATCCCCTGCAGGTGCCAGCAGTGCTCACCCCGTGGCCGTGGCAGCGGGACACGCACTTCTCCAGCTCAAAGAGGGACGCGTTCTGGCACCGGCGGTCCTTGCACACCTGCGAGGGACACGAGGGGCTCCGGTCAGACAAGGACCCAGGAGAGGGGACGGGTGGCGCTGGTGGGGGTTCTCCACAGGGTTTGAGGGTTGGAAAATGCAGGGTGGTGAAATGGCATTGTTGCAGTCGATGGATTTCACTCCCATTCCCTATCCAGGGTGGCTCAGCAGAGCCCAGCCACCACCACTGCCAGCCTCCTCCACACACAAGCCCACCTGCCAGCTCCTGCAGAAACCATTTCCCATTTGGCCCTAAAACCCAGGCACTGGCCAAAATAAACAATGCTGGATTTCAAAACTGGCCATATCTCCTGATGAAAATGTCACTGTTAAAATGCCAAAGAGGGAAGGCTGTTTCTCCACAGCCAGCTCTCTCTGGAACACATGCCTCCTTCCGTGTCCTCCACCAGCTTCTGCCCTCTCCCAGCTCAACTGACCCCCTCCAAAGTGCTTGGAGATGCAGGGGCTGCAGAGACCAATGCCCAGTTAGCACTGGATTTGTCATGCTGATTCCTGGCAGAGATTTCCTCTTTCCTTTGGGTAACAATCTCTTCATAGGAGTGCCATCATCCATCAAGACCTGGAGCAACTCCTGCTGGGGCTGCTCCACTCTGAACTGATTTGGCAAAGAAGCTTAGAGGGCAGAGAGAACAATTTGGTGCCCTAAACATGACTGAGTATCTGGTGATGCCCACAAATGCCCCACGTGAGAAGAATCTGGTGGCCTACAAACAGCTGGTGGCAGCAGTCGAGGTGTCACCGAGGCAACGTCTGCAGGTGTGGAAGGAACCACATCCCAGCGCCTGGCTGTGACACAGGGAAGAGCCATGTGCTCCCTGGAGCTGGGTCAGAGCCCAGAGATGGTGTCTTGGGCTACAGTATGTAACCAGCAGTGTGTACTCCGTTTGCCATCTGTTAAAACCAGCTGGGGAGGTGTTTTTTTCTTTATCTGTTCTATAACCCATTCCTAATAACTCCAGGGGGAAGGGCTGGGTGTATTCTGTTAATGGGCAGCTGTTCAAACCAGGTGGGGCAGGGTTCTTTATCCCTTCCAGGACCCAGCCTCCCTCCAGGGGATCTCTGCTGTTCATGGGCCACCGAGGCTCACTGCATGCCTGAGAACATTACATCATCCATTGGGAGAGGCTCCGCCCAGGGGGAGGAGCCAAGCATTCCTACCTGGATAAAACCTGGGATCCAGAACACCAGCGCAGCCTGTTTGCACTGGATTCCCAGAGGGAGACCGGACCCATCTCACCACCACTGGGACCCTTCTACAGGATCACCTCTGCTCCAACAGAACCACATCTGTCATTCCAGGAGGATTTATTTGGACTGCTCCCAACAGGGTGTCAGGTTGTGTTCTGACTCTGTCAGGGTTTCTTGGATTTTTTTTTTGTTTGCTTGTTTTTTGTACTACCACATTTGTATTTTTAATATTCCTACTAAAGAACAGTTCTTCCTATTCCCATATCTTTGCCTGAAAGCCCCTTAATTGCAAAATTATAATAATTTGGAGGGGAGAGGTTTACACTCTCCATTCCAAGGGAAGCCCCAGCTTTCCCTGGCAGACACCTGCCTTTCCAAAACAAGGCAGATGGTGACCTGCAGGAGAGCCCACCCCAGGAAGGGGCACTCACCATCCCATCTCCACACTTGGTGCCCGTCAGCACCAGCCCGGGGTCGGACAGGTCCTCCTGGTCATCCTTGGCGCTGTAGACGAAGGTGCCCCGGCACTTGACCTCGCGACCCTTGAAGCGGATGGTGGTGTCGATGGACACCGTGTTGGTCCCCTGTGGCTTCTTGGCAGAGCTCTGGCACTGGATCTTCCCACACATGGCATCCCTGGAGCGGGCACGGCCGAGGGGGGCTGGGGCACGGGGGGCAGCGGGCCCCTCGCCCTCCCAGCCCCACCATCCCACACCCCTGGGATCATCCCCACTGAATTTACGGCCACGCTGCAGAAGCTCAGCGGGTTAAATCATGGACAGCGCTGTGGGAGCCGAATTACCTGGGACAGGTCAAAGCTTAGCCCAGGTTCCCTACAGGGAGGGAATAAATCTGAGACCCTGGGAGGTGGAACATTAGGAAGATGCTAATGGAGTGAGCCCCGTTAGTTCAAGACCTTAGACTTACCCGCCCTGTAACCCAATTTGGACACCTGCCCCAGGTAAAACCCTATAAAATGCCAGGCTAACCACGTCCCTCATCTTTGGATATTGCCTGCAGTCTAATGCAGTAAATCCTTTCTCTGAGCTGTCCATTGTACCCATCTCAGTTTTTAGCCATAAATCCTATCTCTGAGCTATCCATCATACCCATCTTGTTTATGAGCCATGTGCCAACCAGCCAAACAAGGATTGGAGTCATGGATCATGCCCTCCTCGTGACACAGCACAGAAATGATGGAGGGAAAGAGCCAGGGGCAGGGGGAGGCTCTAACATCCCTGCAGTCACTGGGAGTACCAGGGAGCACACACTCCCTAAAAAGCACTTTCATCTGGCACTGGCTTTGATTTTCCATCAGGCTGGGCTGGAAGGTGCTCGTGGTGAGACAGCAGGATCACAGGATTGCTTAGGTTGGAAAAAACCCGGAGATCACCAAGTCTGACCTCCCAGCAGTGACAGGGACAGAGCCCAGGCAGGACCTGGTGGCTTCCTCGGGTACCAAACAGGGCTGCCTCAAGGGCTGATGCCTGGAGGCTGAGGCAGGGCTCTCCCAGCCCCTCGGCAGGGGTGGCAGGGGCAGCTGTGGGTTCAGGAGGGGGACACGGGGCACCCCGGTGCCAGCGCTGCAGCACACCCACCTCTTGTCACACTTGACATAGCGGCCCTGGCTGTCCTTGCCGCAGTTGCCGTAGGTGTTCCCAGCCATGTTCACGTCCTGGAAACACGCGTCCGGCGCTGGCCACGCTCCTGCACACAGGGGAGAGGTCCTGGGGAAGGCAGGCAGCAATCCCCACAGCAGGAGCAGCAGCTGGATGCTCATGGAGAGCACACCATGGAAAGGTCTCCCAAGAGCTGTTGCTGTGGGTGCCGGGCCAAGGCAGGAGGGATGAAATTCCCTTTTTTCTAGAGTCTTGTGGAGGATTTTGGTCATGAAATGGGTTGGGTTGGAAGAGACCTTGAAGTCCATTCAGTTCCATCCCCTGCCACAAGCAGGGACGCCTCCCACTGTCCCAGGCTGCTCCAAGCCCCAATGTCCAACCTGGCCTTGGGCACTGCCAGGGATCCAGAGCAGCCACGGCTGCTCTGGGCACCCTGTGCCAACCCCTCCATCCACCACCCCCAGCCCCACGGGCAGGACCACGGGGACCCCAGAGGGATCCAGCCCGAGCCCCCCAAGGGCTCCTGCTGGGCAGGGTGGGGGCAGGCTGGGACTGACCTGGCCCCCAGAGCTGCACGCACTGCTGCTGGTGCGTCATGCACATGCCGTTGCTGCAGTAGGCCTGCCCGCGGGCGCAGGAGGAGCCGTCCAGCAGGTACACGTTGGCCGGGCAGTAGGGCGAGGCCCCGGTGCAGTACTCCGGGAGGTCACAGGATCCCGCAGCCTCCCGGCACATCGTCCCTGCCGCCTTCAGCTGCAGGGAGACAGGGACATGGGCACAGAGCCAGAGGACAGCGTGGGACTGATGGTAAAACATCTCGCAGGGCCCCCTGTGAGACTGCTGGGGGCTGTCAGGGGATAGGGACACATTCCTCAGCTGGACCTCAGCCACAAAGCTGCCAGAGGGAATTCTCCTGGAGAGGGAGTTTGGAAAAGAGGGGACAGCACGCAGGGAATGGTTTCCCAGTGCCAGAGGGCAGGGATGGATGGGATTTTGGGCAGGAATTGTTCCCTGGGAGGGTGTGAGGCCCTGGCACAGGGTGCCCAGAGCAGCTGTGGCTGCCCCTGGATCCCTGGCAGTGCCCAAGGCCAGGCTGGGCACTGGGGCTTGGAGCAGCCTGGGACAGTGGGAGGTGTCCCTGCCATGGCAGGAGGGGCACTGGATGGGCTTTGGGGTCCCTTCCCACCCAACCACTCCATGATTCTCCTGCAGACACAGGGCTGCACATGAACCCTGCTCATCGGGCACAGGGAGTGTGACCTTATGGACAAGCAGCACAGGAATCCCATGGGAACGGCAGGGCTGGGTCTCCACCTCATCCCATGGGCATGGGGCGGGCACAGGGTAGGCGGGGGGGATCTCACCTTGCAGCTGTGACAGCAGTCGCCATGGGCACACTGGGCCCCCTCCTTGAGCGTGCAGTTGTGAGCATTGCAGCAGGGGTTGGTGCATTCCTGCGTGGAGAGGACAACTCCATGGGAAGTGGCTCCATCCCTTCCCCGGTGCTGCCTCCAGCCCCTTCTCCACCCATCACAGCATTGCCCTTCTCACCCTGCAAGTGAGGAAACTGAGGCATGGAGGGCATGAGGAAGCACTCAAGGGAAAAGCCAAGGAGAAAGTCAGGACTGGGATAAATGGATTCAGGAAGGGGTGGCTGGAAAAAGCCCTTGGGATGGAGCCCTTGTTGCGACAGCAAACCCTTCCCTCGGAAATGCCCTGTGCAGGAATTCCCTCAGCTGAGGTGGGCTGCAGGAGGACCCCTCAGTACCTCCATCCCCAGGAGGGGTCACTCTGCACCCCCATCTCCAGGGGGTCACTCTGTACCTTTCAGGGGGGTCTCTCTGTGCCTCCATCCCCAGCAGGACCCCTCTGTACCTCCACCTCCCCGCAGTCACAGTCCTCTCCCTCCTCCCGGAAGCCGTTGCCACATTTCCGTGCCACCACCAGGTCCTTGGTGTCGGGCAGGTTGAAGAGGCACATTCCCCCTCCCTTCTGGAAGTAGTTCTCCAGCTGCCTCTTGCTGCAGGAGCTGAACACGCGAGGGAAGGGGTGGCTGTGTGGGGACAGAGCAGGGGGGGGCAGGGCCAGGAGAAGGTGGGAAATCTGTGAGAACTGGGAATTTAGGACATGGACCAGCTGGCACGAACAGATTTCCCATTGTTCAGCGAGCCCAGGAGCATCTCCCACCCCAGCTGGCACAGCCAGACCAACAACCAGGGGACAATTCGGAACCCAAAATGCTCAGGAATGGGATGGGGGCAGGCAGAGCCTCTGTCCATCATCCCTGGAACATCAACCCCCTGCACAGAACCTGCTGGGACTGGAACCCCCCTGGTGTGAGCCCTGAGCTGTAGATGCCAGCTCAGCACTGCTGCAGATGTCCCCTCTGCCCTGGGACACCTCAGGGCAGGGCCCTCTGCTCCCCACTCAGCTCAGACCAAACCGCTTCCCATTCTCACTGAACCACAACAGAAAACATCCACCTGGGCTACTGAAATACCCCACAGCTGAGATGGGTGAAAATCACTTAAAATTAAAGAAATATGGAAAAGAAACACCAAAAAGAACCCAGAGAGCAGCAAAAAAATAAAATAGTTAGAGCCTACAATGTGTAAGGAGCTAAGGAAGAGGGGAAACACTCATTTTCTACAGAACCTCTGAGCAAGATTCTTCTCTAATTTCACCATCTGTAGAGGTTTCAGTGATTTATGAAGAAGGAAGCATTTCTTCCTTCTTAGAAACAGTTTCATTTCCTCTTAAAGCTGAAAAATATTTTCATATCAGGACATCTCCTTCTCGAGATGACTAAAGGGACATTTTATAAAAGTGGGTTTGCAATCACATGATCTTGAGGGAAACCTGAGTGCCTTCAGTGCTCAGGCTACAACGTGTGAGGCTGAGCAAGCCAATGTACCCTACATGCATTTATATATATTCACAAACATGGCTGTGAATAGGGACAGCTGAACACAGCCAGAAATGTGCTTTTCCCCACCACAATCCGCCCAGGCAGAGGTTAAATCCTGTGGGACCAACGCCAGGCTCTGGCAGCCCTGAAACCACAGGTGGGGTCCCCCTGTTCCTTCCTAATTGGAAGAGCAGGTGGGTTTAAGTGACGGGGACAAACAGCTGCTTTTCCTCAGTGGAGGATATCTGGGATGAGTGTAACGTCAGGAGCTGGAAAATCCAGAGGGAGAGGGACTCTGGAAAGGAACCTGGCACCAACCAGATGGATTATGAAGCCCATCCCATGGCAGGAACAGCTGCCACCATCCCAGGCTGCTCCAAGCTCCAGTGTCCAGCCTGACCTTGGACTCTGCCAGGGATGCAGGGGCAGCCACAGCAAATCTGGGAATTCCAGCCCAGCCCCTGCCCACCCTCCCAGCCAGCAATTCCTGCCCAAGATCCCAGCCCAAGCTCCCCTTTCCCAGTGGGAGCCATTCCCTGTGTGCTGTCCCTGCAGGCCTTGTCCCCAGCCCCTCTGCAGCTCTCCTGGAGCCCCTCCAGGCCCTGCCAGGGGCTGGGAGCTCTCCTTGGAGCCTTCCCTTCTCCAGGGGAACATTCCCAGCTCTCGAAGCTTGGCTCCAGAGCAGAGGTGACAACATTCCCTGCCACTCCCACCGGCACACAGCACCCACACCCTGCTGGGGCTCTGGGGACACACCCAGGGCACTGGAGACACGTGCCAGGGACAGCAGCACTCACCCCGTGGCTGCTGCCATGACACAGCCGCCCTGCTCGGGGGTGGCCTCCACGCAGCAGCCCTTGGTGTCGTGGACCATGCCGAAGTTGTGGCCGATCTCGTGGGCCATGGTGGCGGCGGCGCCGATGGGCTGCTCAGCGTGGTCCTGCACAGAGAGGGGACACCACGTGTCAGCACAGCCAGCACCCACCAGGGACAGGGGCACCGACGGCAGGGAATGGGGCTGGGCACAGGGAGGGACCACGCACCCCTGGGAGGCAGCTGGAGCCCGCAGGAGGAGCAAGGTTCGTGGCAGAAGGGGGGTTTGGTCTCCTGATATTGCCCTGTAGGACTGTTGGGAAGCTCTTGGCTGGAGCTAACTGCTTAAAACCCAGGGCACATCCCAAAACCCAGAGACCTGGGTGCCCCCCACCACCCTGCCCAGGGATCAAAGGTCACCAAGGCCACCATGACCACCTCATCATGCCCAGGGCCATCATCAGGAGGAGGAGTTATCTGGGCAGAGACGATCCCAGAAATCCAGGGAGCAGATGCAGGGAACAGGCAGGGGCTCTTCAGCACGAGGGACAGGAGCAGCACAGGAGACCCCAGCGCTGCTGCCAGCTGGGAGCTGGGGTGTACCTGGGCTGGGAGACCTTTCACAGCCCCCTGGACACCTGGCCAACACCTGAGGGATCAGGAGCTACATCGTCCCTCACGTTCAGGCTGCACTCCCAGCCCAACCTCAGGGGGCTGCTCCCACCCCACAGAGAACTCCACCAGGCCGGGCTGGCACGGGGACCCCCAGCCCCCCTTACCACGCTGACCCCTCCGGAGTTATCGGCGCTGCACATCCCCTCCAGCGGAGCCATTCCGATGGTGGTGCCTCCGAAGGTCTTCCCTCTGCCCGGGCAGGAGAACAGGGGGGCAGCTCAGCACCCGGGGGGTTTGGAGTGCCCAGCCCCAGCTGGGAACCCCCTCCCAGTGTCCCCAGCCCCGGGACCCACGTCAGCAGCTGGGCGTTGTCGTGCTTCTTGCGCACCCTCAGTGATTTCTTCCACTGCAGGAAGGCCCAGAGTGTGGCGTTGGCATCGCTGCTCACCGCGCACTGGTCCCGCTCCGTCCACACCTCCAGCCCGATTAAGGCCACCTTGATGTTCAGCAGCCTGTAGAACTGCAGCAGGGGAAGGTGGAGGGCTGGACTGCAATTCCCTGTACTCCCTCCCTCCCTCCCTCCCGGGTGTGGCATTAGGGCTGGTGGGTGCTCGTGTTTCCCTGCGGCTGCGAGACTCCAGAACAAACCTGTCCCAAATCCACCTGCAAGCATGTGTGGGCTCGATGTTTCTGAACCTGAATTTCAGCTTTCTAACCACTGCTAGCTCCTTCCCCAAGGGAAAGCTGCCAACAGTTTCTCTTTTCAAAACATCTCTCTCCGTTTCTCAGCACAGGTTCAGTAAACAGTGTTCCCTTTGCCAGAACAACTGTCCCCAGGGGTTGTTTCCTATTCCTGAACCAATGGAGAGCAGTGTCAGTCCCACGGACCAATAACAGACCTTTTTACACAGTGTGTTCTAAAAGAAACTGCTGGGATTGTAAATAAAGCCTTCTTTCTCTTCTGACAACTACATGGAGTCAATCTATTTTGTGTCCTACCATGACAAGCATGGGCTCCACAGGCACAGCTGTGGGCACAGGAGCCACTCAGGGTGACACGATGACATTCGGTGACAACCCCTCAGTGTGTCCCTTCTTTGCCAAAGATGCCGGCACCGATCCCAGGCAGGGGTCAGCGAACGCTTCCCTGCTGAGCTCAGCCCACTGGTGACAGAGCCCTTTCCACCACGTGCTCAGAGAACTGAATTCCTTGGTGGATGGCCAAGCCCTAGCACAGCTGCCCAGGATAGTGGTGGAGTTCCCATCCCTGAAGGGATTTAAAGTCATGAGGATGTGGCACTTGGGGACATGGGCAGTGGTGGCCATGGCAGTGCTGGGGAATGATTGGACTCGAAGGACTTAAAGATCTTTTCTGACCTTAACAATTCCATAATTCTATGATTCCTCATCCTGGTGACACGGGAACAGTCCCTGAGGGCCACACAAGGGTCTGGCAGCTGCCTCACCTTGTCCACGTAGTTTGCGATCTCCACGATGCGCTGCTTGGTGTGGCCCAGGTTGAGGTTCTGGTTCCTGTACTGGAGAGAGAGAGGAGGATGGGGAAGGGTCACGGGGTAAATCCAGGGTGGAGACAGGGAGGAACCCTGGTTTTCTGCCCCCCCAGCACTCACCAGCGTGTGATCAGCAACGATGAAGAGCTCCATGTACTTCATGGTCCTCCAGGCATCTCTCCTGGCCTGCAGGCAGACACAGGGCTCAGCAAAGAGGGGCAGCCCTTGGCTCTGGGCACCCTCCAGAGACCACAGAGCTGCTCAGGAGGGACAGCTGAGAGAGGAAACTGAGCCACAAGGTGACAGGGAACCTTTGGGTGGCTCCAAATGACCTCATGTCATGTCCCACACTGTAGGATGCAGCACCGAGACCCAACCCAGGTGTCCTTTGGGGTCTCCTGCCCAAACTCACGCCATGCAAGCCACCCACACACACCCTCCCACCCCACTGCTGGGGACATGGGAGCTGTCAACAGTGCTGAGAGCTCCTCCCAGCCTTCTGCCATCCCCAGACAGATCCCAAGTGGATTTATCCACGAGGATTTGCCAGAGTGGATTTACCCATGAGGATTTATCCCAGTGGATTTACCCCAGTGGATTTACCCACAAGGATTTACCCATGAGGATTTACCCACGAGGATTTACCCATGAGGATTTACCCCAGTGTATATACCCATAAGGATTTACCCCAGTGGATTTACCCCAATGAATTTACCCCACTGGATTGACCCGTGAGGATTTACCCACAAGGATTTATCCCAGTGTGTTTACCCACGTGGATTTACCCCAGTGGATTCACCCCAGTGGATTTACCCATGAGGATTTCCCTCAGTGGATTTACCCCGGTGGATTTACCCGTGGGTGCTGTGGCTGGAGGAGCTGGGCAATGCCAGCGATGGTGCTCCCGAGGTCCTGGCCGTGCCCACAGGTGCCCCCTGGCATGGGCAGGTGCTCTGCACGGTGGATGAGGTGGAGACCTGGCTCAGGGGTCCCCAGGGGGCTCAGGTAGTAGCTGGTGTTGCTGCTTAGCACTATCAGGCCCCTGGAAATGGGAACAGCCCCAGTGACTCCTGTGGTGCTTCTGCTGCGGCTCCCCCAGCCCCTGAGGCCCCACACACTCCTGGCACATCAGCCCGGTCCATACCCGAGGTGGGAGCAGGGACAGAGTTGGGGATCTCTGCCCAAACAGCCCCAGGGGCAAATGAACCCTGGGCACCAAAACCTGCCCTGTCAGGGCACGGAACAAAGCTCAGTCTGGGACACCTGCTCTGGGGTGCAGGGACCTGCCCCCTCCAGGGATAAAATTCCTGGGAGTAAGCTCACGCTGCCAGAAATTAGGTCCCTGCCCCAGCCTGCCCAGTCCTGGGGTTGGGTGAGGGATGGCAGTTTGAGGGGTTTTCCACATGCCCTGGACTCCAGCAGAAAAGGACCAAGGACAAGATGGGAGCAGTGGCAAAATCAGCCCCATAAAGCATTTGGAGCTGGGCTAGCAGGAGCACTGGTGCTGCTCTGGGTGGTCCCAAAGGGGATCCCGGCAGAGAGAGGGAGCAGTGGATCCATCCCTCCCTTTCTCAGCTCCACAGCCCCCCGACCCTGCCTTCCTCCAGTCCTGATTCTCCCATACCCTATTCCTTCCTCCATAACCTATTCCTTGCTCCTTTCCCTGCTCCTTGCTCCTTTCCCTGCTCCTTCCTCCCTACCCTACTCCCTGTTCCCCCCTCCATCCCCTGTTCCTCCTCCATTCCCTATTCCTCCTCCATCCCCTATTCCCCCTC
>WBMY01016348.1:446630-457594 GCA_013397315.1 Donacobius atricapilla
GGGGTTCCCTGCGTTGCCCAGATCTGTGTGAACCTTGCCCAGATCCCAGGGTGATGGGTGTCTGCTGGAAGCCTGCAGGCCCCCTGGGGATGGCAGGTCCCCGTGGAAGGGCAGCACCCCTGCAGGGGGCTCAGCCACCCAGAGAAGGACAGAGGGCCAGGTTTTCTCCTGCTCTCAGTTTTGGGGGTTTGGCCCCATCCCAAAGGTTTAATTCTGCAGAGGAAAACAAAGCAACAGCTCCCAGAATAGCCCTCCCGCCTCTGCAGCCAGAGTGGCCCCAGAAACGTCACTGTGGGCACGCCTGTGGCTTCCCAGCCTGCCTGGGAGTGGGTGCCTGGCACCAATGACCCCAGTCACAGCTCAGGCTGGCTCCTGGCAGGGACACGGGGGTGGCTGGCAAGGCAAGGGCCTGGCCGGTGTGGGGACACGGGGACAGGGTGGGGACAGGGATGGGACAGGTGGGCTGAGGACACAGGAAAGGCAAATCCTGCTGCCATGCCCAGGGAAGGGAGACTGGGATGGCTGAGCTGCCACATCCCAGGCTGACCCCGGGCTCAGACCGTGGGGATGTGACCTCCAGGCAGGGCAGAGGCCCTGGGGCAGGCAGGGCAGGATGAGTCTTCACCACGAAAAGNTGTGTCCTCAGCCTTGAGTGCCTTGGCTGCTGTGGACTGCTCTGGGTGCTCAGGTCACTTTTGTGCCACCACCCCCTGAGCTCACGCAGAGCTCACCCTCCTGCCCTGTCCTGCCCACCCTGCCAGAGGCCCCAGAGCCCCCCGGGCTGCTCCTGGCCCTCCTGCCCGCCTCCAGCATGGCAGAGTGGCACTGAGCCAGAACGAGGGTCAGGAGAGGACACTCCAACATCTCCAGGGCTGGAGCACCAACCAGACACAGGGCTGAGCTCTGCTCAGCAGCTTTCAGCCCCCACTACCAACCCCATTGCCCACAGCCCTCAAAGGTGCAGAGGCACCCCCTGGTTCCCCTTCTTGCACACCAGAAGCTCCCCTGCTGGTCCTGGGTGCCAGGGGACACCCTGGGGGCCGGGTTTGCACCCCAACTGCAGCAGGAAGGGGATTCTGCCAGGAGCAGCCTCCCACAGCTGCTGGTGAGAGGCAGGAGTGGAAGCAGAGGGATCGGCTCTGCCCTGCTCACCACGGGACACAAACCCACCCAGGGACAGAAACTGGGGCCTCCCCACCCCTGGAAGTGCCCAGGAGACTGGAGCAGCCTGGGCAGGTGGAAGGTGTCCCTGCCATGGCAGGGGTGGCCCTGGGTGGGATTTAAGGTCCCTTCCAACCCAAACCACTCGGGGATTCAGGGATTCTGTAAAATGCCACGACGTCTCGGACAGAGGGCCAAGGAGGGCAGGGAGATGGACACAAGTTCTGTCCTTGCCCCAGGGGAGGCCAGGCTGGGTGAGTGGCACAGGGGACAGGGGATGGGTGCTGCTGCCACCTGCATCCAAACTGAACCAGAGCAGGAGCCCAGGAGGAGGTGACCGAAGTGGCAAAAAGAACATTTGAGCCCAAATGGAGCCACGCTGGGCTGTCCCTTCCCCTGCTGGACAGCGTGGCCAGAGCACTGCCAGTCCAAGTGGGAGCCTGGCAGGGATGCCCCATGTCCCCTTCCCCAGCCCCAGCCCTGGCACTCACTGGTTCCTCTCCAGCACCAGCACCAGCTCTTCGCCCTCGGCCGTCACAGCCACCTCTGCCCGGGCAGGTGCCGGCACCTGCAGGCAAAGGAGGGAGTGGGGTTAGGAAAGATCCCTGTGCCCAGAACCTTCCCCTGCTCCCAGCCCCAGGTGCATCCCAGCCTCTCCTCCCGGGGTCTGCTGCCCCTTCTGCACCCCTGCCACGGGGGAAGGTGATTTCCCTGGATTCCCAGCCCAGCAGGGATGACAGAGCAGTCACACAGAGATTCAGGGATGAGGCAGCAAATCCCAGCTCTGCTGGCCGCTGCCCCGGGGAAAGGCAGCAAAGGAGAACCAGGATGGGACCTGGCATGAGAAGCAGCACCAGGAACATCCTGAGCAGGCTCTGTGTGCCCCATCCCACCAGGGATGCTGATCCAGGGAAAAGGGCCTCAGCCCTGGGAGGGCTGTTACCCACGTGCACCCCTGGGGGGGATGGAAACCACCACCAACCCCCGGGCACCGGATAAGGGCCGTTAAAAATGCCTCAAAACACAGGGCAGGGAAAGGAAGCAGTGACTCAGCTTCCCCAGGATGCCGTGGATTCACTCACTCCCTCTCTTCCGAGGGTGTAAATGGGAGCCTGGCTCTGGAGCCAGCCCAGCACGGCCCAGCTGTGCGCGGCAGGATGGGCTGGAGCCTCAAAGTGCTGCCCCTCCCTGTGTCCCCACAGCCTGTCCCCAGCGCTGGGGACACCGAGAGCGTGGCCCTGCCTGACCTCCGTGACCTGCGCTCTCCCTGGGGTCTGATGTCCCCCTCAGTCCGTCCCCATCCCTGTGGGACGCAGGGAGCCCAGCAGGCTCCCCATCACCTGGCCGTGGCCTTGGTGAGGTTTTCCCGGCACTGGAGGGAAAGGGGACAGAGGAAGGAGCCGTCCCCACAAGGCTTTGGCTGCCCTCGGCATGGCAGGGCTCTGCAGCTGGAACACGAGGAATGCAGCGGGGCGGGGGCAGAGCTGTGTGATTCACGGCTTGGCATGGAGCAGAGGTCCAATCCTACTGCCCGCTAATTCCTGCGGAGCTGGCTGGTGCTCCTTCTGCAAGCTAGCCCCCCACGCCCGGCGTGTCGGGGACAGCAGAGGACCCCGGCCGGGCAGCCCCAGGGACCCCCACCCTTCCCGCAGGACAAAAAAGCCTTTTGGGGTGTGCAGCCAAAGGGTGCCAGCACTGCTGCCGTGGGCTCTGTCCTGCCAGGATGTTCCTGCACATCCACCCCAAGGGAGCTCCAGTGGGGATGGAGCCGGCCCAGAAAGCTGCCCGGACTGCCCGTGGCAGCGCTGGGGCCCCGAGGAGCCCCGGGGCTGCGTGCCAGTAACAGAGCACAGGGAGGTGCGGATGGAGCCAGGCGGGAACGGGGATGGAGCTGGGAACGGGGATGGAGCTGGGAGTGGAGCTGAAGCCGGGATACAGGGATGGAGCCGGGAATGGGGATGGAACCGGGAACGGGGCTGGAGCCGACAGGAGGGATAGAGCCGGGAACGGGGATGGAGCTGGGGATGGAGATGGAGCAGGGAATGGGGATGGAGNCAAAAAAGGCGAGCAGGCACAGCGCTGTGAGAAAACAACCCCACAGCGGAGTGAGGCGAGGCCCCGGCTCCGACACTTCCCAGCGGGTCCCCCCGGCTCTGCCGCGGCCGCAGCTCGGCCCGGCCCGGCTGGGGCTCCATCCCCTCCTCCGCGGGGCTGGGAACGGGCGGTATTTTTGGAACATGATCTTGTACAAACACCGCTCCCTGGCCAAACATGGTCTGTACATTTTTCTCGCCGTTTCCCTCCTTTCCCCCCTCTTGCCCTCCCTTTTTTTTTCTCCCCGTCTCTGATCTCCCCAACTCCCGCTCCCTCTCCTCCTCCTCCTCCCCAAGTCCCGGCTGGCTCCTTCCCGGTTTAGAATTCCCCAGCAATTACTCGCGGGCCGTTACTGGCAGAACGTTCTTTCCCAGCTGCCCTCTTAAAGGGACACGTGCGTGTCCCGGGTTATCCCGGCCCTGGCAGCTCCCATCCCAGCTCCGGGCTGCCAAAGGCTGCAGGACAAACGGCTGCTGATGGCACGTGTGTCCCCTCCCTGGCAGGGGATGCGCCACAAGCTCTCCTCCTCCCCGTGCCTCAGTTTCCCCTGAGAGCTCCTGGAGAGGCAGTGGGGACCAGGGGATGGATCCTGGTTCCAGCTGGGGTGGGCCCAGCTCGGCTCCCAGAGGGATCACAGCAGTAAAACAGGGAAGGGGGGATGTGGGCAGCACTTGTGCCAGGCAGGGCTCCAACACCCAGCTCTGAGGCCAGGCAGGGTGATGGTACTAATTAAACACTGCTCCTTGTGCCTCGGGCCTGGCACGGAGCTGCTGCCCCCAGGGATCAGCTGCACACTGGAAATGAGCCAGGATCAGCTTCTTCCCGTGCTCCAGCATCCTCCCAGCTTCAGCATCCTCCTGGCTCCAGCATCATCCCAGGTCCCAGCATCCTCCTGGCCCCAGCATCCTCCAGGGCTCCAGCATCATCCCAGGTTCTAATATCAGCCTGGGCTGCAGCAACTTCTCGGGCTTCAGCATCATCCCAAGGTCCAGCATCATCCTGGGGATTCCAGCACATTCCTAACTCCAGCATCACCCCAGGTTCCAGTATCATCCCAGGCTCCAGCATCATCCCAAGATCCAGCAAAATCCTGTGCTCCACCATCACCCCAGGCTCCAGCACTGTCCTGGGCTCCAGCACTGTCCTGGGCTCCAGCAACATCCCAAGCTTCAGTCTCATCCGAGTGTCCAGTATCCTGGGCTTAGCATCATCCCAGGCTCCAGTACAATCCCATGTTTCAGCACCATCCCAGCTCCAGCACATTCCAAGCACCAGTATCCTTCAAGGGTTCAGCATCATCCCAGGATCCAGCACTGTCCTGGGCTCCAGCACATTCCAAGACCCATCATCATCATCCTGGGCTCCAGCAACATCCCAGGTTCCAACACCATCCTGGGCTCCACCATGACCGCAGGCTCCAGCATCCTCCTGGCTCCCAGCAATCCTCACAGCTTCCAGCACCATCCTGGGCTCCAGCATCCTCCTGGCTCCCAGCAATCCTCACAGCTTCCAGCACCATCCTGGGCTCCAGCATCCTCCTGGCTCCCAGCAATCCTCACAGCTTCCAGCACCATCCTGGGCTCCAGCCCCTTCCCAGGCTCCTCGTGCTCCCCGATCTTTCTCCAGCACCCAGGAGCAGAATGCTCCAGTCCCTGCCGAGGCTGCAGGAACCTCCTTGTCCCAGCCCTGGCTGGATGTGCAGGGGGTGGCCCTTCTCCAGGACAGCCCAGCACAGCCAGTGCCACAGGGCTGGAATTCTGGAATTGCAGCTGAGGTGACTCTGCCCTGGCCAGGCCCCAGCCCATGACCGGCTCAGGGACCCTCCAGCTCCAGCTCGAGTCTGGTTTTATTTTTCACTCCATTGATCAGAAAAACCTCAGTGCTCTTTGCAGAGGGCCAAGGGCCGAGCTGCTCCTGCCTGTTTCCCCACAGCTCCCGGCCATCCTCCTCACCCAGCTGCCTCCATCCCTGCTGGGAGCTCCTGCTCCAGGAGAGAGGCTGGCCTGGGAGCGGGCTCAGGGAGCCCCGAGTTCCTTGAGAAATCACCGGGTAAGCCAGGTCCCAAAGCTCAGCTCCCAGCCCGGCCAGCTGCTCCCGCAAGCCCTGAGCTCCCCAGGAAGCTCCCAGAGCCCGGATGTGAGGGGAGGACGGGGATGGAAGTCACCAGGAGATGCTCCGGGGAGGATTTGCTGATGGGATTTGAAGCTGCAGGAGCAGCTCGGCCGTGCCAGGGCCTCCCCAGCTGGATCCCAGCGCTGAGGCTTGGAGGGGCACAGCTCGGGGATTGCATCCCTTGGGCAGCACCGGGAGCAGCATCCCGGACCTGGAGGACGAGCCTCTCACTCAGGGCCGGCTGCTCTCTGGAAAAGCATCCCTGGGGTCAGGAAGTAGGGCGGCCAGGCCCTGAGGCAGAGGCAGGCTCTGGGTTGGCTCAAAACAAAGCTGGCAGGGTTTGCTTTGTCCAGCTGCACCTCGCAGAGGGAAAAGGGGAAAAGGGGGAAAAGGGGGAAAAGGGGGGAAAGGGGGAAAAAGGGGGAAAAGAGGAAACTGGGGGCCATGGCAGGGACCCCTCCCGCTGTCCCAGGGTGCTCCCAGCCCCAGTGTCCAACCTGGCCTGGGACACTGCCAGGGATCCAGGGGCAGCCACAGCTGCTCTGGGCACCCTGTGCCAGGGCCTCACACCCTCCAGACCAGAAATTCCTGCAAAGAAGCCCGTCTATTCCTGCCCTCTGGCCCTGGGAAGCCACCGCAGCAAGAAACCACGCCTGGGAGAAAGCAATTCCCAAGGGAAAGGAAAGAGGCAGGGAGCCCCGGGGGCTGAGCAGGCTCCCGGGCTGGGGACGGGGCACTGCCGACCCTAGGGCCGGATCCCGGTGGGATGCCCGGGTCACAGTGCTGGCCACAACCCTCATTTCCATCTCGGAAGGGCTGGAGAAGCCCCGAGGCACCTCAGGAACAGCAGCAGGAGGAGCGGGATGGGGGCACGGTCCCACCCCGGCCAGTGGGAGCAGTTTGCAATCAGGGTCCCCACGACCTCCCCCGGCCTCTCCCAAACGACTTCCACGCGTGCCGGGGGCCCGGGGGAGCTGAGAGGAGGGTGCAGGGGAGGCAGGGCCGCCAACACCCTCCTGCTGCTGGCCCCAGCTCGCTGCCGGCGGCACGGGAGGCGCGGGGGTGCCCCCAAAGAGCTCCGGGACACCCGGAGCATCCTCAGTGAAATGTATGTTAGGAGTAAATCCGTGCTAAGGCCACGGTACTTCGTCTGATGGAATCCCAGCGATAGGCACCAACGATAAGATGAATATTCGTCTGCAAAGAAGGACATTCCAGCGGATTTTCGTCTAGCACCGGCAACAAGGAACGAAACACTTATCAATGCGCAAAGGAAAGATAAGATCAACAAAAGAGAGCAAGAAAACTTCCCCAGCACCCTGCCAAGCCCGAAAAATGCATAAAAAGGGAGCCTGGAATAGCACCTTTGTGAGGCACGGTGGAGTGAAGTGAGTCCCTCCTTCGTCTCACCCAACTCTCATTACCTGGTTCGGTGTTGATTGGTCTTCGCTTGCGGCTTTTACCATTTTATTTTGATTATAGAATAAATTGTCTTAAACGAACAGATTGGCTTGCTCATTTATAACACTCAGCAGCCCAGGGCAGGGCTGAAGGAGCCGGGGCTCACCAGGATGCTGCCCCTCATTCCCTGGGCTGGAATGTTGTCTCCTGGCACAGCGGGCCGCTGGCATTCCCACTGAGGCGTTTATCGCCGGGATCTCTGCCGGAGGGCAGGAGGAGACAGAGCGGGGATGGAACGGATTAAACTGAACCTAAAAATTCCCGTCGGCAGTACCAGGGCGGAAAGGGGCAGCGTGGGGCTCTGTCCCATCCGTCCCTCACACCGCCTCCCCTCTCCCAGCGCCGAGCACGCCCCTCTCCCCTCCTTCCCTGCTCAGGAACAGGAGGCTCCTTGTTCCAGGCTGCCTGGAGCTGGAGGCAGAGCAGATGCCAGGAAACACGGCGGGCCCAGCCCCGGGGTCCCCCGAGGCTCCCGAAATCCCCGATACCCGCCCCCCCAGCTGCAGTTCGCACCCCCAGCACCGCTGCGGCACCGGGGTGTTGGCAGGAGCAGAAATAAACCTGCCCCGCCTCGTGTTCCCCATCTCAAGTGACTTCCAGCTTAAATATAGCCGGGTCTGGGCTGCCTCCCCGCCAGGGAGGGGACGGACATTTGTCCATGCCCAGCACAGCACCCGCACGGGCTCTGCAGCTCCTGCAGGAGCAGCCAGCCCACATTCCCCTGGGAATGGGCATTGCCCGGCCCTGGCAGAGCCAGGACAGCACAAACCCCTCCCGAGCACGGCCAGCTCCTCCTGTGCCATCTCCTGGGGCAGGAGGGCTCGCTCGGACCATGCCGGCTGGGATGGCACCGGATCCCCTCCCAGCAGAGCTCTCAGCTCCCAAGGACAGCAGTTCCTCGGAGCTTCCCCGGGGAGCCCCCAGCCCCTCCCGGCTGCTGTGGCCCAGGGGCAGCTGCAGCTCTGGCTGAGCCCAGAGCCGGGCAAGGGGCCAAGGATTGGCCACAGGCACCTCCTCCAGGGCTGTGGGGACAGGGGGGTGGCAGGGAGGGGGTGACAGCCCCCGGAGGAGACATCTTCTGCTCCCCTCAGGGCTCCCAGGGGCGCTGCTCTCAAATCAGCCAAGTGCCTTCCCTTGGCTGGTCCTTCTGCCAAACCAGAGCTGACAGATCCCTCCAGCTCCTCTCTGCAAGCTCTCCAGCTCCCTTCCACTCACCCCGCAGCTCCTGGCCATCCTATCTCCTGCCCAGCAGTCATTAACACCATGTTTAATTAACTCACTGCTGCATCCTGTGCTTTCCCTGTTTATCACCTGAGCATGGCGATGGATCCTGAAACTCCACACCCTGCTCGTGGATCCTGGAATTCCACACCCTGCTTGTGGATCCTGAAACTCCACACCCTGCTCGTGGATCCTGGAATTCCACACCCTGCTTGTGGATCCTGAAACTCCACACCCTGCTCGTGGATCCTGGAATTCCACACCCTGCTTGTGGATCCTGAAACTCCACACCCTGCTCGTGGATCCTGCAATTCCACACCCTGCTCATGGATCCTGCACACTCCAGACCCTGCTCGTGGATCCTGCAATTCCACACCCTACTCATGGATCCTGAAACTCCACACGCTGCTCATGGATCCTGCAAACTCAATGCCTCCATCCTCATCCCACCAGGAAGGCTCCAGGCAGGGGAGGGAGGGAGGGAGGAGGGCAGCCCTGCCTTACCTGTTCCTCCAGGCTGACGGCTCTCCGGGCACGGCCCCCCAGCAGCCAGTGTGGGGTGACCCGTTCTCCGTGGGACAGTGGCCCTGGGGAGGAGAAGATGCGGTGAACAGACCCCATGAGAGCTTGGGAGCTGCAGCTCCTCCACAGCCGCATCACAGGGAACCTGGGAAGGGACAGAGCTGAGGACCAACATCCAGAGCCTCCTCTCAGGTGTTCCAGGGACAGACAGCAGCAAAAAGCAGAAAGTGTCACCCCTACCCCAGCCCAGGATCTCATCGCTGCTCAGCCTTAATCCTGGAGGGCTCCCAGGAGCACTGCTCCCGCCCAGGTCCCAGAACAGTGGCCTCGATCCCCTAAATCTCCACCCTGGGCAAGCAGGTGGCACATGGGAGATGTGGCTGCTCCTGGCAGTGCCCAAGGCCAGGTTGGACATTGGGGCTTGGAGCACCTGGGACAGTGGGAGATGTCCCTGCCTTAAACCCTGGCAGGGTTTAAGGTCCCTTCCCACCCAAACTGCTCCATGTCTGTGATTTGTGGGACGGAAGTGTGGTTCCATCACCCCAAACCCAGCCACGCTCCCTTCAGCCAGAGCTGGGCTGGAGCAGGAGCAGAGGAGCTGGGAGGGCTGTGGCTCGTCAGGGTTTGTCTGAGCCACCCCAGCCCCCGTGGGCAGCACGAGCCATTCCTTGGCTCCATCCGAGGCAGACAGACTTTCTAAGATTATTTTTTTCCTAAACAATGTGGCTGGATTTGACTGCAGCGCAGGGAGCAGCCACTGCTGACTTAAGCCTGGATGACAACAGAACAAAAAATTAAAATGTGAAGCTGCTGCAGAGAGAGGACGAGACTGAACAAAAATGTCAAGGGTTGGGCCACCTTGCCAAGCCAAATGTTGTCAGGGAGAGCTCGGATAGAATTATCTTCCCCAACAAAGTTATTTACTCAGAGAGTGGAATGACAGGGCTCAGGGCTCTGTAATTTTCTAGGCTTGTTTTGGTTCCTCCTGCAGCAGTCCAGGGCTTTGGCTGGAGGGAAGGCGAAGTTATTGGAAAGACAACAGGAAAGGCAAGGTGGAGCTAGGGGCTGGGAATTGCTGCTGGATTTGATGGGATCAGGTCACCCCGCCCGGCCACCTCTGTCCCCCGGGAGCGCCCGGCGCTATCGCCCGAGGTATTTAATCAGTGCCATTAAATATAGCATGGGATCAGATTCCAGGAATAACTGCAGATAAGGCGGTGGCACCATCCCAGCTTCCCTCTCCTCACCTCCTCCCAAAGCAAGAGCCGGGCCCTCCGCCCCAGCCACACACGGGCTCGTTTTCCCCGGGGAAACTGAGGCACGGCCTCAGCCGCGCTGGGGCAGCAGCTCCGGAGGGGTTTGGTGCTCTCCCGTTCCAGAGCAAAGGAATAAATCCCGCTATTTTCAATTCCCAAAGGGAGGAGGGCAGGGAGCTGCTGCCTGCCCCGGCCCCAGCTCTCTCCCACGCCGGCTGGGGAGAGGATGGGACACAGGGGCGGCCGCTCGGCTGGGCTGGGCTTCGGGCCACGTCCCAAAAACCCCACAGTCAGGGAGTGAGAGATGAGATTTCAGTTACGATATTTCAAATTTCCCACTGTCTTGTTTATGGTTTTTGCTGGGAATCCGAGAGACTCAGAGCACAGGACGGGGGCCTCAAAAATCGAACTCAGATAAACCCAAATGTAGCACAGAGAGGGTTTCCCACACCGCCCTTCTCTGGATTTCCTGGAAAACGCTCATCCCCAGCCCTTTTTGGGCATGCTGTGGGGAACAGCGCTGCTTTGGCGTTTGGGCTGTTGGCAGCCCGAGCTGTGGGGCAGGGGGGAGCCCCGGAGGAGCCCTGCAGAGCCCGGGATCCCGCCGGAGCAGGCAGCTTTTCCTTCTCCTCTCGTCATCCAAGCAGAGCTTTGGCTCCCGCCGCCCTCCCCGCTCCTCTCCCAGCCGCACGACTCTCTTGGAGTCGCTGAAAAACTTCTCTCGGCAGCAGCCGAGAGCCCGGCAAAGCTCGGAAGTGAAAAAAAAATAATGGCAAAAAATGTGCTCTTGGTAGAGGAACATCAGCCCTGACTTCTTGGGGAAGGAAACAGGGATGAGGAAGAGGCTACAGGCGGCCGAAGAGGAGCTGGCACCCCCCACCTCTCCTCCTCTGGCTCCCATTTAAAAAGTGACAGGAGCCTCAGGGGAAAATCGTGTTATTTCCTCACCAACAGAACGAGCCGCGCTTCACCCCAGACCCACGGGGCACAAACCCCGAGCTCCTTCCCGAGGGCCGGGGGCTGGGACGGGACGGGCACGGGTCGGGGGGCTCTGAGCCGGCCCCGAGTTCCGGGGGGCTCTGAGCTGGCCCCGTCCCTGTGCCGGGGGTGCCCCATCCCCGCGGGACCCTGCGGAGC
>WBMY01016348.1:457749-468675 GCA_013397315.1 Donacobius atricapilla
CCCATCCATCATCCCTCCATCCCTCCCTCCATCATCCATCTATTCATTATCCATCCATCCATCCATCCCTCCATCATCCATTCATTCATTATCCATCCATCCATCCATCCATCCATCCCTCCCTCCATCCCTCCCTCCACCCATCCCTCCCTCCCTCCATCCCCACTCTCACTTTCCCCCCCTTTCTTGCTTGAGGAAAGCCTGGGGGGCTCCCTCAGGCTGTCTGCACAAGGAGAGGGGGAAAAGTGATTAAAGCAATTAACTCCACATATCCCACCCACACCTCTACGATCCTCAACCCACTCCACAGTTGTTATTGTTAATATTAATTACACTGATTATTATTAATGTCAGTATTTTATATTAATTAATAATATTGATGCTATTATTTGTGGAATCACAGAATGGTTTGATTGGAGGGAACCTTAAAGCCAATCCATGGCATGGCCATGGGCAGGGACACCTCTCGCTGTCTCAGGCTGCTCCAAGCTGGCCTTGCACACTTCCAGGGCTGAATTTTATTGACATCATCAACCCAAACCCCCCAGAGCAGGAACAGCGAGTGTGGGGATGAGGGAACGCTCACTTCCCTTCCTGCACCCACTTCCAGCCCCCTGGGGTCCTTCCCCGGCGTCATCCAACTCTCCCTGCCACATGCAGGGGAAGGGTTCATCAATAGTTATTAAAATCCCAATAGCAACATTGATTAATAGTCGTAATTAAAGCTTTGCAAATGACTTTACCCCTGAAAACGGGGACAGCTTCCAGGCCCCCTACCCCGAGCATTCCAGGGACCTCTGGCCCAAGGTGACATTTGGGGACAGGAAGGCACAGGGGACTTCTCTGGGATTTCCCGGCCCAAAAGAGGAAAGAGCACGGCCGTGGCAGCAGAGTCAGAGCCCTGCTGGCTCCAGACACGCTGGGGTCCTGTGAAGGGGGCCCTCGGGTGCACCCCGCAGATCCAAACATCTGGATGGAGGTGAGGTCCTGCCCAGCACCTCCCAGCCCCCAGGGGGGTCGGTGGCACTCAGCCGCTCCTCCCGTCACCACCAGCTCTCCCCAAACCCCTTTAGGAAGCATTTAGGGAGCAATTCCTCCCTGTGAGGTGGGCAGGCGCTGGCACAGGGTGCCCAGAGCAGCTGTGGCTGATCCCTGGCAGTGCCCAAGGCCAGGCTGGAGCAGCCTGGCACAGTGGGAGGTGTCCTCGCCATGGCAGGGATGGCACAGGATGGGATTCCACGGACTTCTGCCTCTCCTGGGCCACTTGGCACAGCCACAGGTCTCCCTGAAGCTTCAGCTCACCCTGCAGGTCCTGGCAGCTGCACAGGAGGACAAACAAGAGAAAAAACGTTCCAAGGTCCTCTGAGGAGGATCCCTGTGGGAGCGCGAGGGCACGGTGGGGAGCAGCAGCCTGGCACAGGGCAGGGAAAGATTCCAGGGCAGCCATCAGGAAACCATGGGGGCCACAGGGACAGCGGAGCCTGGGAAGGGCGTTGGGGCCAGGGCTGGCATGGGGCAGGAGCCAGATGGAGCAGGGAACAGTCCCCGGTGTCCCCAGCAGCCAGAACAGAGCGTGGCCCTGCTGTTCCTCCATCGAATGGGACATTCCTCATTCCCCCTCATTCCCCCTCCCGCTCAGCCAGGCAGGAGTGCCTCTGCTCCCCGGGAAGGTGAGCTGTGGGCCGGGAAGCCCTGGCCCTGCCCTGGGAGCAGCGCTGGGGTTGGTGCAGAGCCCACAGAGGCCTTTCTGTGGCCAGGAACAGGCACTGGCCCTCAGCCAGCCCGGGATTCCTCCGTGGGGAGTGGGGCCGGGATCACCCAGAGCCCCGGGATCACCCAGAGTTCTGGGATAACAGCCGTGGGATAACAGCCCCGGGATCAGCCAGAGCCCTGGGATAACAGCCCTGGGATCAGCCAGAGCTCTGGGATAACAGCCCTGGGATCACCCAGAGCCGTGGGATAACAGCCCTGGGATAACAGCCCTGGGATCAGCCAGAGCTCTGGGATAACAGCCCTGGGATCACCCAGAGCCCTGGGATCGCAGCCCCGGGATCAGCCAGAGCTCTGGGATAACAGCCCTGGGATCAGCCAGAGCCCTGGGATTGCAGCCCCGGGATCACCCAGAGCCCTGGGATCACAGCCCCGGGATCTGTTTGCAGGGCTGCTCATCCTCTCAGGCACTCCCTGGCCCCATGGACACAGACAGGGGAGGGCGGGCACAGCTTTCCGCTCAAATTCCGTCACCCCTAACCTGGCCCAGGCCCTCCTGCAGAGGACGCCCTCAGGTGTGACAAACGCAGATTCGGGGGATCCTTGGGGGTGGAAAAGATCTCCAGGATCACGAGTCCCAGCTGTGCCCAGCCCAGAGCACCGAGTGCCACATTCAGGACACCTCCAGGGATGGGGACTCCACCCCTGTAGCCCCTTGCTAAGCACCTTTTCCATGAGGAAACCTTCCCCAACATCCAAACAAACCCCCCTGGCCCACCCTGAGGCCGTTCCCTCTCCTCCTGTCCCTGTTCCCTGGGAGCAGAGCCCGACCCCCCGGCTGTCCCCTCCTGGCAGGGAGTTGTGCAGAGCCACAAGGTCCCCCCTGAGCCTCCTTTTCTCCAGGCTCAGCCCCTTCCCAGCTCCCTCAGGGATTCTCCAGCCCCTTCCCCAGCTCCCTCAGGAATTCTCCAGCCCCTTCCCAGCTCCCTCAGGGATTCTCCAGCCCCTTCCCAGCTCCCTTCCCTTCCCTGGCCACATTTCTCTTGTCCAGTCCGACACCTCAGTTCTGCCCCATCAAACCTGTGCCCTGACAGAGCCAAATGAAGGCTCACAACAGATGTCCCAGTGCCCCCAGCACAGGGACAGCTGAGGCACGGTGCTGTCAGAGAACTCCCCAGTCCAACTGCTCAGTCCCAGGGGCTGCTCCCTGTCCCGAGGAAGGTCAGGGCTGAGTCCTCTTCAGTGGATGAGTCAGGAGGCCTGGCAGGAACCAGCCAGGACAATCCATGGGAGGTTCCGAATCCATCTCAGGCCGGGGAGCAGCACAACCTGGAATCTCTTGGAGTTTGAAGAAGCCTCTGGTGCAGCAACGGGGCTGCAGCACACGGTACATGAATAAAATTAGATTGGATTTGAAAATCCCCTTTTTCCCTAGGAAGACTCTCACAAGAGTGCTCATCTCCCTGGAATTTGAGCTCCTTCCAGGAGCATTAATCAACGTGGCTTCCATTTGTCACGCTGAGGTCACTCACCCTCCCGCAGGGTCCCATTTGGCCGGGAGAATGCACTTTATCTGCTGATGTAGGGAGAAAAATATTACTAAAAGCTTGACTTTCAAACCTTGCTCGTGTGAAAGAGTTGTGCCTTTCCCATTTCCAGCCAGACTCCTGCCCCAGGCTGAATTCCTGCCCCGGCCCAGCCCAGTGCTGGCCCCCAGTGCAGCCACCGGCTCATAAAGGCAGCACGAAGGAAACAATATATTAAAATCTGCTTTACTGGATCCAAGTGGGATCTGCACTAATGAACAGCCAGTCAGGAAGTCATGTCTTCCTCAGGGAATTGGTTCAGGAAAAGTGAATTATAATCCAGGATGCTCTCACGGAAAAAATGAGATGGACTTCGGGGAGGGCTGGTATAAAGTCCATAATCCATGTGATTTTAGGTGCCAGTGCAGGGGTTGGGACTGCGTGGTCTTCAAGGTCCCTTGCAATCCAAACCATCCTGGAATTCTGGAAGTGGTTTCCTTACCTGCTTTGGCTTAGGGCAAATCCCTCATCTTCTCCTCTCCAAAGTCTTCCCATTGTGCTCTCAATGACAAAACAAAGGGGCCAAGAGAAATCCTGGGCACAGTCCCCAGCAGCCTCCCACGCTGGCCAGGCCAGGTCCGGGCAGAGGGGCAGCAGCGACCACAGACTGTGGGGAACTTCCCTTTCCAAGGAACTCGGGCCCTTGAGCCCTGTTTTCACATCACCACTGCAATGTATTTCCACAGAAACCTTTCCAGATCCCGGCAACCAGAGAACATGACCCAGACATGCCCCCATCAGCCCTATCAGCCCCTGAGGCGAGAGTGGAGGGACCTCAAAAACACCCAAACCATCTGGAGAGGAATTCTCCATAGGAGGGACCCCAAAATACCCAAACCATCTGGAGAGGAATTCTCCATAGGAGGGACCCCAAAAACATCCAAACAGCTGGAGGGGGGTTCTCCATACCCCAAAAACACCCAGACCAGCTGGAGAGCGACTTTCCATAGGAGAGACCCCAAAAACATCCAAACCAGTGGAGAGGGCTTCTCCATAGGAGGGACCCCAAAAACACCCACAGGGCTGCCCATAACAGAGAGGGATCAGGATTGATTCCCTCAGGATGGAATTTACAGCACAAAGGAAGAACGAGTGGAAATGGTCATAAAGGAAGCGATGGAAGGTGCTTCCGAAGGGGAAAAATGCCTCTCATTTTTAAATAAAGCACATTTCAAAGCAAAAGTTAGGGTTTTTACACCTCTTTTTCCATTTCCTTTTCCATCTCACCCAGGAGGTTTCCCAGCTGCAGGTCAGGCTGTGGACACTCATCTGTCCTACACAGCAATCCCTGGGGGGGTGGTGCTGATCAAAGGACGATTCTGAGTAACTGAAAACACAAATCTGCTCCAGCAGTGTTGAAAAAAACCAGTCCTGCCCAAATTCCCCTTCCAGAGCCCTGCAGAACTGCCCCTAAAAGCCTCTGTGTACAGGAGGTTTAGAGGGGGTGACTCCACCCTGAAATCAACACAAGACAAGCACAATTTCCTGAGTTTCTGGAGAGAAGTTTGGCGTGTTGGAAGCAGCGACTGCAAATGTCAACAGCCTCCTTCGCCAGGATTGTAAACACTGGATGCTCTGCACCCACAGGAGCTTCACCCCACCTGAGGGCAGGGCAGCGTCAGGCCAGGAGCATCCCCATGCAGAAATCAGGGAAGGATGGATGGAAACAACCCCACCACCAATTCTGGGGAGAAAATTTCATCACCCAAAGGTTTGTCCAGCCCTGGAGTCGCCATCCTGGGAGGGATTTCCCAGCCCTGTGGATGTGGCACCTGGGGACACGGGTCAGGCGTGGCCCTGGCAGTGCTGGGGGAACCCTGGGCTTCAGCTCAGAGGGGTTTTGGAGCAGCAAGGCCCTCAAGCTCCCTTCATGTCTGCTCACTGAAAGCTTAAAAGCACAAATCAGCAGCTAAGTGGCTTTGAACAAGCTCCAAGTGAGGCAGGATCTCGTTTGGGCCCCAACACCCTCCAGTCCCTTCTCCCAGGGGACAAATCTGTCCCTGTGTCCCAGGGAATCCATCAGAGAGCTCAGCCCCAGCAGCTGCAGCACCTTTTGCTTCAGGAACACACAAAGCTCATTTCCAGCCCCAGAACAAAATTCCAAAGGCAAGGCAGCAGTTCCATCCCACCTGATGCCAAGGACAAGGCCGCGGAAGGAGCAAATTACAGTTCAAGGCCAGGTTGGACAGGGCAGGGGGGGCCCTGGATGGGCCCTGAGGTCCCTTCAACCCCACCCAGGGTTGCTGATTCTGTGATAAACAGGTGAAACTGGATTTGGGGAAGTGGGAAGGTCTGAGAAGGCACAGTCTGAGCTGATTTATCCCAGCCATGGGATGGTGTTATTCATAATCTGCACTTCAACTTCCATTTCTGCGACCAGACCAGATCAGGGAATCCTGGAATGGGCTGGGTGGGAAAGGACCTCAAAACCCCATCCATGGGCAGGGACATCTCCCACTGTCCCAGGTAGATCCAAGCCCTGATGTCCAGCCTGGCCTTGGGCACTGCCAGGGATCCAGGGGCAGCCCCAGCAAATCTGGGAATCCCAGCCCAGCCCCTGCCCACCCTCCCAGCCAGCAATTCCTGCCCAAGATCCCAGCCCAAGCTCCCCTTTCCCAGTGGGAGCCATTCCCTGTGTGCTGTCCCTGCAGGCCTTGTCCCCAGCCCCTCTGCAGCTCTCCTGGAGCCCCTTCAGGGTCTCTCCAGAACCTTCCATCTGCCGTGGTGCCCAGCCCTCCCAGCACTGGGTGTTCCCTCCCAGCTGTCTCTGAGCTGAACTGCCACATCTGAAGCAGAGAACATGGGAAGCCACAGCTCACACCCACTCCTCTCTCCTCAGATGTCTTTTCCTGTTTATCCATCCTATGAACTGCTCAGTGATGAGCAGATCAAACCGAGACTTCAGCACTTCACAGACCTCGTCTCTCCACTGCACCTCTTCCAGTGATGCTGGTGCAGGGACCCTGGCAGGACAGAACCATCTACAGCAAAGGATTCTCCCAGGAAAGGCCCAAAGACTCCCACCATCCCCAGGGCTGTGTCCTCCTGGTGCCTGCACAAACACAGCTGTAGCAGCTATTACAACTCAGCCGGTTTTATTGAAGGGGTTTTGCAGTACAAAAAGTAACAAGTGAATTCTCTACATTGCGACAGGCATTTAAAAAAATTTAAAAATCCTCGTTAAAACCCATTGAAAATAAATATATAAAAATGCTATTCCAATCAGGGAGTTATAAATACATTATGAACCAAGATTTTCCAGACTCTGTTTCCTCTGGAAGTGCCTAACCCCACTATAAAAACCCAGCTACTTATTTAAAACCCTGACACTCCCCCAGTCACTGATTCTTTCACAGAGCTGGATGAATGAGTACAAAAGTGACCCAATAGCACAAAGTCGAGCTGCAGAAGCATTTACTGCCTTCTCCATCTACTGCTGCACCATCCAGGACACCTTCTTCCCCAGGACATGGCTGGTGATTTTCTGAGAGAAAAACAAAGGCACACAGATGAGTTTTAGTGCTTCAAAAATGACAGATGCTGAGCACATGTTCTTGTGCACAGATTGTTACGGAATCCCAGAGGGATTTGGGTGGGAAGGGACCCTAAAGCCCCCCCAGTGCCACCTCTGCTGGGGCAGGGACACTTCCATGGTCCCAGGTGGGAAATAACCACCACAAAATGGGAATTTATCCCTTTTAGGACAGTTCAAGCAGCTCAGCAGTTGCTCACGGAGAACACCAGGACAGCCCTGTGGTGGCTGCAGTGGGAACGGTCAGGAACAGGCCAGGGATATCCCTGGAAGTGGCTGAGACTGGTCCCTGAAGCAGGGTCCTGAGCACAACCTGCTGGGAGCCTGCTGTGCCCCCGGCTGGGATGGCTCAGGAAAGGGCTCAGGAAAAGCTGCAGAGCCCCAGGGAAGAGCCACAAGGAGAGTGGAAGGTACAGCAAGTGCTTTCCACCGTGAACGGTGGAATAAAGCAGGACTCCCCGAGGGAGGGAGGGATGAGCCACGGCTGAGGGGAGCAGAGGGAAATCTGCACAGTCCTGACACCAAACACAGCACGAATCATTTGCAAACTCCTCCCCAAATGAGCTGCAAGTACTGGGGGCTGGGGGCTGTCAAGAACCGAAGCAGAGCAGAGCCAGCACAGAACCCTTGGTCTGAGACCCCCGGCAGGGCTTGGATCCAGAGGGGCTCTCAGGTCCCTTCCAGCCTCCAGCAGGGAGAGATTCCAGAACACTCCCCCACAGCTCCAGGGCCTCCCAGTGCAGCCCTGCCGCTTTCCCTTTGGGGCAGTGACACCTTGTGGTCCCTGCCTGCCTGGGTTTGTTCCCTGTCCCTGCGGGGACATTCCCATCCCCACAGAAGACAAAGGTTCCTCAGTGCTGGGGCTGGGCTCCTTCAAGGGACAGAGGGAAGTTATCCATGACCTGCTGCTCCCTTTTAGGGGCTTTCTCCCGATTTACTGAAATCACAAACTCCACCTAATGGAAAAGCTCAGCAATGGAACGGGTCTGGATCTGACAAACTCAGAAAATCCATTTCCACTTCACTGGGGTTGAAAGTTCTGATTGCTGCTGCCATCAGATCAGAATCTGTTCCCACTACAGAGTGTGCAAAATTCCAGGGCACTCCCTGTCCCGTGATCTGACGGGGATGATTTTATGCTCCATTTGAAATTAAAAGTACAAAAGCAAAGGGCTGCTGGGGCAGAACATCAGCCCAGATCCACGTGCACCCTGTGATAAAAATAACTTTGCTATCTTAATAAAGAGAAGTGTTGAACAATTTCACAGATTAGAAATGTCTGTGCACTCCAGCCCAGGGATTTTTATGGCTCCAGTTCTAGGTGGGTCCATGTTGTTTCCCCCTCAGCATCACCCTCACTCAATGCCAACAAAACTTCTTACTCTCTTTTCAGCTCAGTGAGCTGCCCCAAACTGTGACAGAAATGCCCTGAAACCAGCCCTGACTGCCCTTCCCTTCCCAGAGCCCTGCAGGGATATTTGCACTCTGCTTTACAAAAGGGAAGCAAATCTTGCTTGTATATATTCAATAATTTGGGGTCTTATTTTGAGTCAAATAAGCTCAGCTGCATCTCATCCCTCAGCCTGGACACTGAAACTGTCCCAGCCCAGGCTGGACGCTGGGGTTTGGAGCAGCCTGGGACAGTGGGAGCTGTCCCTGCCGTGGCAGGGGTGGGATGAGATTCATTCATTCATCGCTTCCTTTCCCAAATTTTAATCACACCCTGTGAGCCCTCAAAGCCTTGGGGAAGGGGCTGGAGAATTCCTGAGGGAGCTGGGAAGGGGCTGAGCCTGGAGAAAAGGAGGCTCAGGGGGCACCTTGTGGCTCTGCACAACTCCCTGCCAGGAGGGGACAGCCGGGGGGGTCGGGCTCTGCTCCCAGGGAACAGGGACAGAAGGAGAGGGAACGGCCTCAGGAAGGCTCAGGGTGGACAGCAGCAGGAATTTCCCCATGGAAAGGGTGCTCAGGGCTTGGAGCTGCCCAGGGAGGTTTGGAGTGCCCATCCCTGGGGTTTAAAGCCATGGATGTGGCACTCGGGGACGTGGGGCAGTGGTGGCCCTGGCAGTGCTGGGGATGGTTGGAGTGGGTGGGCTCAGAGGGATTTTCCATCCTGAATGATTCCATGGTTCTCTGATTTTGGGGACAGGGCCCGTCGCAGCCCTGCCCTGGAACACAGGGCTGTGCCCAGCCCCACACACAGCTGACCCTTGTCTCTTTTCCACCTTTTCCCTAGATAAATGCCAAAGGAGCTGCTCCCTGCTGGGGTCCCTGGGCTCCTGCAGGGACAGCAGCGGAGCAGAGCGGCTCAGCCCTTCCCAGCACTGGGATGGATCCTTGGAGCAGCCTGGGGCACAGGGGATCCTCGAATGCCATAGCCCCATCAAACACTTCAGGAGCTCTTGGAGCAGCTCCATCCTTCCCCCAAAGCTCTGTCTCGCTTTTGGAGTCATTCCACAACATCTGTGCTTCATTTTTCACAGGCACAGTGAGCCTCACTCCGAAGCTGCTGCCCTCACACCATCCTCACCAAGCCATTCCCTGATTTACAGCTCCTCTCGGCAGCTTCTCTGCACCAGCAAGGAAACCTAAAACACTGGAATATTTACTGCCATGAATCATCACCTCCCTTCCCATCAAACCCATATTTATGTACAAAAGTTCTGATCCTATTTCCTCCCTGCTTCCAGCTGACTCTTCCACTCCAAGTCAGTGACTGCCAGAACTCATTAATTCTGCAAAGTTTACTGTACCAGCATCTGGAATTCTCAGACCAGGGAAA
The DNA here is from genome assembly GCA_013397315.1 of Donacobius atricapilla. Taxonomy (NCBI): domain Eukaryota; kingdom Metazoa; phylum Chordata; class Aves; order Passeriformes; family Mimidae; genus Donacobius; species Donacobius atricapilla. Next base: position 467,357 of record WBMY01016348.1, read on the forward strand.
AAAAAAATGTCCTGAAAATACCCTGCCCAAGTATAGCAACAAATTCAAGTCCTTCTAGTGGTAAATTCCCCAAATTAGAGTCGGAAGATGTTTTGGAGATACATTACAAGTGCTGACTTTCAAAACCCAGTGACTGCTGCTCCCAACAAATACACAAGCCTGTTATTGCAGCTCTGGAATACTCCAGGAAAGGAGTTGCTCCAGCCAGGAGTTTAACACTAAAACTGAAGTGCAAGTTTAAGTTCCAGAGTTTAAAAAAAAAAGGCAGTTTTAGTTTCAGTGCCTGTCCATGCTCAGGGACACTGGTTTGTCCCACAGCTTCCCAGACAGGGGTCCGGGCTGAGCTGAAATCCTCAGAATTAATTTTCCACCAGCAGGGCAAGCCTTTGACTGGATAAATTAAGGATGACTCCAGGCTTTGTTGGCACGGCTGGGAATTCCCTGAGCCAAATCCAGCCCCAGCCAGGGCACAGGACAGCAAACACAGCAGCCTCAAGGACATTTGTCCCTCCTGCAATGTGCTCCAACACCCCTCTGCTCCACCCGAGGCCCTTCTTTGTATCATTTCACCAGGAATGAAAGGGCACAAACCCTTCTTTGAATCATTTCACCAGCTCCACGCCATTTCTCCATGGAGTGGAAGGATTTCAGGAGAGGACGGGGGAACTGGTGTGGCAAAGCCTGGCTGGTGAGATGGAACAGCCTGAGCACCCCCACAGCCCAACCCCTGGGCTGGCAAACCCTGGGGTCTGGGGCTCCCCGAGCGAGGGGCACTCACCGTTTTGTAGAGCTGAGCCCTCAGGCGGTAGGAGCTGTACTCCAGCCTCCTCTGCTCCTCCTCCCGCTTCCTCCTCACCTCCGGGAGCTGCTCATAGATCCTAAGGGAGAGGAGAGGCAAAAACGGTGATCTGAAACTGCCTGACGCTAAAACCACACCCTCTGCTCGATCCCCACATTCCCTGAGGGCTGCTGGCCGAGCACATCCCTGACAAATGTGTCTGGAGTTTGCTGCTGTCCCGCTGGGCCAAGGTGGAATCCACAGCAGGGTGAGCCTGGGGATTCCTGCACCTAGAATGCCTTTGCCGTCCCTGGAACAGCTCTCTTACCCTGGGAACACCTCTCCATCCCCTGGAACGCCTCCCTTATCCCTGGAACACCTCTCTTGTCCCTGAAACACCTCTCCTGCCCCTGGAGCACCTCTCCTGTCCCTGGAGCGCCTCTCCTGTCCCTGGAGCGCCTCTCCTGCCCCTCGCACACCTCTCCTGCCCCTGGGACACCTCTCCTGCCCCTGGAACGCCTCTCCTGCTCCTGGAACGCCT
>WBMY01016348.1:468706-483942 GCA_013397315.1 Donacobius atricapilla
GAACGCCTCTCTGCCCCCTGGAACGCCTCTCCTGCCCCTGGAACGCCTCTCCTGCCCCTGGAGCACCTCTCCTGCCCCTGGAGCACCTCTCCTGCCCCTGGAATATCTCTCTTACCCCTGGAACGCCTCTCCCAGCCCAGCACCTCCTCAGAGCAGCACCTGGAGCTCTGCACTGCTGGGGTGACCCAGCTGGAGCTCAGTGTCCCCAGTGTCCCCAGCCCAGGACGTGTCCCTCCAGCCATGGCAGGGGTTCAGCACAGGAATCACCTCACTGAAGCTTTTTAGGCGTTTCCATAATTTCAGTGCTTTCAGCAGTGTACCCCTGCTTTGTCTTCTCCTGTGCTGATGCTTCCCCAGATTTTCCTTCATGGAAATCCTGGAATGGTTTGTGTGGGAGGAACCTCAATGCCCATCCAGAGCCACCCCTGCCATGAGCAGGGACACCTTCCCCACACACCCCAAGAATACTTTTAAATGCTAAAAAACATTAAAATCATTTGAATGTATCGTGAAAATCATTAAGATCATTACAAGGCATCAAGGGGTTTGTTTTATACATTGTGCATATTCCAGTAGGTATTTTGTGGAACCACAGAGAAGCTGAGGTTGGCAGAAACCCCTGGAGGTCACCAAGCTCCTGCTCCAGGCAGGGCTCACTCCAAGGCTGGATCAGGCTGCCCAGGCCTCATCCCACCCACCTGGGATCATTTCCAAGCATTCAGGCTCTGCCACCCCTGTGGGGTCCTGGCCCAGCACTTCATATCCTGTTCAAAATTCCACTGCAACAAACTCCCATTTTTTATTACCCCTTCCCCTGCCCCCTCTGCAGCACAGCCATTCCAAAGGGTAAATCCATAGGAGTGTGCTGGGCATTGCAGAGAGGAATGACTGCAGCCAAAAATAAGACAAAAACCCATCCTAAGGTGGTTTTTCCAAGGGTAAGAGTCTCTGTATTCCCTTAGGGTGATTATTTCTATAGAAAGACTCTTAGTTTGGGGGAAACGCTGCCTGAGTCCTGCCTCAATTACCCACTTTGTTAATTTGTGAACTTATTCAGATGCTCCGGTGTCTCCCAGCCCCATTCCCTCTCCATTTGGGACCCAGCTTGCTGTGGATGGCTGACACTGCAGCAGAACCCTCAGGTTTAGCTCCAGAAATCACCTTTCCAAAATGATTTTGTTTCTTGGAATTTCTAAGTAGGACATTTCTCCCCCTGATAAGGCACCTGCATTTTTCACTGGGAAAGATGGATTAATTGCACACCCCGTTCTTTGACTGCAAAAGGATTCAAAGCTCTCCCCTACCCAGGGCACTGATCCACCTGAAATAAAATGCCCTGAACTTTACCTTTTAGATCTTTGAAACATTTCACTCTTGGGAATTGCTCTTCTCTTTTCTTTCATCAGGAAACCTGAACAGAAAATTGTGAGATAAGGGAACGATGAATGAGTTTGTTACTGTGACAGTGTGAGTCCTTTACAAGTTTTATAGAAGTGTTTACAAAAAACTCTTTGTAACCTCTTACAGGCAACAGGGTTAAGTAATTGTAATGCCTTTATGAGAAATAAAAAATAAATAAATACACCCTTGTCACAGTAGGACATGGAATAGATTGACTCCATAGAGCTGTCAGAAGAGAAAGAAGGCTTTATTTACAATCCCAACAGTTTCTTTTAGAACACGCTGTGTAAAAAGGTCTNTTTTCTGTGCTGACAGGCACTGACCGTCAAGAAAGCACTGTATTTGACCTGAGGCCATGGAAAAAATCAAGTGACAGCACTGGGATTATGGGATTAAGTTTGAACAGAACCCTGAAGCACAATGTGGCACTCACTAAATCAAAGAATTCCAGGCAGAACCCAGAGGTACCTCGGTCGGACAGGGGGTGATTTGCAGTCCTGCAGTCCTTCCTCTTCCCTGGGGGCTGCAGCAGCTGCTGGGGTGGCAGAGGCTGTTCCCCCTGGGGTGGCAGAGGCTGTCGGGGTGGCAGGGGCTGTTCCCCCCGGGGTGGCAGAGGCTGTCCCCCCTGGAGCAGTCTCTGCAGCCTCCTCTCCTCACGCAGCAGCTGCAGGTGCCGCAGGCGCTGCCCCGAGCGCGAGATGAAGTCGGGGCGGTGCAGGGCCAGGGCCTCCTGAGGGGACACAAACACAGCCTGCCTGCCCGACCTGCGGCTGGCAGCTGCAGGGGAGACCCCAAACATCCACCACAAACCCCAGAGCATGGAAAAAATCCCACTGAGATGAAGTCGGGGCGGTGCAGGGCCAGGGCCTCCTGAGGGGACACAAACACAGCCTGCCTGCCCAACCTGCGGCTGGCAGCTGCAAGGGAAACCCCAAACATGTGCCTCATGCTGACTTGGGGGCTCAAAGCACCGTCATTCCAAGTGTTCCCCTTGCTCTTCCCTCAGCTCTGCCTCCTGACCACGATCTCGGATACCCCTTGGGCCAGCTGGGATCACCTCTCCTGGACGTGTCCCCTCCCAGCTCCTTGTTGTCCCCACAGCCTCTGGGATTCCTCCATGGCAGGGGAGACCCAAAACATCCACCACAAACCCCAAAGCATGGAAAAAATCCCATCATAACATCGGGTGTAATGTTAAACTCCTGTCCTTAACGCTGGGTAGGTGCTCAGAGGCCTGGTTTAACAATGTGGAAATAAACTGGCCAGAAAGGTAAAAAAACTAAAATAACAATAAAGAATAGTAAAAACTCGTTTTGATCTCATACTATGTACACCTCAGTGTTATTTCTGCGTGGAAACAGGTGTGGGATGTTCTGTCAGCTCCATCCCTCTGGTTCCTGAAGGGATTTAATCCCTGCACTATCAGCCCAAGTCAAACGCTGGGGAAATAGTCGGAGGAAGTGCCCTGGGGAAAGGCAGACTGCCAGGAGCACCCCGTGATCCCACCCCGGGGAGCCCCGGCAGTCCCTGGGTGCAGGGTGCCCTCACCTGCAGCGTGAGTTTCCCCAGCCCCCTGCCAGCCCCTGGGGCTGCAGCTGCTCCCTGGCCCAGCCTGGGCTGCTCCTCCCAGTTCTTCTCCCTCAGGGGCTCTCTCCAAGGCTTTCTGCCGCTCCAGGGCTCGAACCAGGCTGGCCCAGGGCCAGGAATGGCACTGGACTGGTTTTCTTTCCTCGATTCACATTTCAAGTCCTCTGCTGGGACAAGCCACGGAGTCCCTGTTAAAAGAGCACAGAAGAGGAGGATTTGAGACAATTCCTGTGCCTGTTGTCCATCCCAATCCATGGCCCTTTACTCCTGGAGGAATCCCAGAGGCTGAGGGGACAACAAAGAGCTGGGAGGGGACACATCCAGGAGAGGTGATAACAGCTGGCCCAAGGGGTATCCCAGGTCGTGGCCAGGAGGCAGAGCTGAGGGAAGAGCAAGGGGAACACTTGGAATGACGGTGCTTTGAGCCCCCAAGTCAGCATCAGGCACAATGGAGCTCTCCTAGGGATGGGAAAGGGGGCAGGGGCTGAAAGGGCCCCTCCAGGGCCTACAGGGGGTTCCAAGGAGGCTGCAGAGGGACCTGGGACAAAGGGAACGGTCTGAAGCTGAAGGAGGGAAGGTTTAGATCAGATCTTGGGCAGGAATTGTTCCCTGGGAGGGTGTGAGGCCCTGGCACAGGGTGCTCAGAGCAGCCGTGGCTGCCCCTGGATCCCTGGCAGTGCCCAAGGCCAGACTGGACACTGGGGCTTGGAGCAGCCTGGGACAGTGGGAGGTGTCCCTGCCCATGGCAGGGGGGGCACTGGGTGGGATTTAAGGTCCCTTCCCACCCAGCCCATTCCAGGATTCTCCTGGTGGAGAATGAATTCCTTGTCTTGCTGTGCTTGTGTGTCTTTCCTTTCCCTGTTAACCTGCCTCTATCCCAGGCCAGTGGTTTCCTCCCTCTCCCCCTCCCCATCCCGTCCCTCATCCCTGGGGAGGGGAGGAGCAGGGGCTCAGGAGCAGCTGGGGTTGAGCCACAGCAGTGCCCAGGTTTGCAGCTAAACCCAACCAGTGCCAACACTGCAGCTCAATTCCACTGGGAACTTCTGCAGGAAACACCTCGGGCGGGTTCAAGAGAATTCCTTCCCCAGGTGTCCCAATACCAGCAGGTCTTTATCAGACACCACTGTTGAAAAGCCCAGGATTGTCCATTTCCCAGGTTCCTCTCCATGGAAAGAACAGTTGTTTACCAGCAATCACACATTTTTAAGGAGCCTTTCTGCTGGCCTAAGCCCCGTGGCTCTTTATCCATATTTTGGGAGACCAAATGCTTTCCAACTCCCAAATGTTACACGTGCCTCCAGGAATTCAGTTACTCACAGTTTACACACACAGTGATGTGCATACATCAGCTGGGATTCTGAGCAGATATTCTGAATTTTCTAAATAAAACCCTTATGAGAGAATGATCAGTCCCCACAACAACAACAGTGATGAGTAAGGGAAATATTTTTAAACATTTAATTGTGATGTGGTAAAGAGTGGTAGGAATTTAAGAGACAAAAAAGTAAATTAAAACGTCAGGAGACTCCACCAGCAGCCTAAAAATGCAGCTCTGAAAAACAGTAGAGTTCTTCCCAATTTCCACTCAAGTACTCTGGAAAAATATTGTGGGAAGACTCAGGGCCTGAGACATTAAGGACAAGTTGGTGACCAGCACTGAGAGTTGAACAGAATATTTTGTATCCCAGGGATTAATACTAAGTCCCTGCATGATTCCCATTCCTCTCCCTTGATTATTCCTTCCTAATTCCTGCATTTCCTGTGTGTAACCCTGAATTTTAGCTTGCTAATGATTGCCGACAGCCAAAATGCCTGCATTTCCTGCATGCCATCAGAACACAGCACCACAACCCCTGGCAGGGATTTGGCTGAACCAAATGAAATCCCAGCAGGCAGTGGCTGTGGCAGGGGCAGAGCTGGGTGTCCCCTGCCTGAGGGCTTGATATTTCTGAGCCTGAATTTTAGCTTGCTAATGATTGCCGGCTCCTTTCCCAAGGGAAAGCTGCCAACAGTTTCTCTTTTCAAAACATCTCTCTCCGTTTCTCAGCACAGGCTCAGCAAACAGTGTTCCCTTGGCCAGAACAACTGTCCCCAGGGGTTGTTTCCTATTCCTAAACCAATGGAGAGCAGTGTCAGTCCCACAGACCAATAATAGACCTTTTTACACAGCATGTTCTAAAAGAAACTGTTGGGATTGTAAATAAAGCCTTCTTTCTCTGCTGACAGCTCTAGGGAGTCAATCTATTTCGTGTCCTACCATGTCCCCAGCCCTCCTGTGGGTGCTGACCTTGCAGGAGGTGCAGCCTGTCCCTCCGTGTCCATGTGTCCGGCCGTGCCCGCTGCTGCTGCCAGGCTCCCGCTGCCCCAGGCCGGCCCTGGCCCAGCCCCGGGGGCTGCTGGCTGCTCCTGGGCGTGGGGAAGGTCACCCCCACGTCCCGGGTGTGCTTCCTGGTGGCGCTGCTGACGATCTCCAAGTCTCCTGGAACAGAAACAAAGCGAGGACGTCTCACTGGCTGTGCCACGGCAGGGAATGACCCCACTGGGGAGGCCCAGGGGCTGCCACCAGGACAGAGACCCTTTGAGATTAGGGTGAGAAGAATCTTCCTCCCGTGGGCCTTTGCAGACACATGGTAATATCTCTTAGGTTTCCTTGTTCTATTGGTTTGTTAAGTTTATGTCACGCTGTTCAGCCCCGTTACGCATATATGCACCCCTCCTAGAATGTTCTTCCTTCCCTTGGACCTCCCTGGGTTATTTTTGCTGCAGTACCCCACTCCTGTGACCCCATTAAAAATCATTTGAATGTAACATGAAAATCATTACGATCATTACAAGCCATCAAGGGGTTTGTTTTACACGTTGTGCATATTCCAGTAGGTATTTTGTGGAACCACAGAGAAGCTGAGGTTGGCAGAAACCTCTGGAGGTCACCAAGCTCCTGCTCCAGGCAGGGCTCACTCCAAGGCTGGATCAGGCTGCCCAGGCCTCATCCCACCCACCTGGGATCATTTCCAAGCATTCAGGCTCTGCCACTCCTGTGGGGTCCTGGCCCAGCACTTCACATCCTGTTCACAGCAAAACTCCGCTGCAACAAACTCNTCTCCACTGCAACAAACTCCCAGTTTTTATTACCCCTTCCCCTGCCCCCTCTGCAGCACAGCCATTCCAAAGGGGTGAGTGTTTCTATAAAAAGCCTCTTCCTTTGGGGGAAATGCTGCCTCACTCCTGCCCCAATTACCATTAGTCCCCCTGGTTCCTGGCCACCCCTCTGCACCATTTTCCCCCATCCCTACTGGGCCCCGACCCTCAGGACCACCCTTTTATTTGCTATATAACCCTGGATCCTTGGCCCATTTTTGGCTTTCATCCCTGGAACACATTTGAGGCTGTACCCACAACAATAAACAGTGTTGGATTTCCAAATGGGGCCCTGTCTCTGTTTTATCTTCTTTCTGCCAGGGTCAGGATTAAATGCTACTTCTTGTTCGAACTCAGATGTTTATTAATTCTTATCTATATTACAGCCTCACAGACTGTGAGTGCCACAACACTTCCAGCTAACAAACTAAAAATGGCCCCATCTCTCTTGACAAGGCCTTTTAAAGATAAACTGTCCAATTATGAAAGAACACCTAAATTATTTTTACTTTTAACCCAAGAACCAACCACCCGTGGCCTGCAATACAGATTTTTCTATCTAATTACAAAATACCACCCAGACCCATGGAGAAGAAGGTGAAAAAGAAGAACTGGGCACCACCCTAAATCCTCCATCTTGCTTTAAATATTTTACTGTATTCTAAACCCTTAAACTCAAAGTTTTCCACCCTGTGATATTACACACTTCTATTCAAACTACACTCATAATTCTAGTTCTATGATTTGATTTTGGAAGCCTTCTCCATGGCCTCAGGTCAATGCAGTGTTTGCTGGGGAGTCAGTGCCTGTCAGCACAGAGAGCCTGAAATTCTCAGGGTTCCAGCATGTCTCCCTGCCTTTCTCATCAGCCCTTCATCAGGCACAGGCTGCTCCCAGGGACACGCAGCAGCACCATGCAGCACCCCATTCCAACTCAGAGGGAAGAATCACAGGTTTCACCCACCTCCAACAGTCAAAACCTTTGTATTCCCACTTCCCCAGACCGAGGAGAGCTTCCAGTGCCTCGGGATTGTTACTGTGTGACAATGCGAGTGAAATTAAAACCGAATACCCCAGGCAAAATATACATTTATCCGGGGGTGGGAATTAAACTGGAATTAACTCTGCCCTATGAAAATCCTTCCCTGATTCAATCTGCTTGCACACAAGCAGGAATAAATAAATAATTGCTGTATCTGATGAATAAACCAAGGCCATTACTCAATGTGATGACGGGGAGTTGGCGTGGAAATGAAAGCAATGAAGAAACTGCTAATTGCCACCATAAAAAACCCAACTGCAGAACTGCACCAGGCCAGGAGCAGCTGAGGATTGAAATAGAATTTAACACCCAAAATATTCCCAGGAAGAACACGGAACACTGCAGTTGCCTTCTGAAATAGCATATGCCTACAAAACCCATTCTGGGAGGAACAGATGTCTTGGGGAAAAAAAACAATAGATAAAAAAAGGCAGATCACCTTTGCCATTGGAACGGAGCAGAAGCTGGGGCTAATCAATTTACAAGCGAGCAAATGGGTGATTAAAGCAGCCCAAGAATGGCAGATAAACAGCTCCTGCTCACTGAACACATCCCCCTTCTCCGACAGCACTGGAAGTGAACTGGCAGAGTGCTGCCTGTGCAGACCCATCACCACAAACACCCAGACTCTGAAGAAGGGCTTCCAAAGACAGCAAAGGCAGGAGGAGCCCAGGAAAGTCTGGAATTCAGGGCCTCACCTGCCTGGATCCCTTTGTTCACCATCCGTGTCCGTCGCTTGCTGCTGAGGGCAGAGCTGGGCCCCCAGGAACTGCTGCTGGCACAGGTGGAATCGGAGGAAAAGGGGATGGTCCTCTACAAAAAAACAGGCAAAGAGAACAGAAATTCCTGAAATTCCAACCAAAATGAGCAAAAAATAGGATTTAAACAGAAAAACCTCATTGCTTTTCCCTTGGTGTGCCTTTTGTAACCCACTGTCATTAATGCTGACCCCAGGCTGGCGTGTCCCGCTGCTCCCTGTGCCCCAGCCCTGTGCCAGGGCACTGCCAGGAGCCCAGGTCTGGAGGAAAAGCACATTATTTCTGTGGGAAGGGCATCCCCCAAATCACCAGGGGCTGCTCAGCTGAAGGGAGAGCTCCCAGCGCCTGGCAGGGCCTGGAGGGGCTCCAGGAGAGCTGCAGAGGGGCTGGGGACAAGGCCTGCAGGGACAGCACACAGGGAATGGCTCCCACTGGGAAAGGGGAGCTTGGGCTGGGATCTTGGGCAGGAATTGCTGGCTGGGAGGGTGGGCAGGGGCTGGGCTGGAATTCCCAGATTTGCTGGGGCTGCCCCTGCATCCCTGGCAGTGCCCAAGGCCAGATTGGACGCTGGGGCTTGGAGCAGCCTGGGGCAGTGGGGAGTGGCACTGGATGGAATTTAAGATCCTTTCCAACCCAAACTGTTCCAGAATTCTGGAGCCCCTCTGCTCTGGAGCCAGCTCTGCTGGGAGAGCTGGGAATGTTCCCCTGGAGAAGGGAAGGCTCCAGGGAGAGCTGCCAGCCCCTGGCAGGGCCTGAAGGGGCTCCAGGAGGGCTGCAGAGGGGCTGGGGACAAGGCCTGCAGGGACAGCACACAGGGAATGGCTCCCACTGGGAAAGGGGAGCTTGGGCTGGGATCTTGGGCAGGAATTGCTGGCTGGGAGGGTGCTGAGGAAAAATCCTTTCAAAGCAGAAGAAGATCCCTCATCCTTCGATCCTCAGCACAGAATTCTCCAGGTGGGAGAAACTGAAGTCAGTTAATCCAAGAAACAGGAGGGGCATGGAAAGAGCATGGCTGGGGGACCAGGGGAGTCTCACACCTTCATCTACACCAAGGTAGGTGTGAAAGCTGCAGGACTGGACACAGCTTAGAGATCACACATTAATTTCAATTAATAAAGCCATTAAAAAGCAGGAATCCTGTCCCAAGCCTTGGCTCTGTAACACACAGGAGGGCTGGGGCTTTATCCACACCAATGACCTGGCAGCACCTCCAGGCCCTGCAGCTCCCCTGAGCTCCAGCTCCAATTACAGAGTGGCATTTTCCCGTTGCTCACAGCAATTAGGAACCTGGAGTACATTAATTGGTGTCCAGTGAGTGACCAGCCCTGATGGAGATGCAGAGGCCTCTTTATTCCCATTATTATTATTATTATTGTTGTTGTTGTTGTTATTGTCATTATTATAATTATTATTACTGTTATTATTATCATTATTATTATAATCATTGTCATTATTATAATTATCATTATTATTATTATTGAGTTCTATCACCCCAAACAAAATTTCACTTCAATACTAAAAGGAGGCAATTTTGACTCTCACAAACCTGTTTCTTTTTTAAATTTGCTGTAACCACCCCAGCTCCAGGAGAGGCACTGCACAGATGCACGGATACGGATTTTCTTTCAGATAATAAGAACGTGCGAACATTTGAATCGTGAACGTGTGAATTTGAATTATGTGCTCGGCAAAAGACACGTAAAAGCAGGGAGAAAAACCCCAAAATCTGCACTGAACACCAGCAGCCACCCAGGCCTGAGCAGTGCCAGGAATATTCCTACTTGGATGGGAATATTCCCTGTTCTCCAGCCTGGAGCTCTGTACCTGCTGGCAGATGGCCGCTCCGGCAGGGACTGGGACAAAATCCTCCTGGGATGGCTCTGGGAGCTATAAATACAATAAAAAGCTGTGACCAAGTTTTCTGGAAGCAGACTTGACAATGGGCTGTCAGGAAGCTGAGTTCCAAATGCAGCATTCCCACAAGGATTGGGGCAGGAATGGCTCTGGGAGCTGGGCTCCTGCTCCCAATGAAGATCTGCCTCAGAACCACAGGTATTTGCACTAAAAATGCAAATAAATCTTGACTTCTCTGCAGCTAAGCAGCCCAGAAGTGACCAAAATCGGAATTTTAAATTCAATTTGCTGATTGGCCATCTATTTTCTCTCACTCCTTATTTGATGGGGGGTGTCATGTGTGTCTTCAGATGGATTTTTTAAAAGAGTATTTCACCAGCAGATAAAAAATATGAGTTTCTAAAGCCGTGGGGGGTCACTAAGCCTTTAAAGGGTTTATTCCCCATAGCATTAATTCCTTTTGTCATCTCATAGGTGATTTAACTGGTAAAGAAATCAGATTTGGGTTTAAGGTTCAACAGACCCTGAAAAATTAATCTTGTGAATGGAACATGGAATAATATCATCTTCTAAATTCTACAACCGTGCCAGCAATGTTGGATCCTAATGCTGGTGTTCGGGTTAATAGTCTTAATATTGCAAAGTTCGGGACAGTTTTATTTTACCTCCAAATAAATGTTATAAATAAAAATATTAAATAAAGTATTTTTAAACCATTCTTTCCCTTCCAAAAGATTGCTTCTCCCCCAGATTTAGTTATTTGCATTAGTTTCCACTACTTTATAATTCACTGGCTTATTTGACAAACAGACTTGGAGTTGTTTCTGTAAAATAAAGTAGCTAATTTCAATTAAATCTAGTAGTAATGACGCAAGTTCCACTTTCATCTGGAAATACAAAGAAATGAAAGAAGCAATTCAATGTTCCTCACTTGTTCTGTACTTTTCAGCATTCCTGTGTATCACAGAACCCCCAACCGTAATTGCTTACTCAAATCACCAAATCCAGGCTGAATCCCTCCTTAAGAATATTTCCATTTCTCCTGCAAAGGGCAACAGCCCAATTCACCTGAAGGAATTATTCCCTCCCCTTTCAAACAGCTGCACTGCAGAGTTCTCTCCTGGAATCCTCAGCTCCTTACAGAAAAAAAGTTCACAAGCAGCCTGGGGGCTCAACATTTCTGAGCCTGTATTTTAGCTTGCTCACCATTGCTGGCTCCTTTCCCAAGGGAAAGCTGCCAACAGTTTCTCTTTTCAAAACATCTCTCTCTGTTTCTCAGCACAGGTTCAGCAAACAGTGTTGCCTTTGCCAGAACAACTGTCCCAGGGGTTGTTTCCTATTCCTAAACTAATGGAGAGCAGTGTCAGTCCCACGGACCAATAATAGACCTTTTTACACAGCATGTTCTAAAAGAAACTGTTGGGATTGTAAATAAAGCCTTCTTTCTCTTCTGACAGCTACAGGGAGTCTATTTCGTGTCCTACTGTGACACCAGCCAGACAAAACTATCCCACTATTCACAAGACAAACAGTAGGAAAACCCCAATAATTGTTTGGATCCGTGCCCAGGGATATTCAGGCAGGAATTTGCATCAAATTTACAAGCTCATGCTGGGTACTGCCAAAGCCAGAGCCTGCAGAATATCAGGGAACAGCAGGATTTGCTTCCCAAGGGAAACAAAGCCCAGGAAAGCAAGCCCCAGTGGTGCTTTGCCATCCTGAGCTGCTGCCCTGGTTCCTGCTCAAGTTCCCAACGATTCCCAGCTACCAGAGCCAGCCAGCAGTGGGGAATTCCTGTGGGGATCACTCGGAGCTGGGCTCAGGGAGCTCTTACCTGGCTCTGCTGCCCCTTCCTGAGTCCCTCAGCAGCATCCTGGACACATCCCACAGCGCCTGCAGGCTCCTCATCCCACTGCTCCGAGCGCCTCTTCTGCTGGCTGATGGCACCGTAGAGCTGGGCCAGCCTCGGGGACAGCCTTGGGGCCAGCTGTGGGGACAGCTTTGGGGCCAGCCCCAGCCTGCGCTCCCCAAAGGCACGGAGCAGCCTGGCCGTGTCGATGGTGGACAGGGAGCTGCTGTCCCCCGAGGCAGGGGGGGTGTCCAGCCCCGCCGGGGTGCCCGTGTCCCAGCCCGAGGTGCTGCAGGTGCTGGGCTCCTCGCTCAGCCCCGTCCCCGAGGCGCTGTCACTCGGCATTTCCAGGTGCTGCTGCTCCTCCAGAGCCCCGTGCAGGTGCTGGATCCCCTTCTGGCCCGGCCTGTCTGCCCCGAGCTCCTGCAGGCCGTTCTTGCCATGGACCACGCGTGGCCCCTCTCCCACTCGTGTTCCCTTGGGCTGCACGCTGCTCCCAGACCTGGCTTTTCCTGCCAGGCGCCTTTCTGGCTGTCCCCTTCCCTGGGTTTCCTCCTCGGGAACCTTCTGCCCAGCTGCTGGTGCCAGGGTGTGCCTGATGGGGTTCTGCAGGAGCCTGGCCAGCCGGTCCAAGCGCTCCACCAGGGACAGCTCGCCGCTCCTCCGGAGATCCTGCTGCTGCTGTCTCCTCTGGCGCTCCAGGAACTGCACCCACAGCTCATCCAGGCTGCCCTTGGGCTGGCTTCTCTGCCGTGGCGTCTTCCCCGCGTTCTCCTCGAGGTTTGCTGCCAGGCCGCGGGGCAGAGGATCCCTTCCAGCAGCGCCCTGGGGCGGCTCCATGGCGGCTGCCCCGTTCTCGAAGGATGCCCGGGCACTCAGCTCCTCGCTGCTGCTGCTGCCATCGGCCTCGGCAGCCAGAGCCAGGAGCTCCCGCTGCCCCCGGGGGCTGTGACCCCGCTGGGCTGCGGCCAGGGCAGCCCCCGGGCAGGAGTTGGTGTGCCCAGCTCCAGCCCCGACCCTGCAGAGCGCCCTGGAGCTGGGCAGGGCCGAGCCAGGGGCAGCACGGGCAGCTGTCACACACCTGGGATCATCGGGGAGCTCTGCAAGAGAAGAGAACACTGCAGGGTTTGGGTTCTCAGCCTGAAGAGGAGGATTTTCATCCTAAACTTCCAAAGCACGACAAAGGATTAAAAGCAGAGCCCCTGAGCCGAGCACTGAGTGCAGCAGGGACTGGGAAAAACAAAATGTATTTTTTCGTCCCGCTCTACGTTCATTCCCAAAATGCAGTGACCTTGGAAATGCAGTTTGAGCATTATTGAAATCACATAAACAGTATTTTCTATCATCTGCAACATGGAATCCAAGACACTCTTATATCCAAGTGAATCCGGGGAGGAATCCAATTCCACCTCAGGGAACTGCCCTGACCAGCACTGAATTGAGCCTTTATTGAGAGCTGTGGAAGGGACCTCAAAGCCCATCCAGTGCCAGGGGCAGGGACACTGCCCACCACCCCAGGGTGCTCCAATTCCACCCAGCCTGGCCCTGGACGCTCCCAGCGATGGGGATGCACACACAGCACATGCCAGGACCACTCTCTAAAACAGCTTTAAGGTAATTTTTATTACAACATAAAAACGATCCAGTTTTAAAACATGCTTTGCGGTGTACTTTGTGTAAAGGACTGGATGATTGGATCTCCTCCTTCCCAGCACAGGGGCTGTGGTGGAACAGAGATCGCGGGTGGTGCAGCCAGGCCCAGCCTCACTAACTCTGGAAGTGCAGGAATTTTTCTTCCCATACAAGGGCAATGTTTATAAACTTGTGTAAGAGGCTTCCTCCACATCCTCCTGACAAATGAGATCAGGCTTGGGAATGCCAGGCAGAACTTTGCTATTCCTGGCTTTTCAGAAAGTTACCAAGAAATGGAAGGAATGTAAACAGGCAAAAAATAAAAATAAGTTTGTATAGAGAAACTTAAAAAAAAAAAAAATACATAACTTGCATAATTTTAAGCCCTAGACAAGCTCTGTGGGTAGAGGTAATCTTTTATTAGATCATCTAAAAATACAGTTGAAGAAGTCAGGGAAGATTTAAGACATGCAAGTCTTTCTTATGAAAGCTTCTTTAAAGTTCCAGCTGCACTGGCTGCCTTCACAAAAGATTCTTTCTCCTTAACAATTCTTGTCTTACCTGGGCCTTTAGACCATCTCAGCTATAAAAATATGTTGGGAGATAATTTTATATCAACACTTTTGTTCCCCTCTCATTTTTATCCAGGTTATTGATGTTGCAGCCTTACATAACCATTGAAATTTTCCTCTGCAAATAAAAACTCTCTTCTGGAAACACCAAAATCTCTCCCTTCTGAGAGGAAAAGCTTCAAAGGAAAAAAAAACCCACCTGAAGTGAAAAAAGAAAATAATCAGATGGAATCCCTATCACCACATGAGGACAAATTCCTGCCAGGAAACACCAGGCCAGCAGCTGCTGCAGGAGGTGGCAGCCACCCAGAAATGGTCTGGCTACAGCTGCCTGTGTCAGGGATGGAAACCCAGGAGGCTCCTCAGCCACTCAGTCAGTGCTTGTGTTGTACAGAAAGCGTCCAGGAGGATTTCTTTCAGCTGCTGTCACCTGAGGCAGTGTCAAACCCAGGGGCTGATCCCATTTGGCAGCATCCTCACCAAGCTGAGCTTTGAGAGGCCCCTGGAGGAGCAAGCCCTGAGCTTCCCCCCAGGGCTGGCTCCTCCAGCAGGGCCAGCATGGCAGGGACAGGGACAGCAACACACCAGGCTGGAGGCTGGGGACACCCAGGGGACAGAGGAACCTGATGTGACATCACAGGACAGCAGAGTGACCCCAGGCAGGGCCAGCCCCGGGGAATTCCCGACAGCCTGGAGACACAGGAATGCCAGCAAATACTGATGGCCAAGTGTTCCACGGAATATGGGAATGGTTTGGGTTGGAGGGAGCTTAAATCCCACCCCGTGCCACCCCTACCATGGCAGGGACACCTCCCACTGCCCCAGGCTGCTCCAAGCCCTGTGCAGCCTGGCCTGGGACACTGCCAGGGAAAGCTGTATTTTATCAATCAGGGAGAAGCAGAAAGAGAAAACTGAGTCAAATTCAGCATTTTCTGGCAGACTGTCACCGGAACCACGGATCCCGAAATGTCAACCTTTTGCTCTGACTTCTTTCACATGTATGAACACACATAAACAACTACAAAATTGAAACTGTTGGAGCCCTGGGCACTGGGAATTCCAGCCTTTCGGTGCTGACAGGCACTGACCCCCAAGCAAACATTGCATTGGACCTGAACCCGCGGAAAAGGCTTCCAAAATTGAGTGATAGCTCTGGGATTGTGGGTGTGGAGTTTGAATAGAAGTGTGTGATACCACAGGGTAGAAAACTTGGAGTTTAAGGGATTAGAATATAGTAAAATATATAAAGCAAGATGGAGGATTTAGGGTGTAGGCCAGTCCTTCTTTTTCACCTTCTTCTCCATGGGTCTGGGTGGGTTTTTGTAATTGGATAGGAAAGTCTGCATTGCAGGCCACAGGTGGTTGGTTATTGGGTTAGAAGTAAAAATAATTTAGGTGTCATT
>WBMY01016348.1:483950-515676 GCA_013397315.1 Donacobius atricapilla
AAATAATTTAGGTGTCATTTCATAATTGGACAGTTTGTGCTGAAAAGGCCTTGTAGAGAAAGAGATGGGGCCATTTTTTACTTTGTTAGCTTGAAGTGCTGTAGAACTCACAGCTTGTGAGACTGTAACATGGATAAGAATTAATAAACATAAAACCACATTCTAATTACCTGAAGGCTGTTCCAGTGGGGTCCTCTGCTCCTCGTCCCAGGCCAGCTTACGCCAAGCCCTGCGGCCGTGGATTGCCCCCCTGTGCTGGGTAGCTGCCCTGGCTGCAGGGGGATCGTCCCTCACGCCCAGCACGGGGGCCAGGAACCCCACAGGAGCATCCTCTGACCCTGCACACAGAGAGCACCATGAGTACACCAGGAAAAATAGACAGAAACACCACAATTACCCAGCGGTCAGGAGCCCTGGCAGCGCCCAAGGCCAGGCTGGGACAGGGGAAGGTGTCCTTGCCGTGGCAGGGGTGGGATGGGATGATCTTTGAGGTCCTTCCAACCAAACCATTCCATGATTCCATGATCCTGTCCCTGCCTCGATGTCAGAAACGCACAACTGTCCCCACCAACTTCTCCTCCTTGCCAACCCCACCCGGTTACATCCCATGGATTTCCTGCACTCAGCTCCCCCAGCTGCTCCCCCTGAGCTCAGCCCTGAGAGCAGCAGGGACTGGGAAAAACAAAATGTGTTTTTTCATCCTGCTCTACGTTTTCCTAGAACCTTGTGCTGCTTCATTTGCATAGTGAATTTTTATATATGGCATCATCATTTCTGCAAAACAACAGATTTTGTATCACATTTGTTTCTCTCATTTTGGACACGTTTCCCCAGATAAACCTGAAAAAGGTCAAGAGCAGAGACACTTAAACCGTGCCCAGCACAATCTGTGGCTGCAGGGACTGATCTGGGCACTTCTGGCACTGTTGGATCAGCCTGATTCCACCACTGCTGGAATTCAGGAACTGGACATCTCTAACCAGAGTTTTGTCTACAGATAACTTCGGATATTAAAAAGCTCTGAGTGAAACCAGGCAGCAAACAAAACCTGCAATGCCCAGTGATCCATTCTTTCCAGGAAAAGTGGCAGAGATCTGAAAGGATCCCAGGTGAGCAGTAATTCCCAGAGGAAAGGAAGGGATGGTCAGGCTGTAGGACACTGAGCCCTGCCCCTTTTCACTGCAGGAATTGTCTGTGGGGGCCCAGCCACGGATCACTGAGAATTCAGTCCAGGATCACCCCTTCAGCCCTGGGTAAGGGATGCAGTACCTGAGTGGGAGCTGTCTGCACTGGCCTCCGACTGCCCTGGGGACACGGTGGCTGCTGATCTCTGGTGAGGCACATAATACATGCCAGAGCTTCCCCAGGGTTTGTAGGGCAGCAGCAAGGGCTGGGCTGGGGGAGGAAGGGAAACAGTGAGCAGGAGCCAGGCTGGAAACCTCCAACGCAACAAGGCAGGGCTCGGGGAGGCTGCTCGGGATGTTCCTGCTGCTAAAGCCTCAGAAAGACCCTGCTCCTTAACAAAATGAATGGCAAATGCTATCTCATTAATTCAATTAATTGAATTTTTTAATCCGCACCCACAGGTAGACGGTTACCATCACTTACCCAGAAAAACAGCTTCACCTATTCAGTATTAGGATTGTGATCAGGGTGGCAAACACTGACCCAGAGAAACATCTCCTGTACCCACAGGGCTCCCAGCTGATCCCAGTCTGAGGGAGTCATTTTAAAGGACTGGGGGTGTGTCCCTCAAGTCAATAAAAGCAACAACAGTCCCAGTACAAAACACCACCAGGGTGGGGAACCCCTGTGAATATCCACGTCCCTCTGCTGACAGATCCCACAGCCTGCAGGTTTCTGGTTTATTCTAATAAAAGCAGCAATGTGCAGATTTCCCTCTGATTTCCTGGTGTTATCTTGACTAAAGAGTAAATCAGCAATCAGATCCAGCTGTCGCTGAACTCCAAGTGAATCAAATCAAATCATCTACACACAAACACTGGAAAATATTCTCCAACCACACTTGGATGCAATGAATTCAGTTCTAGGGAAACCTGCACTGAATCCCAGCTGTATCCACACAGATCCCTCCCGACAATGCTGAGAAACCCAAGTTGAAGGCTTGGGTTTTTCCCCTCCATACTTCAAATATCCAAACTATCTCAAGGATCTTATTACCACAAAAAAGCTGGGTTTGGTTCTGGGTTTTAACATTTATCAATATTGTGACCTTGTACAGATTGAAGTCCAGAGACACACGTAAGACAGGAGTTTGCTCACCAGGCTGCCTTGGGAAGGGGGGGATCTCCCTGTGGGATGAGGCTGCAACGCTGGGGGCTTCAGGGGCGCTGGGGAGTGATGACTGCTGGGCAGCAGCTCCGCCCTCCTGGGGATCCACACAGATCTCTGCTGAGAAGGTGGTTTTGGTGGGACTCTCCGTGGTGATCTGAGTGGCAGCATCAGAAGTCCTCCTGGCAGGTTTGGCAGAGTTGGGGATGCCCTGGGCACCCCGAGCCCCCGAGCCCCTCTGCAGCCGGGCTCTGGCCCTGCCCGGCAGCTCCTGCCTGGGGGACAACACCCGGCTGGGACCTGCCGGGGCCGCTGGCACAGCTGGGCTGGGCTCCTCTGCAGCACCCTCAGCAGCAGGGGATGCAGCAACACCTTCCACTGAAGCTTCTGGAGCTGCTTTTAGAGTCACTGCCCACGCCTGCCCCTGAGGTTTGTCCCACACCTCCACCGCATTTCCAGCATTCCCAGCACGGTGCAGCTCGGGGTGACCGGCCCTGGAGGAGAGGGTGATGTGCACACAGCTCAGGAATTTCCTCACTGGGGATGAGGGAGCCTCAGACGTGGCGGACAAAGCCTCATGTGCAGGTGAGGGGTGAGAAGGACCCATCTGCTCCCTCACGGCCTCTTTTGGGATGAGAGGTGGCTCATCGGGGCTTTTCCTCCCCTGTGCCAACACCTCAGCAGGGCCCTCCAGCAAAGCCCCTCGTGCAGCTGCACCTGAGCCTCGGGAGCTCTCCCTGAGCTGGGTGCAGCTAGGTGGGATCTTCTCCTGCTGGGATGAGCTGAGGGAGTGGGGCTCACCCACAGGATGGATTTCCTGGCAGCTGAGCGCTCTGGCACTCTGTCTGTGCCCCCCAGCCACAGCTGCAAGCACCAGCGGGGGCTGCTCTGCACCCAGGCTCTGTGCCCCCCCAGCATGGACGCCCCCAGGCCCCTGGGCTGTCTCCTGAGGAGCTGCACTGCCAGCAGGGACAGGAGGAACCTCGGCAGCACGGCTAGGGCTGGGGGCACAGCTCTGGCGCCTGCCCCCAGGCTCTGAGCCCGGCCTCTCCTCCTCAGGGCGAGCACTGGGAGCTTCCCCGGGCAGGATCCCAGCCCTGGCGAGGCTGGGGCTGCGGGCCAGGGACCCCGGGGGGCTTGGCTGGCCCGGCTGCTCCCTGGCTGCCAGGGACAGCTCCCTGGGGGCACGGGGGGCAGCTGCAGAGCTCCCTGCACAGGCATCCCGTGCCAGAGGGGCACGGAGCTCTGCCGTGGCACTGGGATGCCCCACGGCCGGGGGCTGGGTGCACACTTGCAGCTCAGCAGCATTGCAGGGCTTCAGCTGCCTGTCCTGCAGCTCAGCAGCGTTGCAAGGCTTCAGCTGCAAGTCCTGCAGCTCAGCAGCGTTGCAGGGCTTCAGCTGCATGTCCTGCAGCTCAGCAGCTTTCCAGGGGTCCAGCTGCCTGTCCTGCAGCTCAGCAGCGTTCCAGGGTTTCAGCTGCAAGTCCTGCAGCAGGGATGAGTGCCAGGGATCAGCTCTGGGGAAGGGTGCTGCTGGTGGGAAGCTGGGCTGGAAGAGCTCCTGAAGCCTGGAGAGCTGTCTGTGCCCACCCCTGGGGAACCTGGGAGCCTGGCAACGCTCCAGGTCCTGCTCCTGCCTCCTCAGGTACTCAGAACCTGCTTCCAAACCACAGGGCCACAGCTCCTGGAAAACAGAGCACAGTTCACACAGGTCATGTGGAGAACGTCCCACCCTGGCCAAAACCTGGATGAGAAAAGGCAAAGACGAGAGCTGTCACTAACCACCAGTTTGTCATCAGGAAGGAACACAGCTGTTAACCACCTAATTAAAACTTTATCCTTTTTAAGTGCCAGGTTACCATTCCCAGCCATTTATCACTGCCAGGGCTGATCCCAACAAACAAGAGGTGTTGCCCTGGAGCACATCAGGAGCAGCACTCACCTGAGCTGAGATCTCCTCACCTGGATTGATCCCAACACACAGGAGGTGTTGCCCTGGAGCACATCAGGAGCAGCACTCACCTGAGCTGAGATCTCCTCACCTGGATTGATCCCAACACACAGGAGGTGTTGCCCTGGAGCACATCAGGAGCAGCACTCACCTGAGCTGAGATCTGGCCTGCACTTGCACTGACTGAACAATCCCAGAGCTGCTCCCAGCCCTGGCAGAATTCCATCCCACCCTGCAGAGCCCGTGGCAGGAGCAGCAGCTCTCCCCTCACTGCCCTCAGCTCTGTCCCGTGGGCAGGATCAGGGCTGGGGAACACTGCAAAGGGGCAGGACAGAGACAATTCCATGGGGATCCAACCCTCCCATCCCCAGGGATGGCTGTGGGGTTCAGGCCAGCACCCTCCTGTGCAGAGAACTTCTGAAGTGGCCTCAGGTTGCACCAGAGGATGTTTAGATAGGATCTCAGGAAAAAATTCTCCATGGAAAGGGTTACCAGGCACTGGAACAGGAAACTGGTGGTGTCAGCATCCCTGGAATTGCTCAAAAAATGTGTGGATGAGGCACTTGAGGACACTTCAGTGCTGAACATGATGGTGCTGGTTGATGGTTGGACTTGGTGTCTTTTCCAACCTGAATGATTCCAACCCTCGAGATAAATGTACTAATTCAAGTGTAATCCAAGATTCCAACACTTCCACTGAAGAGAGTAAATCTGAGATCAGTGTGCTGCCATGGAGATGGGCCAGATAAGCTTACTTAGAGAAAAAAAGACACAAATATCTAGGTTATATTTACTTTTTCCTACTGACTGGGACAACTGTGGAAGCAGCAGAGTGTATTCCAGTAATGAAGCAACATCGGGTCCCTGGGTGATTATATCCCCATCAACCACTGGGAATTTGGCAACAAAAGGCAGTGGGGAACATTTTTTGGTGTAAACCAAACATATAAACAAGAATTTCACAACAGCTTTCCCAGCCTTCCTCCATCCCAGATGTCATGACAGCAGCAACTCCTTCAGCAGGGCCTGGATCCTCATCCCACTTCTCTATTCCTTCATGGATTTTAAGGCAATAAATCAGTTTATCTGGCATTTCCAGGCAGGAGGGACAGCCAGGGCCTGGGGAAGAGCACAGGGATGATCCCAAGACTTCTCCTCCCTGCACCACGTGGCAGTTCAACGTCCTGAGGTAATCCAGAGCAACTCCCACCAGCGAGAGCAGGCACAGAAGTTGTGATAAACTCATCTTCCCAAGCCTTTCACATGTTTTATTGTGCCTGTTATGTGTCATCCTTCCAAAAAAGCTCCCTCTGCCATATGATCCACAGGAGCCTGCAGAGCAAATTTAGAGCTACAACTCCGTGAACTTCCTGCAGAAGTGAGAAAGCTCAAGGAGTGGAAAAGTACAGCAGGGAGTGGAGGAAAACACTGCACCAAGGGGGAATAACTCACAGGAAAGGGAAGAGGGAGCATCTGGTACCCCAAAAAGGCAGGTGGGGGGATCAGGTCCTCAATTTAGGAGGAAAATCCAGAGGTTGAAGGTTCTGGAAATGTATTTACATGCAACAGCAACTCCAAACCTGCCATGGCAGGCACACTTCCACCATCCCAGGTGGGTCCAAGCCCCAGTGTCCAGCCTGGCCTTGGGCACTGCCAGGGATCCAGGGGCAGCCCCAGCAAATCTGGGAATTCCAGCCCAGCCCCTGCCCACCCTCCCAGCCCAAGAGCCCAGCCCAAGCTCCCCTTTCCCAGTGGGAGCCATTCCCTGTGTCCTGTCCCTGCAGGCCTTGTCCCCAGCCCCTCTGCAGCTCTCCTGGAGCCCCTTCAGGCCCTGCCAGGGGCTGGGAGCTTTCCCTGGAGCCTTCCCTTCTCCAGGGGAACATTCCCAGCTCCCCAGCCTGTCCATGTGGACATTCCAGGGGTTCTGAGCCCCTCCAGGGCACTGGAGGCCACGTTTGCAGCCCCTTGCTGTGCCCAGCCCCTCCTGAGCCCTCTGCTCAGCCAGACCTGGGAAATCCCCAGCATCTTTCCTGCCTGTGACAAACAGCTCTCAGAGACCCTCGACTGCCTCAGAACCTGGAAAATCTTTCCAAGTAAAGCGTCCCAGAGCACTCCCCCAAAGTGTCCTGCTCCTTTCTCTGCCCACAGACTTCACACACTTCCCATGGCAAACAGGAAAATGCCAAGAAAATTCAGGGGCACCTGAATTCCTGCAGCTGTCACCTCTGAAAACGAGAGGCAGAGCCTGAACGTTCCCAAAGAACATCCCCCAAACCTGCTCCACAAGGATCCTGCTGGAGGAATTGTTTGCCTGAGCTGTAGGAATGGTTTGTCTTTCTCGGTCTTAAAAGTTTAGTAGAAGGAAAATGTATTTTCCCAAACTTTGTTCTGTTCTTTTTAAGTCCATGCATGGCACTTTGGCTCTAAAACTTCCACACTTATTGTACACAACAGTTCCCATTAAATTTACAGGAGATTATTTTGCCTGGCTGTGTTTTTTTCAGTGCAATAATTTCAAACAATCTGTATTTTTCAGTGACTGTGTTTGTCTTGGAGGGAAAAACACATTTATCTTAAGTACAGTAAAAAAAAAAAACCCAGTCACCTTCACTCTGCAAATTCAAACCATTTTTTATCTCAAATTAAAAACACTGCAGTGCAAAAATATTTTCGAGATCAAAGCACAAGGTGCTGTGGTTGAACTAAAGCAATTTCTTGGGAGCTTCATTTGCAAAATTATGGTGAATTTCTTCTTACTCTAAATGGGGATAAAACAATCCCCAGCTGACACTGAGTCACAGAAAGGTAAAATCCTTGGTCCCACACTGCACAGAGTTCATTTTGGGGACAAAGCTGTGATCAAATAAACTTTAAAGGTTGGGGGGAGAAAAGCTTTGATGCCTCTGGTTTTGTATTTATGTTTCGTTTCTCTTTTTTAAGAAATCAGAATTTTAAGAAATGTGACTTTCTAAAATATTAAATAATATTGACATGCTTTATTTATATAATAATTATTAATAAAATAGCCACTTTCTTTTTCCCCAGCTGCCCAGAAATTCCACCAAGGCAGGAATACCTGGGAGGTTTGGGTTGGGGAGCTGTTGTGTCCTCCCAGCACTGCTGATGCAGAGAAGCTCTAAACACAGAGTACTCCTGCAGCACTGATTGTCACTCCTGCTAATGCAGGGCTTTTAATTAAAACAAACAACAACCTGCTGCTTTTCCCCACAGGCAGGCAGGCTGCAGGAGCAAACAGGAAAAAAAAACAAGGGAAAAAATAAAAAGGAAGTTCTTCCTAAAGCTCAGGGCACTTGTCCGAAACACCACTCCCAAAAACCCTGCCATGATCACCCTGGGCACCAGAGCAGTGCCAGAAAAGGGCATTTAAAGTGAAAAGAGAGGTGACACACTCCTGCTCAGACAAATTCCAGCCCAGATATGCATTTCCCACAGGAACTAGAAACGGTCCAAAGGAGATGCACAGACCAGGGCAGCTCCAGGGCAAGTTCTCCCAGACAATGAGAGCTGCAGGACCCGAAGCTCCTCAGCCCTGCCCCAGCCCAGCCCCGACACTGCCACGCTCCCACAGACACTTCCCAAGCCCTTCTGGAGAATATCCTGTGACCAGCACTCCCTGGTTTCCCCAGCCTCCTCACCTGCAGGACTCCCGGAGCAGCCCCTTCCCTCTGACCAGGCACAGGGACAATTCCCTCCCTCCTGCCCAAGGAGCCTCTCACACCCAGCTCCAGGTGGGAAGCACCCGGCAGAGCCTCCCACTGCCCCGGGGCACTCCAGGGACACCCAACCCTGGCCACAGGAGGAGTTTCCCAGGCACAATCAGCACCTCCACAAATATTTTGTGGAAAGAATTCCTCCAGCCAGTCCAGAACCAGGAGCTTTGGGCACTTTCTCACAGCAACACCAGTTCTCCCCCCCACATTTCTGTCCTTCACACCTTCCTCTGGGACATCTGCAGCTGAGTGTCACCCCCACAGCCAAACCACCCCAAACTGCCTGGGAAAACCATAAAAAAACCCCAAGAGCAGGTGCAGCAGCCTTTCCCCCCGCCCGAGCTGGTTTGTACCTTGGCTTGTGCAGATTTCCTGGTCTTTGGGAGCAGCTCTGCCTTTATTCCCTCCAACTTGTGCTGGGTCTCTTCATCCCAGTCTGGCCCAGACTCCTGGGACTGGCTGGCCAGTTTCAGCTTCACCCAGGCTGCCAAAAAACACAAACCAGGAGAGGTTTCCTTCCCCATTTCGTGTATGAGAACAGTTTTTAACTTAAAAATCAAAGCTGTGCATTTCTGGTTACCCCAGCTGCCAGAACAAAGCCCACATCAAATTCCAGAGCTCCTGGAATGACCAGGAATACAATGTAAAATGGCTCTTTGAATCATTTCTTGTGAGAGATGGATCCAAGACTCTTTCCTGGCTCTGTCATCCTCACAGACTCAAGTCAGAGCTCACTCACACAATCCCTTCCCACATTCCTGACTTAATAACTGTGTGGACAAAATCATTCCTTACAGTGATGTCAGGAAAAGAGGGTTTTCAAACTGGAAAAGCCCAATTCTATCACAGCACAGGAGATTTCTGGGAAGTGTCCCTCACTGAAGCCCTGTCCCATTAAAGCTTCTCACTACAACCCAGAATAATCTCCTCAGAAGCAGGGGTCAGCCTCTGCTTGCATCTGTGGGAAATATTAAAGGTAATAAGGCCTTCAGAAAGCTGTGGAAGCAGGCCCCAGAAACAGAAAGAGCAGAAGAACTTAGAATTAGCTGTAACTGCAAAGCTTGAAAACAGGAAAAGTTACAATAGTACAGCAAGCAAGGACATGAAATGAGTCCGAGTCTTAGGTTTGGCTAGGACAGATCTTAAGGCTGCAGAAGAATATGCTTAGCAGGACAGCAGGAAGTTTTCAGCTTAATAATGGAATATTGTGTACTGTTAATAGAAAGCATGCAAGCATTGCCTGGAGCAGGTGTCTGTGTGCTTTCAGTGATGGGCCAGAGCAATTGTCTGTAGGCTTTAGCAACGTGCTGCTGGCTGGAAAACCTTTAAAGTTCCCCGTAACAAAGAGATCTTTGGCTGCTGCTGGCAGGCGTGAGCTGTTGGCATCCCTCAGTTGTGTAAAACCCCGTTGTGAGACGGATGCCACAATAAAAGCTCCGAGTGGCCCCGTCCCGTCCGTGCCCGAAGCCCCAAGACAGCAGCCACGTCCCAGCACCCCCAGGCCACAATCCCTGACACAACCCCAGCCCGTGCCAAACCCACCCCAGCCGTGTTCTCACCTCGGATCTTCCTCTCCTGCTCCTCTGCACTCCTCAGGATGCGGTTGGCATGGATGCCAGGGGAGCCAGCCCCCAGCAGGCTGCGGACGCGGGCAGCCAGGGAGTCCCCGCTGCTGCTGCTGCTCCCTGCCCACGCCCTGGCAGCCCCAGCCCCGGGCACGGTGCTCTGGGACAGCCCTGGGGCACTGCCAGGCTGCTGGGGGCACCGAGGCTTCCCCAGGAGGCTCCTGACACGGGCACTGAGGGAATCCCCACTGCTGCTGTCCTCGCTGCCCCGTGTCCCTGCTGCCCTTCCAGCCACGCCAGCCTGGGACAAGGAGCCCAGGACAGGGGGGACACTGCCCGGGGGCTCCAGGGGAGGAGGATGGCCGGGCTCTGGAGGTGTGGCAGCGCTCAGGTCGCTGCTGGCACTGCTCTGGGCCAGCCCCACACGGGCAGCCTGGTTCCTGTCCGTGGTCACACTGCTGCAGCCCTCTGGCTCCCACCTTCCCGTGGATTTTCCTGCCCTCGGCTCCTGGGCCATTCCCTTCAGCCCTTCCTCGTGCTGCAGACGGACACCCAAAGGAGCTCCCCATGCCAAATGGCAGCTGGCAGAACCCAGGGGATGTTTCAGCAGCCCCTCTCCCCGCACACCCCTCTGGGCAGCGGCCTCATCCCATGAGAGTCTCTTCTGCAGCTCAGGGATCCAGTCTCTCCCTAACCTGGACTCCTTGGGATCCTCCTCCTTCCTGGGCAGCCCCGGGGGAGCCTCCCCAGTTTCTCTGCAGGAGGCTGTGGGGAAGGCACGATGGCTCCAGCCGGCAGCGAGATCCTCTGCCCGTGCCAGCAGCTCACGGAGGTCCTGCAGGGCCCCAGGGCCCACCAGGGAACCCCCTTCCTGCCCCTGGCTGCTCCCACTTCCCACACTGGAGCTCTGGGATCCTCTGTCTAGCTCCATCTCAGTCCCAGCTGCAGACAAAGCCCCAGCAGCCCATCCCTGCAGGCTGCTGCCCCAGCTCTCGGACTCGAGGGCATCCCCAGCACTTCTCCCCCCCGCCCAGGGGCTCTCCCTGCCCGAGGAGCAGCTGGGAGGGTCCTGCTCTGCTCCACCGGCTCCAGGGGACCCCTCTGCCCCCCAGGCTGGGCAGCCTGGGGCAGGCCCCTGCAGCTGGGGGCCTGGCACCCTGCCCTGGCTGGCTGGGGGCTCTGCAGAGAGCCAGGGGGAGCAGGGGCACAGCTCCTGGGGGGACAGCCCACCCAGGCCAGCCTGGGACCCCACAAGGGCAAGGGACAGGTCACCCGGGCCAGCCTCAGAGCCTGTGGCAAGGGACAGCCCACCCGAGCCAGCCTGGGACCCCACAAGGGCAAGGGACAGGTCACCCGGGCCAGCCTCAGAGCCCACAGGGGACCCCACACCGAAGGACAGCCCACCCAAGGCAGCCTCAGAGCCCCCAAGGGACCCCCCGAGGGCAAGGGACACACTCAGCAGGGACGCGTCGGAGCCAGAGCTTGCTTGTGACATCTCCAAGGCTGGCAGCAAGGTACCTGCAGAGGAACAGAACACTCACTCATCTGGGGGCTCCTAACACAAGTCTCCCTGCCTGTGCTGGAGGGCACAGGAAGGGAGGGAAGAATTCAAATAAAATTAGAAAATATTTAAGGTGCTGCTCTTAGGATGAGGCTTGAACGAAGATTTCCACGAGAATTGTCTCCCGAAAGAAATCTCAGGAGTATTTCAGATAAATATCAAAGAAAATACAAAACTGAGTAGAGAATTGCAGAATATCTTGAGTTGGATGGGATCACCCATCCAAGCCCTGGCCCTGCACAATCCCACCCTGTGCATCCCTGGGAGCAGAGTCCAAACACTCCTGGAGCTCTGGCAGAGTTGGGTGTGACAAAGCCACACTAATTTGGATGGTGATGATGATGATGGGTGGATGGATTTAGGAACAGATCTGGTCAGTTACAAAAATACTGACAACTTTTTGCCACACTGAACACACCGAGAAATCCCAGAATGCAAAAGAAACCAAGAGTTATTCCTCTCCCAAGAGGAAAAAGTCTGGTCCCATTCCTTCAACCTCAAGATCCAAACCATTTTCTTCTGAAGGACCCTTGGAAAAAGAAAAATTAAGCTGCCTGGCAGCTGCCCCTCAGCCACACTCCTGATCCCTTAGGAGGAGGCAGCTTTCCAAAGGTTTCAATACTTCCCGAAATCTCCTGCTGGGGATGTGTGCTGCTTTTGCATTAGAAAAAAAGCAAAGTGCCTTAAAAATTTAATTCTTATTAATATTTTCTCTCTTACAGCTTTGTTGATAAAGCTTTCTTTACACCCTTAAAGTTTAAACCCGCTTTACTTTTTCTCCTAATCCCATCTCACAGCAGAAAAAGAACAAACAATTCCAGTGAGCGCTCCACCCACCACGCTTAAATTAGTGCCTTAACCCCACCACGAAACCCAACCAACAGACACCAGCACAGGGTGGGGGAAGATCTGAGCCCCGGGAACATCCCTGCCCCACAGGAGAGCCAGGAGCGTGCCCTGCCCGTACCCTGTGCCCGCAGGGGCAGCGTGTCCAGGGGGTCTCGCAGGCTCCTGAGCCCCCCGGGGGAGAACTCCAGCTCCCGGAGGGGCCCCCGGGGCACGAAGGGTGCCAGGATGGTGCCAGGGGACTGCTCGATGCCCAGGTTCCGCAGGTAGATCTGGGAAAACAAGGAACAGTCAGCACTTCGGGGTGGGGGGGCACCCTGAGCTGGCAGAGCTCTTGCACCCTGCCACCCCAGGAGTGATGTCGGAACCCTGGAGGCTGAGAATTTCGGGCTTTCTGCGCTGAAAGGGGGCGACCCTCAAGCAAGCACCACATTTCACCCGAGGCTGTGGAACAGGCTTCCAAAATTGAGTGATGGCACTGGGGTTGTGGGTGTGTAGATTGGGAAGTATTGTGTGATCTCACAGGGCGAAAAACTTAGATTTAAGGGTTTAGTATATAGTGATGTATGTGAGTCAAGATGGAGGACTTTGGGCGTTGTTCGAGTCCTTCTTCTTCATGGGTTTGGGTGGTTTTCTGTAACTGGGTGAAAAAGGTCTGGTTTTCTGTAACTGGGCAGGAAAGGTCCGCATTGCAGGCCTTGGGTGGTCATTATTGGGGCAAAAGTATCAATATCGGTGTCACCTCGTTATTGGGTAATTAGCACTTAAATAACCTTGGAAATAGTTAGAGCTGCTCCATTTTACCTCATTTCTCTAACTTGCTAGTTAGAGCTCACGGCTCATGAGTCTGGAAATAGATAAGAAATAATAAACTTCCAAGTCCGAACTCAAAACCCACGTTTCCCATGTATTAAATCCCAACCTAGGCAAGGAAAAAAGGAAGCCAGGACCTTCACAGAGTGAGAACTTGGATGCTTCAGCCTCACCTGCTTAAAACTCCATTTCCCAGCTGCAAGGACAACACAAAGGTTTGGTTTAAAAACCTTCTCCCTCCCCACACAGAAAACAGAACACTCAGAAAACACTGGCAGACTCGGGAATTCAAGGCAGCAGCTGGGAAGCTCCTCATTTTTTAGGACAAGTTTGTTCAAGCCTTCCAGGCAAATAGTTGGGAGCACTTTTGTCAGAGCTGGTTTACACACAGACATTATACGTAGGAAAAAAGCAGCCAAAATTTTCCTGGACTTCATCACCTGTAGGGCAAATTAATTTCAGCTCATCCACACTATGTCCTAAACTAGCCAGGAAAATTAAATGTATCACCTTACACATCACAGCCAACTCCATTTCCTGTGATTTTATTATAAAATTCCACAATAACAGCCAGGTAAGTGACCTGATCTCCTTTACCTTCCAGTGATTTATGGGAGCAGAATTCCTCAGAACTAGGCTGGAGAATGTGTAATTATAGCCAGGAACAGAAGTCATCTCTCTGTCTCATGAATTTCATCTCAAACACCCTCCCTCCAATATTTATATTTGTTTCACCACGGGTTTGCAAAGACAGCAGAGTGAAAAGAGCTTCCAGAGCACACTCCCAAAGACCTGATGATTATGGAGTCATCTTGTGAGAGGAGCAGCCTCTTACTCAGAGCATAATTACATGTTTGCCATTACCATAAATCTGCATCTCATCTGCTCCACCACTCACAGCCATTCATGCACTGGGTGCTCTCCACTGCCTCCAGCCTCCCCAGCCAGGGAGAAATCTGGGTCAGCCAAACAGGATGGAAGGGAGGGAGGGGATGAAGAGGCTTTGAAGGTCCTTTATGAGGAACACATCAAGAATTCAGAACTGAGGCCTCAGAAACCGGAACAAAGTGAAAAAGCAGAATGAGAAAATCACAGGAAAAAAAAAAAAAAAGGGAATTTCATTTCCAAGGAGTTGTGCTGGGTTTGCTACTCCTGCAGAGCTGGGGTGGGGAGTTCAGCTCTCCTCACTCAGCACCTCAGCCTGAACCTCACCTTTGGGTAACGAGAGCCTGATCTCCTCAAAGAGCCACCAACTCCCCCTTCTCCTTCCTCCTGCTCCCCTGACACTCTGCTACCCCTGGGAAGGACAAGAGACCTTTCCCATATCCAACCCTTTCTCTGTCCATGTTAAATAGCACTAAAAGTTGTTTTTCCACCTCTATTTAAGGTAAGCTGAGCCAATATCATGGGTGAAACTCACTGTAGCACAACCCCGTGTAAAACCATTTGTTTTGGCTTGCAGTGATTAGACCCTCTCCTAAAAGAGCAGTGGGGGGAAATGGAAAAGTGAAAAACAAATGGGAAACTCTGGGAAAAAAGTATAACTGAAAAAAATGGCTAACTCTGGGAAAGAAAATGGCTAACTCTGGGAAAAAAATGGATAACTCTGGGAAAAGAAATGGTTAATCCTAGGAAAAAAAATGGATAACTTTGGAACCAGAGTTTAAATTGGAACCAAACTTACCGGGATCCTTTCTTCAATGTTGAACTCTTCTTTCTTGGGTGTCTCCGTTGCTGCTGCAGGGGGGATGGAGCTGCTCCCTGCTGCACTGGGGCAGTCCCTGGGCACCACCCCAGCAGAGCCCAGGGCCCCCTGAGGCTCCCCAGAATCAACAGGAAAATTCAAACTCTCCAAGGAAATGGCTCCAAAGTTGTCCATGATACGGTGACCAGTGGGACTATTTAGGCCAAGAGACTGATTTTCCTTTTCCTCACAAAAATCCTTGTGCTCATCAGCTGGGGAGCCCCCATCCTTTCGAAGGAGCTGAGCAACACTGGACACGAAGACATCTGGGGCTGAGCTTCGCCTCGTGTTGCTGCCCACACCCTCAGCACGGGGTCCAGGAACAGCCTTTTGCGTGGTGGAGCCTCCTGAGGTGCTGTCAGAGCCTCCCAGAGCAGGGCCCCCATCCCCTGGAGCCTGCAGGGGCCCTGAGCAGTTTGCTGCTGGGCTGCCTCCAGCCAGGGCTCTGCTCCTGCTGCAGACGTTCGCGGGGTCAGACTGGGACCTGCTCAGAGCCGGGGCAGGCACGAGCAGTTTGTGGGGGAAATGCAAACTTCCCAGAGAGCCTGTCTCCCTGGAGCAAGGAGCAGCAGAGTGCTTGGCCTCTTTAAGGCTTTCCTGTAGGGATAAAATGCAGCTGGGAGGTGCACTGGGAGCATTCCTGGCAGGAGGAAATCCAGCTGGGACACCCGAGCTGGCGGTGCCAGCGCCCTGCCCTGCCTGGCTCCCATTCCAGGCTCCCACTTTCTCCAGGAAACTCGGCGATGGGAAGGGCTGGATCCTCTCAGGGCACGGGGATCCCGGCCTCAGGGACTGCAGAGGGTCACAGGTCTCCTTCCCAGCACTCTGGGGAGGGTGCTGCTTGCCAGGGCATCCAGGGGCAGGGGATTTCCCTGGGGCTTCCTCACTGGAACAGCAAGGAGAGGCCTGCAGGTCCGAAGGGATCACCAGGACTCCGCGTCCTTCTGCCTCACCAGCCCTCTTGAGGAACAGCCCTGGAGTGGACTGGAAGTTGGGATGAGCCAGGTGCAGGGAGAATGAGCCCTCAGCTCCCAGACTGAAAGAAGGGGAAATCTCTGTGGCTTTGTGTCCCCTCTCTATGGAGAGGTCTGAGGCAGTCAGCTCCTCCTGGGACTGGCTGCCTGGCACAGCAGGGACCAGCTCCTCCCTGCCCTGCCTCCCTGGCGGCTGCTCCTGCTGATGGCTCAGGAGAGCTCCCTGCAGCTCCTCCAGGAGCCCCTCAGAGCCACCGAGCTCCACCCCACGCTCCTCCAGCCTTCCTTCGCCCGGCTCAGAAGCTGCTGCACAAAGAACATCTTGAGCGCCCGAGTTTCCAGAAGGCCCTTTCCTCGAGCCATCAGAGAAATCATTTGACAAACCAGGCTCAGGCTCCTTCTTTCCTTCTTCCTGCTTCTCCAGGTCTCCTGCTCCACTCCCAACCGCTTCTACTTTTTCCTGCCGCGTCCCCCTTTCACTCTTCTCTGAGGATTTGGTCAGTGCAGTTTTATAGGAGGAGTTTCCCGAGGATGAGGATTCCTCCTGCCCTGGGGATTCCTTGTCCCTCTCTGCCAGCTCTGGGCCATCAGTGCCACCACAGGGGTGTCCATCCTTGCCGGCCGTGCTCCAGGGCTGCTCCAGCCCCTCTCCCAGCCCCTCCTCTGGAGCTGGATCCCCCCTGCTCCGGGCTCCTGCTGCCTCCTGCTCGGTGCCACTGTCCCTGTCCCCATGGCCCAACCCAGACAGGGAGCTCTGGGAATGCTGGGATGGGGAGGGAAGGGCTGGGGCTGCACGGCCAGGGATGTGGGGAGGCTCTGAATGCCCCAGGGATGCTCCAGACACATCCGGGATTCCTCTGGAAGGGGCAAGAAAAGCGAATTTCTGGTCAGTTCTTTTATTTCGACGTCTCTGGTTTAAATCAGAGGCAAAGGAACATCAGGTGACAACTGGGGCTTAGCAATATTCATACAAATACATCCCCTAAAGGGGAAAAACCTGAAGGAATGCAAAGAAACAGCAAAAATCTCCTATAAAATAAAGGCTCAGAAATAATATAACATCAATTTCTACTTAGTATAGCAATATTTTTCAACCTGTTTAGGATTGAAACGTTTTTAACTGACAGGCTGCTATTAGTTACATAAATAAAATTAGCTAAGTAAAATATGCAATATGTACTTACACATATCTCAGCTTGATTTTTTAATATAAATCACCTACTTCAGGTCATTATATCAATTATTTTTTTAAAGGATATAAAAGCAGCCAGGCCTCAGATAAGCAATGAATTCCTATAAAGTTCTAATACTCATATTGGGGATTGCTTAATTACTAGTTCCTTTAAATTAAACATACCATCAAACCAAAATAAAAATTATTCCATGCAAGCAGAGCACCTCAAAATGAAGGTGACAAAGCCTTTTACTGAAACAGCTCGTTCTTTATGCATTCTAACCCCAAATTTGTATTGTAAATTACACATATTGCTCCAGCATATACAAACCACAACACTGTCCACGTATATTTTACTTCTGTAAATACACAAATCTGCTTTTTGTCCCCAATATTTCATGAAGTTTATTCCAGAGTCTAAGAAAGCTCCAGAGATGTTGAAAAGGGTACAGTTCCTCATTTTCCCAGGATGCCATAGCAGGACAAGCTCAGAAGAGCCTGGTCCTGTTTTCCCTTGCTCAAACTCTACTGAGGGCAAAACCCAGCAGTGCCTCCTCCCCACATCCCCCCAAACCCCACATTTCTGTGCCCAGAAACTGCCATCGCCCATCATCCAAAGCAGAACCACCCAGGGGACAGGGACAGCCCCAGGAACCCCATCCCACCTCAGGGGAAGGAAATCCAGCTGGGATCCCTGCAGGAACGTCTCAGCCCGGGCTGGGCTCAGCAGCAGGGGCAAGCAGGGCGAGAATCTGCTCTCCTGGACATCTGGGAGAGAACAAAACACCAACAGGGCTGTGAGAGCTGGCAGCGCAGCCCCACAGCCCCAAAGATCCCAGCCTTGTATTCCCAAAGATCCCAGCCTTGTAGCCCCAAAGATCCCAGCCTTGTAGCCCCAAAGATCCAATCTTCACATCCCCAAAGATCCCAGCCTTGTAGCCCCAAAGATCCCAGCCTTGTAGCCCCAAAGACCCCAGCTGCAGGGAAGGGAATTCCACCCTTAAACCCCTGGAGCCTTCTCCCTCCCAGGTTAAATTCAGCTTTCTCATCCCGTACCAAATCCAACCACTCACTCCTTGCACTGCCACCCCCAGCTTATCCTAAAATTCCCTCTGTGCCATCCCCATCCCATTCCAGCCCAGCCAGCACCTCCCTCTTGATTTCCAGCTGGGATCACACAGAATTTTATCCCATCACCTTTTACTTCTTTACAAACCAAGGATCCCAGTGGTGCCTTCCCTACTCTCTGTTTTCCCATAACCTCTGATTCCAGCAAAGGCTTTGAGGCATTTTTTTCTTGAGGGATTCAAGGTAAAGCAATAATCAAACCCAGCAGGCAGTGAAGATTGCTGCAGCAATCAATTCTAGTTTTTATCCTGCTTTTCTTTGCTCTTTGGGGTACTTGGCGGGTTTTTTTCCCAGTTCATTGCTTACAAAAACAAATGGAAATGGTTCATACCACAGGAATAAAAGCACCTCTCATACATATGTTATTATTTGCGGGGTTTAGATGTAACTGTATATTTGGGGGTTTTCCTCTCCTTTTTTTTAACTCTAAGCTGATAACTGAGAAGTATAAATAACTACAGACAAGTCTGAGGGGTGCAAAAAAATACTCCCAGCATTCTAAGTTTTTATTTTTAAAGGGAAAGAGCTATTTGTGGTCAAGGGAGTGACTTCCTAACCCAGAAATGCCATTTATTTGATTTAGGCTCATTAGTTTCCAACCACTCAGACAAGCCACAGCCTGCACCACTCAGAGGAGCACAGTCACATCAGAAAAATTATCATTACACACAAAAAAAATCCAGTTTTCATTCCATCAGCTCCACCCCGAGGCTTCTCCACCCACACTGCATCACCTGACCAGGGGCAGCCAACCACAAGGCAACCTTGCTTACTAATTTTTAATTTAATACTTCCAATTAACATTTTTTAAATTACTTTAGAAGTCTAGGTAGTGAGAGGATAATTACCCAGATAGAAGTAACTGAATTTGCAATACCAACTATGATTAAAATGCTTTCTTGGAAGTTTAGAGAAAGGAACTGGGATGTAGCTTAAAAAAACAGGTCTAAATAGTTATTCCTCAGCAATGTGACTGCAGGAGGAATTCCAGAGGGTTCAATCGAGACTGGAAAGCAGCGCTGGATGACAAAATGAATTCTGACACACATGGAAGTGTAAAAAAGGAGAGGGGAAAACAGCAGCATCAGCAGAGGGAGCAGAGCCAAGGAATGAGGGACCGAGGTCAGGATAACTCACTCAGAGCACAGCAGCTCCTCAGGGCGGTTTTATCAAAGGGCACACCCAAAACAGGGGTTAATGCACCCCTGGTGGGAACTGTGGAAGCCAGGGGATTGGGGCAGGGATGGGATTGGGGCAGGGATGGGATTGGGGCAGAGATTGGGGAATGGGGCAGCCACTGGGGACTGGGGCAGCAACAGGATTTAATCAGACTCTGAATCCGGATTTAAAATCAGGAACAGGGCGCTGAGCTCATTCCCTGTGGTCTCCCTCACATTTCTCTCAGACACACCAAGAGCAAAGAGGTTTGTTCAGNCCCACCTCAGGGGAAGGAAATCCAGCTGGGATCCCTGCAGGAACGTCTCAGCCCGGGCTGGGCTCAGCAGCAGGGGCAAGCAGGGCGAGAATCTGCTCTCCTGGACATCTGGGAGAGAACAAAACACCAACAGGGCTGTGAGAGCTGGCAGCGCAGCCCCACAGCCCCAAAGATCCCAGCCTTGTATTCCCAAAGATCCCAGCCTTGTAGCCCCAAAGATCCAATCTTCACATCCCCAAAGATCCCAGCCTTGTAGCCCCAAAGATCCAATCTTCACATCCCCAAAGATCCCAGCCTTGTAGCCCCAAAGATCCCAGCCTTGTAGCCCCAAAGACCCCAGCTGCAGGGAAGGGAATTCCACCCTTAAACCCCTGGAGCCTTCTCCCTCCCAGGTTAAATTCAGCTTTCTCATCCCGTACCAAATCCAACCACTCACTCCTTGCACTGCCACCCCCAGCTTATCCTAAAATTCCCTCTGTGCCATCCCCATCCCATTCCAGCCCAGCCAGCACCTCCCTCTTGATTTCCAGCTGGGATCACACAGAATTTTATCCCATCACCTTTTACTTCTTTACAAACCAAGGATCCCAGTGGTGCCTTCCCTACTCTCTGTTTTCCCATAACCTCTGATTCCAGCAAAGGCTTTGAGGCATTTTTTTCTTGAGGGATTCAAGGTAAAGCAATAATCAAACCCAGCAGGCAGTGAAGATTGCTGCAGCAATCAATTCTAGTTTTTATCCTGCTTTTCTTTGCTCTTTGGGGTACTTGGCGGGTTTTTTTCCCAGTTCATTGCTTACAAAAACAAATGGAAATGGTTCATACCACAGGAATAAAAGCACCTCTCATACATATGTTATTATTTGCGGGGTTTAGATGTAACTGTATATTTGGGGGTTTTCCTCTCCTTTTTTTTAACTCTAAGCTGATAACTGAGAAGTATAAATAACTACAGACAAGTCTGAGGGGTGCAAAAAAATACTCCCAGCATTCTAAGTTTTTATTTTTAAAGGGAAAGAGCTATTTGTGGTCAAGGGAGTGACTTCCTAACCCAGAAATGCCATTTATTTGATTTAGGCTCATTAGTTTCCAACCACTCAGACAAGCCACAGCCTGCACCACTCAGAGGAGCACAGTCACATCAGAAAAATTATCATTACACACAAAAAAAATCCAGTTTTCATTCCATCAGCTCCACCCCGAGGCTTCTCCACCCACACTGCATCACCTGACCAGGGGCAGCCAACCACAAGGCAACCTTGCTTACTAATTTTTAATTTAATACTTCCAATTAACATTTTTTAAATTACTTTAGAAGTCTAGGTAGTGAGAGGATAATTACCCAGATAGAAGTAACTGAATTTGCAATACCAACTATGATTAAAATGCTTTCTTGGAAGTTTAGAGAAAGGAACTGGGATGTAGCTTAAAAAAACAGGTCTAAATAGTTATTCCTCAGCAATGTGACTGCAGGAGGAATTCCAGAGGGTTCAATCGAGACTGGAAAGCAGCGCTGGATGACAAAATGAATTCTGACACACATGGAAGTGTAAAAAAGGAGAGGGGAAAACAGCAGCATCAGCAGAGGGAGCAGAGCCAAGGAATGAGGGACCGAGGTCAGGATAACTCACTCAGAGCACAGCAGCTCCTCAGGGCGGTTTTATCAAAGGGCACACCCAAAACAGGGGTTAATGCACCCCTGGTGGGAACTGTGGAAGCCAGGGGATTGGGGCAGGGATGGGATTGGGGCAGGGATGGGATTGGGGCAGAGACTGGGGAATGGGGCAGCCACTGGGGACTGGGGCAGCAACAGGATTTAATCAGACTCTGAATCCGGATTTAAAATCAGGAACAGGGCGCTGAGCTCATTCCCTGTGGTCTCCCTCACATTTCTCTCAGACACACCAAGAGCAAAGAGGTTTGTTCAGGGCTGGGACTGGCTCAGCCTGGGCCTCACGTTCCCTACTCCCAACAATTAACTGGGGGCACACAGGATTTTCCAGTGCTTTTGGTCCACTCAGGGCACATTCACCCAAAGAATTTTTGTACTGTTACATTTGGCAGTACAGAGCAGATCAATTTGGATACAGAATTGCATTAAGGATGCAAAGCAGTGGTTTTTAAGAAACATTAAGCAAGTTGGAATCCGAACTCTCTCAGCTCTGTTAGATGGACTTTTCCCTCTCCCAAATCCCGTTTTCTATTTAAAATTACATTAGTGAAGAAATAATATTAATTGCAGTTATTAAATCAGACTTGTCAGCTCCCATCATGACACACTTCATGTGGCAGAACTGGCACCTTATTTTTAGTCATGCCAGGGAAGAGGAAAACAAGCTTTTCTGATTTCAGCTTCTCCACTTTGAATGAAAATGTATTTTCAAGCTAAACTGAAAAGCAAGAGTGATTAAAGAAAAGGTTTTTCCACACAAAAAAACCCCACCTGGGAGTGCTTTGTAAATTTAGAAGCAAAGAGGACTAAGGGAGGGAGCAGAAAATAATTGGGGAAAAAAGCTGTCAAAAACAGATGTTGCCAATCTTTTATGTACTTAGATTAATAAAGAAAACGTGCACATACAGACACACACACCCCCCATAAATCACAACATTTGGCTGATAAATCAGGCTCTATTATACCAACAAAAACCTAAGTGCCACTTGACATTTGCGTTAAGAAACTCAAACAGATGAGGAAGTGACTGAACATTCTCCAGGCAGAGCCATGAACTGGGAACTCTCACTGCACCAAGCCCTTCCAGAGCCATTCATTCCCTGCCCTCTGTGCACCTCCAAAAATCCCAAAATTCCTCCAGAGAAGCTCAAGGATGAGGCAGGTATTTGCCAAGCAGCCAAAACCTCAGTGCAACAGAGGGCAGGGAAGGGAGGGAGGTGTCCCAGGCCAGGCGGGACACTGGGCTTGGAGCAGCCTGGGACAGTGGGAGGTCTCCCTGCCATGGCAGGAGTGGCACTGGAGGGGATTTGAGCTCCTTCCAACCCAAACCATCCCCAACCCAACCATTCCAAACCCAGACCATTACCAAAGTAAACCATTCCAAACTCAAACCATTCCTAGCCCAACCATCGCCCTTCAGCCTGGGCAGCCTGACCCCGCTGCACGGCAGGTTCAGCACAGGGGATGCAGCAGGAACCAGCAGGACAAGGAAAATCCCTCCTCACTTCAGGATCAGACCTCACACACCAAATACCTGCAGAGCTGTGCCCCCACACCGGGATCCCTCACCTGCCCCCAAACTGGGATCCATCCCTCACCTGCCCCCAAACTGGGATCCATCCCTCACCTGCCCTCACACTGGGAACAATCCTTCACCAGCCCCCAAACTGGGATCCATCCCTCATCTGCCCTCACACTGGGGATCAGCAGTTCCTGGGGCACATTTGGGATGCCCAGGATGGATCCCTCTGGCACATTTGGGATGCTCAGGGGGCTCAGGTTCCCTGTGCTCAGCCAGAGCCAGGCCTGGAGCAGCTCCCTGGTGACGTCAGTGCCCCTCTCCTGGAGCACCTCATGCCAAAACTGGGATTTTTCCTGCTGTCATTCTGAAGGTCAAAAGCCTCCTCAGTCGAGTTCACCGAGCAGGCAAAGCTGGGCCTGTTCCTTTTCCTCACAGCCTGCTGACAAGTCTGAATGCCACAGTCAAGCTGCCATTTGGGGGGATAAAAAAGGAAGGCAAAACAAAAACAAAGCCTCGGCTCTGTCAAGCTGTTCCAGGGAGCAGCAGGAGCACTTCAGTGCAACTGTCATTGTCATTCCTCCCCTCCTGACGTGAAATCCAAGACACTTTCTGAGGAGGAGAGGAAGAAATAAATGTTGCAGCTATGGCTTCCTTCCCTCTCACCTCTCCTCCCGTATCTGGGAGTTCAGTGCACGCACAAAGCCTGCAGCCGCTGGCTCAGCTCTAGAGAGCAGCAGATTAAACAGCAGAGGAGAGAGTTCTCTCATCTTTTATCACATTACAGAGCCTTCTGCTTGCTCCTTAATTCCAGCTGCACTGAAAACACAAAGCTAGACAAATATCAAGAAGGTTTTCATGATTAAATGGCTTGTAGCTTTGCAAATAATAATGGGGAAAAGGGCTGTAAAATACATGAAACACAAGAATCCTGCCCAGAGGATGTGGGCAAGGACAAGGCCAACCATCCATGTCCTCCCACTTTCTGAGATCTATCCTGAACCTCAATTTCCTACAAAAATGGGGATTTATTCACTATCCACCAGCTCCCCCACAGCTTTTGGCCACCAAGCTGCCTGCAGACCCAGCTCTGAGACACCCAAGGATGGCTTTCATTTCACAAAGGAGAAAACCTCCTCCAAACCATCTCCCAGGCAGTTCCAAATGCAGAGCAGCCAGCAGCTCATGGGGGCTGTGAAGGAGCTCAGCCCCAGAGCCTCCTCTCGCTGCCTGCCCGTGTAAAACAGAGCCTCAGGAGGTTCAAACAGAAACCTTTTGAACCAGATAGCCCAAGTTACCAAAAGCCCATTTAATCGTTGCAGTAAATGCAACAGGAGGAGACAGCAGGGACAGCTGCAGCACCAGGGTGAGACCCACAGTGCGGGAGGCTGAGCCTTGGGCCTCAGAGGGTTTGGGATGAACCAGAGCCCACCCAAGATGTTCCTTCTCCTCTTCCAGGCTCCTCCACCAAGCATGGAGCAAAGCATTATCAAAATCATCTCAAGAACTGATGAAAATGACCAAGAGCTTTGCATTAAAACAAAAAAGGTGAAATTCATAACCCCCTCAGGAGCCGCTACGAGGCAATGCCCAAGGCCAGCTCAACTCCATGACTTTAAGGGGTGTTTTAACTTCCAAACAAAACCCCAGAAGGCAGCTACTCGCAGGCAAGCTGACACAGGAAATGGCAAACTGCAGAGCTGAACTTGCAGTTAACTACAGGCACAGAAGGTCTATTTTGAAAGTATCACAGTTATGTTATTTGCCTCTCAATAATTTTGTTTGTGAAGAAACGCCACTGGTGCAGTGACAGCAGCTTTAGAGGCACCTTCATTCACCGACTTCAGTCACACCCTGGAAAAGTGAGTCACAAAAGGAATATCCTCATGGGCAGGGGAGCTCTTGGTTCTGCAGAGGGATCAGTGCAGAAAGGAGCACCCTGAGCTGAGGAACAGCATTTTAAAGTTGTGTTTCCAATGAGGTGGGGCTTCACCAGGACACTCTGACTCCACATGGAAATGAATGGAACCAAGGAGGAACAAAGGTGAAACATTAAATCCTGGAATTCCTCAAGGTCATCTTTAAGTGACCTGCTGGGATTAGGGGTGGAAAGGAGCAATAGAGGCAGGGAACTTGGCTGAAGTTTAGAATTGGAAAGCCTCAGCAGCAGGAACAGAAACTGCATCCAAACCCAAGGGGTGGCAGTGAGGAATAAAAACAGTGGAATGGTTTGGGTGGAAGGGATTTGAAAGATATTTCATTCCTTCCACTGCCCAAGGCTGCTCCAGCCTGGCCTTGGGCACTGCCAGGGCTGGAAGTTGCACTCAGGTTTATCCTTAATTCCACACGAAAACAGGAGTGAAGCTTTACCTGGGACAAAAGGAACTTGCTCACTGTTAGAAGATCCGGGGAGCCACACAAGCTCTTCACCTCACCTTGAGGGGGGCTTGGACAACAAGATCACACCGAACACACTCTGCAAACCTCACTCCTCACTGCAGTAAGGTCAAATCCAGGCTAGGCAGGGAGTGAACAGCAGAACAGGAATTGTGCCGCCATCACTTTGAACATACCCAGCGGTGAGGCAGGGGCTGGAGCTCCGGGAGAAGCTTCTGCTGAGGCCAGCAGCCCTTCCTCCAGCGTGGGGAAGTCTGACAGGTCCCTCCTGGCACAGCTCAGGCCCAGCCCCGTGCCCAGGGCAGGGCTGGAGGAGCTGCTCTCCACCTCTGCTGCCAGCTGGAACCACGGCGCCGCGCCCTGCGGAGGAGACAGAAACACAGCTCCAGCACCAGCACAGCTCCACCACGCTCGAACAAAGCAACCCCCGGCTCTGAACTGGATTTCCCACGCAAATACTCAGCCTGGAAGGTGAAAGATCCACCATTCGTTAATAAAAGCAAGGAAGTCTCCCAGTGAATGGGTGAAAGTCCGGCGCTGTCCCTGCTGAAGCTCCCCTGCCTTTGCAGACACCCCCAAGGTGTCAAAGCTCCTTCCCACAGCAGAATTTTGCTGTATGAGCCAGGAGTTTTGCACAACCATTTGGAAATCCATTTTTTTTTTTTTTTAATTTAGACCAGGCTGATAACGCTCAGCCTTTTGACACCTGTGAGCTGAGGGAGTTCTCAGAGCCAAATCCAACATTTGGCAGCACATCCAGCAGAGCTCCTGCGACTGCATCACAGTGCAAGGGCTGGATTGCACATAAAGCACCTCCCGTTAATTGCAATCATGTAATTAACCCTCGCCCCAAGCCAGACCAGCTCAGCACACACCCTGGCAGCAGCAGTTTCCTGAGGGATGGCTGATCCCAGGGACACCCCACTGCTCCCAGGGACATCCCAGGGACACCCCATTGATCCCAGAGACACCCCAGGGATATCCCGCTGCTCCCNGGACTCCTGGGTTCTGCTGCTGCAGCTCCTCCCTCCAAGCACAGCAGGCAGAAGTGGTAGCAGTGGGCTAAAAGGGATCATCTGCTGGTTAAAAGCACAGATTATTGCTTTGCATTTCGGTGTGTGTCCATTTGCTCCATGGACAATGAAATACATGAAATACTCAGGCCACCTCCAAGAGGAGAAGTTGGGTTCCAGCCCCACGTTCTTGGGCAGGGACTCAAACTCCACCCAGAGTCCCAACCTGCACTGGAACAGGCAGGCTCCTCACCCACTTTAGCTCCCAAAAACCTGAGCATCATTCTGTGCACAGCAGCCAATCCCCTGTGCGGGACAGAAATCCCCAAATCCATGGAAATCACAGTTTGGGTATGAACTCAAAATTCAGCACCTTGATCATAGTGAGCTCCTGGCATTCAGCCTGTCTGGTTCACAGCCAGGGCTTGCTGAGGTTTCCAGTAGTCTACTTTAAATTTATTTTTAATGCTTACTTATTATCTCATTAAAACAGGATTTTACTAATATGAACGTTTTAAACTATATTTTAAAAGGCATCTCAAGCAAATAACTTCAAACAAGGCCAGGTTGATTTCTCTACCATAATGTAGCAATATCTGAGAGCAGGGATTGAAGAAGAATTGGATTCCTGCCTGGAAAAGCAGCTGGAACACCTTCTCCCCACAGGTACCAGGGGAAGCTGCCCCTGAGCTCAGGGAAATTTCTCCTCTCTAACCCCCCATGGCTGAGGACACAGCCACTGAACAGCTCTTCCTACCCAGAGCCAGCCAGGCTCTCACACACAGATTATCTGGGGGAACAGCAGTTCTGGGACACCAAAATGCTGCAGGAATGGAGCTGTCAGCCTAAAAAAACCTGGAGAGAAGCCCTGGAGAATATCAGGGAGGATGAAGTGGGAGGTGACGTGGGGACAGCAGAAGCAAAGGGTCACAGGCTGCAAAGGATTTCCCAGAATGAATAAGAAAAGCCCAGAACACAGAGCTGTTCCAATGGAAATGAAATTTAAAATTCAGCATTTCGGGCTGCTCTGCTGCAACGTGAATATTCCCTCCCAGGTGAGCTATTCAGCATTTCAGATTGCTCTCCTGCAATGTGAATATTCCCTCCCGGGTGAGCTAACCTGTCACCTGCATTCTGCTTCATCCCTACGCACCACAAAGCTGGGGGCACGTGAATAAAAGCTCAAAATGTTTTAAAATCCATTACAAAACTGCTGCTCCATGCTGGAACTTCAGCAAGGTGAGTTCACTCTTGACCATTTACTCACGCAATTCTTTTTTTTCAATACATAACATCTAAAAAAAGAAACTACAGCCGTCGCAAATGAATCTTCACCCATCTCCCTGTTCCTTTTTCTGTACATTTCAATGCATCTGGTGTTGAAAAATGTCATAAATCCCATCATCAGAACAGGTTTCTTCTGCCCATGGAATCGTATTTTAATCTCTTACTGAAGTATTATAGAATGATATCTGATCTGTTTGCAAAGCCATCCTTCAACTATCAACTGCAAGAACATTCCTGGGAGAGGGAATTTCATTTGAACAAGTCTTGAGATCACAGAAGAATAAAGAGCTCAGCTTCTACGTTAAGGCAATTTCTTCCCCAGAAACACTCCCTTCGCAA
Source organism: Donacobius atricapilla (assembly GCA_013397315.1). Taxonomy (NCBI): domain Eukaryota; kingdom Metazoa; phylum Chordata; class Aves; order Passeriformes; family Mimidae; genus Donacobius; species Donacobius atricapilla. Next base: position 511,389 of record WBMY01016348.1, read on the forward strand.
TTCCAGTTCCCCAAACCCATTCAGATCCCACCAGAATCTGGAACAGCTTAGACCAGCCTTGTTTTGGGAAAGCAGAGCCAACCACGTGCAGATTTCTCCCGGAGGAACGGCGAGGAAATGCTAATTAATGAGTTATGATGCCACCTCTCCACATAGCAAACTCCCAGCAGAGAGCTCCCAAAAGCTGCAAGGTTCCATCAGCAGGAGGAGCAGGCAGGGATGCAGGCAGGGATGCAGGCAGGGATGCAGGCAGCACCAATGCAGCTCAGGATTTGTAGAGGATGGAACTTTGCACCTTGGCTGAAGGAGCTCTGCAAAATAAGTTTATGTGTACCGATTGTTATAGTGGCAATATTAGTACCAGCGCCTTGGGTACAAATGAATAAGGCCATCAAAGAAGTTTTTACAGCTCAAGAAGGAGGGGGAGATGTGAGAAATGGATTTGTAGGGAATTCTTAAAGCCTGACAGAAGGCTCACACAGCATGGAGCTGTATGCAAACTCTGAGATAAGAAATGCTGAGAAACACCATGGAATAGGACAGACATTTGTTGAGAGAGAAATGGAACTGGGAACAAGTTTCAAACGATGGCTTTGCAAACGGATCAGATATTTTGGAAATAGAACTGTGAAAGAAGCGTTTTAGCAAGACCATGTGGGGTAAAATAACAGGTGATTGGTGTTGGAAGCATTAGCAGCATTGTGTGGCAAAAGGCTGAAAAACATTTATAAGGCAACAGAGAAACAGGTGGGCTTCTGATAGAATGGTGTTGAGTTTTACATCTCTTGTGCCTCACCTCACCCTTCTACGAGATTTATAACGGAACAAAATCTTTAAATGGAATAAAATCTTTAAAAACGCCCCTCGGCTGCCCTGGCTCTGCAGAGGGGGTTGCTCCAAGGTGGGCGCTCAGAGCCCCTCCCTGCAGAGACCAGCACCAACATTCCCCTCCCTTCCCCGGGCACAGACCCTGGGGCAGAGCAGCAGGATCCTGATCCCACCAGGATCCGTCTTCATGGACTGCTCCAAAATCTCATTGATCTCTGCCTACACATTGTGAGAGACAGGCACAGGGAACACCCACAAGCCAGGGGCTCCAAAGCTTGAATGAGCAGGAGAAATCAGAGCCGGAATAAACGTCTGTATCACCATCAGAAAATTACCGCCTGCTGCAGTGTCTGATCTGTGCTGTCGTTGGCACAGCGATGCTAAAGCCCCTGGACGTGGAAGGGTCTGCACAGAACTGCAGACACAAGAGATTGATGGAGTTAATTCCTGTTAAAATAGAACTCAGAAGGGCTGGCAGCATGCACCTCACAGATCTAAGCAGGAAATATCCTTCTTTTTTGTGTAAGGAAGGAGAAAACACACAAGGTGACAGAGAATACTACAAAACACTCCAGCTCCATCCAGGTTTGTTAATTCCCGTTTCTACCTCAGTTTGTCACCATTTCTTATCCAAATGCCCCTCAACTCCAGAACTGCCTGCAGTGCTCCTGGGAGTGGCAGAGGAAGAGGGTTTGGTTTGGGGGTGGGTGGTGGGAGATGGAGAGAAATAGAGAGAGAAAGGAATATATTTATAATTAATCAGGAAGTCTCCACTGCACCACAGTCCACAGAAAACACCTGTAGCGCTACACCCAAAAACTGCATGTGAAAGAAAACGTCACCATCAGAGACTGACTCTCCCAGAAAGGCACCAATCCTGAAAATCCAGCACCCAACGAGCCAAAAAGCTCTGAAATCAGGGAGCAGCCCCAGCACCCCAGCTCTGGAGCAAATGTCAGCAGAACCAACAACTCCCCCCGTGCAGCGCTGGTGTTTAAACTGTTCAGCCCCTGAACATCATCACAGGAACCACCTCCATGGGCCCCCAGACTGACGTAGTTACTGTCAGAGACAGGACACAGGGAATGGCTCCCACTGGGAAAGGGGAGCTTGGGCTGGGATCTTGGGCAGGAATTGCTGGCTGGGAGGGTGGGCAGGGGCTGGGCTGGAATTCCCAGATTTGCTGGGGCTGCCCCTGGATCCCTGGCAGTGCTCAAGGCCAGGTTGGAGCACCCTGGAGTGGGAGGTGTCCCTGCCATGGCAGGGGTGGCACTGGGTGGATTTTGAGGTCCCTTCCACCCATTCTGGGATTCTATGGCACCAATATATTCCATAAAATCACCCGAGGAAAAAGCCAAGACTCCCCTGGAGTCTACTCTTTCAAAATTTCCTTCAAAGAAAGCAAAATGTCAAGTTTTACACGAGTGCATTCACCCACTCCTGCACTGATCCACATGTGATGCTCTGAGGATCATCAAAAGCCAACCACGCTCGGGACCCTTGAAGTCAGACCATCCTGGAGTCCCTGAGGCTGGAAAAGCTCTCCCAGCCCACCCAGTCCCAGCTGTGCCCAGTGCCCACCCTGCCCCCAGCCCTGAGTGCCACCTCCAGGAATTCCCCGGGCACCTCCAGGGATGGGCACTCCACCAAAACCTCAGGGGAAGCTCATCCCTTCCTGCCTCCCCTGCCATTCCCAAACCGGAGCTGAGCTTTCCCACACCATCAGCCCAAGCTCCCAGGGGCAGCTCCCATGGGCTAAACCACACAGAATAATCCCTCCCTTCTTCCAGGGGAGCAGCTGCAGGGAGGCAATCAGGCAGCAGCACGCTCTGCTGCGTTATTCCAGTTTAATCCTCATTCCAGAGAGCGCCATTAAAGGAGAGAAGCCGGGTAAGAAATTGCCCCATGTTAGCACTGGGTGTACCAGGGCACAGAACAAGGAAAGATTTACTAAATGAGGGTAATCATCTCCGAGGGCTCCCTTATAATTTCAGTCAAATGAAGGAAATTTAACATTTTTCCCCCTGAAATTCAATACATTGGTTCTGCTGCTAAATACATAAAGAGGGGTAAAGACAGAAATAAAGCTGAACGACTACAGCCACCCCCACAGCACACAGTGCCGTGAATTAAGGAGTTGGAAAAGCAGCTCTGAACCCATGCTGCAGTTCAGGGAGAGAAATATCAACGTTACTCGTTTTTGAATCACTTTCAACATCCAGGTTAGCTCTCCTTGTTATTCCGCCCCACAGAAAATATCGCACAACAGAACACAGGAGAACAAAGTAAAAATCCAGGGGGACAAGGAAAGAGATCTCCCTAGGTAACTAATGGCAGCTATCTGAACACACCCTGAATTCTCCCAGCACCCTCTGAATTCTCCAACACCCTCTGAATTCTCCCAGCACACAGAGCCCCACCACAACCCAGCACTGCCAGAGCCACCACTAAACCACACACCCACACGTGTTTTGAACACTTCCAGAGATTCCTGCCCTCCCTGGGCAGCCTGTTCCAGGCTGACAACCCTTTCTGGGAAGAAATCTTCCCTAATATCCAATTGAAACCTCCCCTGGCACAACCTCCTGCCCTGATGTTTGTTAAGCGGGACATTCCAAAAGGCTCTGGTCTGCCTTTGTGCGTGGCTTTATGTTCAAACTGACCCTGGCAGTCATTTAAAGCTGTAAAAGCCGTCGCAGGGAAGAGCTGAGTGAGGCTTTTCCAGCCTGTCCTGCAGTGCAGTGCGAGGCCGGTGCCACTGGGAGTCAGCAGCCACTGCTGCAGGGCAGGGACACACGGGAAGGCACCTGGGAAAGCAGGGATCCGCCTGGAAAAGCGGGGATCTGCCTGGAAAAAAATGGGGATCGACCCAGGGATTCACCAGGAAGAGCAGGGAGTCACCCAGGGATCCACCTGGAAAAGCAGGGATCCACCTGGGAAAGCAGGGATCCACCTGGGAAAGCAGGGATCTGCCTAGAAAAGCAGGGTCCACCCAGGGATCCACCTGGAAAAGTAGGGATCCACCCAGGGATTTGCCTGGAAAAGCAAGGATTCATCTGGAAAAGCGGGGATCCGCTTGGAAAAAATGGGGATCCACCCAGGGATTCAGCTGGAAAACCAGAGATTCACAAAAAAACCACAGGGATCCGCCCAGTAAACCAGGGATACACATAGAAAAGCAGGGATTCACCTGGAAAAGCAGGGATCCGCCTGGAAAAGCAGGGATCCGCCTGGAAAAGCAGGGATCCACCCAGGGATCCACCTGGAAAAGTAGGGATCCACCTGGAAAAGTAGGGATCCACTCAGGAATTTGCTTGGAAAACCAATGATTCAGCTGGAAAAGCAGGGATCCGCTTGGGAAAAATGGGGATCCACCCAGGGATCCATCTGGAAAAGTAGGGATCCACCCAGGGATTTGCTTGGAAAAGCATGTATTCACCTGGAAAAGCAGGGATCCGCT
>WBMY01016349.1:1752-16974 GCA_013397315.1 Donacobius atricapilla
TGTACGGTCGCGGGCGGAGGTTACCGAGGGCTGGAGCCGCGATCCCCCCGCGGCAGCACCGGGACCGCCGCTGCCGCCAGGTGTTGGATTTCCGCCGCGGTGGCAAGCTGATGCTTTAATTGCTGAAGTAGCTCTATTTGCTCCCCTCTTTTTACTTCTTTTTTTTTTTTTCCCTCCCTTTTTCCTCGCAAATAAAATAAACACAAGAGGGCGTTTCGAGCCTTTGATCCCGGCTCTGTACAGTAAGGAAAACAAACCATGAACTTCAAAAGGGATGGAGCTTTTCTGGGGTTAATTTCGCTTCCTAAACGGCTGAACACGGCAATAAATCATAGCTTCCCTCCCCTCCAGGAAAGCGCTAATCGGAGGAATATGTCCCAAAAGCACCCTTCGCCATCGGCAGCCTCAGAGCCCGCGTAGGCTGTGATCTGACGGATCAAACTTCATGCGGGAGATACTATAAATCAACAGGTTTCATAAATCTTTGCAGGCGACAGCTCCGCCAGGCCGGGGCGGAGGCGGGAGAAGGGGAGTGCCCGGCGGTAATGTGGGTACCGTGAAAATTCACTTCCTCGCAAGAACTGCATTAAGTAAACCTAACACCGAAATGTTGTCTGGCAATCTGTCTTGAAAAGGTTACAGCGTGTTAAAGATTTGGAAAGCTCCATAAAGCAGTAAGGATTATGAAGCACAGCTTAAAGGTTTATCAAATGACTTCCCGTGCCAGGACAACATTTAAACCGAAGGCAAAACCTGAAGCCTGTGATCTTTGCAGTCTGAGCCCATAAACGTGTTTGAGGAGGGATTCTGGTTTCTGCCCCTTTATAGTATCGCTTCTCTAACACGTAATTGAAATCCACTTTTCAGGAGCCGGTATCTGGTAGTAAAACTAATACCGGGCAATTAGACGCGGTGCTTTAAAACCGCGTCGGGGTAGATGCAGTCCGAAGGGGCAGATATCCAAAGTCAGGAAGCGAACCTGTGGCTAGAGAGTGGGTGGGGAAACGATCCTTAAACCCGCTTGTCCTGAGTCTGGGATCAAGGGGAAGCGAGTGTGTTGGAAACAGCGCGGAGGAGAAGGGGCACAGCAGCCCGAGTTGCCCCGTCCGGGGCGCGGGATAGAGAAGTGGGGGGCGACCAGCCGCGGTGCCGGGAGCCGCGGAGGCGCCTCCGGGCTCTTCCCTCACTGGTTTCCGTCCGGGGCTGCCCCTCCGTTCCCTGCACACGCACACACCGGCTCTGAATCACACGGTGTTTTTAAGGGGGCTCTTTGATCTGGCGAAGTGTCAGAGCCCCGAAAGCCGGGACTCAAATAACACGTCGTTACGGCAAACAAATTTCTGCAGTCAGCTTTATGGCTTTATTGTCTATGGCACGAATAAACTCGGGGAATTATCAGGTTAGGGGGAAAAAAAAGGAAAAAAAAAAAAGTTCGCCTATAATAAAATACACATCTGTTTCCAGGGAAAATATGGTAAAAAAACACACACACAGAGTCAAAACCAGGCTTAGTCGCCACTGGCTGTATGGATAGGGAAAAGTACCATCTGTCATTTCTTAACTAGCCCTTATGTGGGTATTTACATTTGCAAGAGGCGTTTTAATCACTCGTTTTATAATATTTAGTGTTGACTGTATTTTGCAATACACACATTAAAGAAAAAAAAAAGAGAGAGCAAGCTCAGTGTGCGTATACAATCATATCAATTCCCTTGTTGTGAACAAGCAGGCGCACTTAATGTATAGACTACCATAAAATTTATATAGGGGTAGATTTTTATGGGCTTGTGTATTAATAGCCTCTTATAAAATAAAGTTTACTCTGTATGTGTGGTTTGGGTACATATGGCTGCGCTCACCGTCCAGTTCTCGGTGTGCTGGATAACCTGTGCAGGAATTATTAAAGGGGGCATATACATATACCCATTAACACACGGTGATAAATCAGTGAATGTCTGGGTTAGCCTGCGCGCGTACCGAGATCTAATTTCCAAGCTGGGAGAACAATATATCAACTCCGATATTTCAACAAGTGGGGTTTTTGTGTGTCTTAAATATTTTGCAAGCCAGACTATGCAACCGGAAATAATGGATTTTCTATGAGATATTAAAGAAAAATCCATCATCTTTTTTTTTTCCCCTTGGAAAATCGTTAGAAGTTTGGGAAATAAAATCCCAGAGAATTGCAAGGATATTTAATCGTTTAATTCCCTCTTGGCACACACGTGCGTGTGCCCGTACACGCGCACCGGTCCACAAGCACACACGTGCTGCCCTTTTTGTAGGGATTCCCACCAAACCCGTGAAAGGACACTGGTAGGTGTTAAAATAGGCGATTTAGGAGCTTCTATCCACAGGTTTATTCGTCCCTAGGTATTGCGTTCATATGCACGTTATTTATATTTTATTAGTCTTTATATATTGTGTATGTGTATGTGTACGTTTAGCAAGAAATGTAGATGGATTGATTTGAGCCTCGGCTCCGGGGGACCCTGACAGACCCCACCGAGGACGGTCTGCGGGGACAATGGCGATGCCGGGTACCGGAGCGCAGAGGAGCAATGGGGTGAAGTCAGTGTGTGCTGTGGGGGTTTTGGAGGGAGGCACCGAGGCGTCCCGGATCGCCCGGGCTTTATTCCCTACCATAGCTCACATCTTCCAGGCCCTTTAATAAGTCCAAATATTTCCCCTCGAGAGAAACGCTTTATGCGGCTGCATGAGGGCCAGTAACCTTTGACAGGAGCCGTCACAAAACACTCCTCCGTAATGGACCACAGTGCGCGTACATCTAATTTATTGTGCTAAAAGTTATTGCAGGGGCTGCGGGAGGGGGTCTCGGACTACAAATAAGCGTTTTGCCACTGAGCGGAAAACACCGCCCCTGGGTCAGCCGGGCAAAGCCGTAGGGTATCCGATTCGGCCCCATCATCCATTCCGTGTGATGCCGCTTTCATGCTTTTTTGGGGAAAAGGAATACAACAAAAGAAAAAAACCGCACCGGATACTGCAACGCGATGCCCGGTAATGCGGCGGGCGATATGTTTCCCGCGTATCTGATGAAGTGGAACGTTGAAACGAAGGGCAGGGAATCATGCCCGATTTAACGGGGAGAAGCGGGAAAACCCCCGCAGCCCCGCGTGGCAGCGGTGTCCGCGCCGGTCCGGAGCCACCGGGAGTCCCGGGCTTGGACCGGCTGCGGTGCGGTTCGGATGGAGCCCCCACCCGGGGTGGGAGCAGCCCGGGAGCCTTTTAAACGCCGCGGACGACGCGGGCTAATAAGGGGGGACACTTCCAGCGGCAGCAGCACCCGTGGGGGCAGCGGGAGGAAGCCCGATGGGATATTACCCTGTTTGTTTTCCCTTTGATCCGTAGGAAATAGGTCCTGCACTGCGTGACCCATTAAACTAATAAGATTATAAAGATCAGCAAGAGGGGCTGGGGCCGCTAATGGTTCCCATCTGGGCCAGGTTTCGGCGTTATTAAAAACGGCGAGGCAGCGGGCTAGGGTTACAGAGGCGAGGTGAAAGCGGAGAGAGCGGAGAGCCGGGACCACACATCGCACCAATTAGCGCGGCGGGGCGGAAGGGCCCGGGGAGCCCGAGGGGCCGGCGCGCCATAAACCCCNTGTGTTGCCGCCTCCCCCGGCGTGGGCACTGCGGACCGCTGCCGGCCCCCAGGCCCCAGCGGCTGTTCCCGCTGTGACGGGGTGGGGAGGCCGGTGCTGCCCCGCCGCCGCCGGGGTGCGTGAGACAAAAGGGAGGGGGAAGGATGGAACCCCCTACGGTGGGGGGGGCGACCCCAACTCCTCCTTTTGCGGCTAATGAGCGGCCTCGAGCTCGGGGCAATTAGCGGGTGCCAGCCCAGATGAAGGCGGTGTGATGGAGAGGAGCGTTCAGGCTGAGCAGGGAGGGGCCGGGTTTGGCACACGGGTGCCGCAGCCACGGTGTGGGGGTTCAGCCCCTCTTGGTATCCATCACTCGGTGCGCCGCGGTGAAAACCTGTGAATGCCGCCTACGCGGTTAATAGAAAAAAATCCNCCTCATGCATATGCAATGAGCGGCGCCTCTATGCAAATCAGCGCCCGGCACCGCCCTGGGCGGTGCGCGCGGTGGGCGGGAGGCGGGGACAGGCTCTGATTTGAATAGCACCGCCCGGAGAGTGACGTCTCCGGGCCCTCCTCCAATGAGGGCGGCCGCCGTCTCGGGTTGCGCCGGGGCGTGCGCCCCCGCCCTCCCCACCCCTCAAGGCACGCCCTCCTCACGTGTCGTTCAGCCAATAGCAACGCTGGATGCAAATAAACAGGGGCGGTGCGNAAGGCGGTGTGATGGAGAGGAGCGTTCAGGCTGAGCAGGGAGGGGCCGGGTTTGGCACACGGGTGCCGCAGCCACGGTGTGGGGGTTCAGCCCCTCTTGGTATCCATCACTCGGTGCGCCGCGGTGAAAACCTGTGAATGCCGCCTACGCGGTTAATAGAAAAAAATCCGCCAATGGAACGACGCCTCCGAATGTCCGAGCGCTAATTTAAACCTTCCCCCATCCTCCCCGATGCGGTTTTTAAAAGAAGCAAATAGCATTGGAACTATTCGCTCTAGGCAGCTTCGTGCTTTCTGAAGTGCCCCAGCTTCACCTCGCCATGATTTAGGTGATCATGTGAAGTGGTTTAAGTGATCGTCTTGCCTCGAGCGATCATTTCAGCCTTTTCGTTAAGTCGCTTTCAGAACAAAAATCTCCTGGTGGTCAGTGGGGGCTTAAAGGCACCGCATTAAAGGGCTTATTTTTAGCTAACAAGACTAAAGAACATCTCAAAGTTTACTTATATTTATTCGCGAATAATCATTTTTCACCGTTATTTGCATTTCTTTTTTTAGCAGATTGTTCCTCACCATTGACACTGCGCTTCACGAGCTGTTGTTCTCTGTATTTCTTGAATACGCAGAAATAGACAGCTGACATAAACACTTCGCGGAATATAATACAGCATAAGTCAAGGGTGTAACTGTGCCTTCAGAACTCACTTCAGAGCCGGCCCGGCAAATGCACAAACGATACCGGAGTCTCTCAGAGCGGCAGCAAACAGTTCTCAGCACAGCACGCAGCAGTTTGTACATGAGGGTGGTTTGTATCGTTCTCTATCCATGAAGGCTTCTTGCAATATTTGTTCTAAACACAGAGTATTAAATTGTACCGTGTATTTCGCTGAGAGCCGTGGCGTCAAGCAGGGAGACAAATCTGAGCTCTGATCCTGTAATGCTTGCTATTTATCAGGACTTCTAGGATAAATTGTTGGTAACTCTTGCAAAACTAGGGACGAAATCGCTGCTTAAGGATCAAGCAAACGAAGACTGAAAAATCCGTCTAGAGAAAGAAAAAACTCATCATGAACAATCAAGGAAGCTACACGAGATGCTGAGTGTAGCTCATTCTCAGGGAGCAGACTTGGGTAGAAAATTAGAAGTACACCCAGAACGCAGTTGTAGGATGTGGTATTGAAAACATGGTCATTCTGAAGTTCGCTGTGTCAGTATAATTCATGTATGAAGTTCCCGCAGTGCCTGAGAGGGAAACGTGCAAGTCTGCAGTGCATATTTTTCTGTGCTTGACAGCACGCCTTCGAGGCAGTTATTTTTATATTAAAAATATATTTTACTTCAAAATGTGTAAAATGCCTTTGTTTGGAGGTTTCAAGTTTGTTTGGGGCTTTTTGTTTGTTTGTTTGTGTTTTTTTGTTTGTTTGTTTTGTTTCAGGGTTTTTTCCTACATTGTTAAAAATTTTGTATACTGTATTCTGGTGTTTCTGCTGCTTACATAATTTAATAGGGAAATTGTGCATGTTTGCTGTATTATTGCTAACAGAAACGACATGGTAAACCACTGAAAACAGAGGTGAAAGCTAGCTGAATTGTTGTACTAAAATCACACGACAAGGCTATTTTCTAAATTGTGTATTTTCTGGACACTGTACCTTCTTGCCATTTATAAATACTTCAAAATATGCAAATAAATTTCTGGCAATTCATAAGGATTATTACATATTCCTGCTGTGGAGGAGCACAGCAGGAGAAGGTGGCAAAAGTGCATTCGCTTGGTTCTTTACCTGACCTAAATTGATGTAGGTAGGAACATTTCCCTCTAGCTGGGGATCTGATATTGACAGATTTATATGCTATTAAGGCCCTGGAATTTAATTTACCTGAACTGCAAAAGAAGTTTTGATGGATATAGTTACAGGATTGGGCCAATTCAAAAAAAATCAATCACTGAAAATTTGGTGTCAACTTATGTTATTGTGTCTCTAATCCTGGTTTAGTTTAACTTTCTAAATTTCTTTGGATATGCAGTTCATCAAGATGTCTGAAACTCAGTGGCAGAAAACTCCACAGAACTGAATAGTTTAATAGGACTTTTAAAATAATTATGTCGCTGTATGGATAATAATAAAAAAAAAAACAACCCAAAGAACTGGTAATACAAGCATGTATAAGGGATAGAAATATAAAATACACCAGGGTGTAAAACAAGGACTAGATTTACATTGTTAGAAATGATGTTTCCTGGTGCAGGATTTTTCATAATTCTTTATCCTGGAGTTACTCATTGTCCCTTATTTCCCATCATCTGGGGCTGATATCTGTCTGAATAAATCACTTTTAATTTTGCCAACACTAATAGGGTTTTCCTTTTCGAATATCTTAAATCATATTCCCTGCTCCATTCCAGATCTGTTCCACCATAAAATAAGTGAGCATTTTCCCAGTGACTGACAGGCATTGGATTATGCCCTAAAGGAATCATACACTGTATTTCATGGAATGCCAAAGAATGAATAAGCATGAAATCTGATTAGATCTATTTTTCTTGTATTACAGTTATTGTGGTTTGCAGAACTGCTACTTAACACATTTTGCAGATGATGTCTGTTTTACGCATTTTAGAGAAACAGGTGTTTTCCACACTTATTTATTTCACCCCAATATGTTCAATAGGTAGCTGCTCACAGAAAGAAAGAGTGAAGCAGTTAACTGCATGGGGAGTCCATAAGTGAGAACTTTTGCAACAGAGATTCAAGAGTGGTTTACACCTGAAGCTGTACTCCCTGGTTATGAGACAGGATAACAGAGTGTAATTCCTGGTTTCTGTTTCTGACCCTGGGGATCCACCAGGTGTGTGACCCTCTCTCAATTTACTGGTCTGTAGGTAGTAACACAGAGTTTGCCTCACTGAAGCAGGTTAAGAATCTTGTCTGCAATGCTCCAGAAGTCTCTACAGAAAGACTTTCAGAAATACAAAGCATTGTGTGGAAAATGTAACAGAAACACAGGCAGAAATAGCAGAGCTCTTGCATGCCAGAAGCATTCAGCCTGCAGATGGAGGTAAAAAATATCAGGGATAATTCATGGCTGTGTCAGGAGATCAATTTTCCCTATACCAAATACAAAGTGAAGACTGCTTTAAAGTAAAGTAAATTCAGAAAATGTGCTTTCCAGGCATGAGGAAAAATAAAATTTAAAAAAAAGGGGGGAGGGGGAGGCAGAGGGGAGAGCTCATTTAAAGCACACTGTTGTAACAGTTAAGTGATTTTTTTTTTCTTCTCACAGGTGCTTTTAGTGGCATAAACACTGCTGTTGGGACAAGTTGAACACTTGAAGCTGATTTTTTAGTTTGTGTTTTTTGGATTGCTTTAAGTTTTGTGGGTTTTTTTTAGGCTTTCTCCAAGCCATGAACTTCTGAAATGCAGTAATAGAGATCTTCTTATCATGATCTCTGTTGGACTAGAATTACATTACACTTCGGTGCTGTAAGTGAGAGTCAGCTGAGGAATTAATTTCATTTCAGACCAATATAATTGTGAGTTCCAGACCTGCCCCTCTAATTCTGTTTAAATTAATTCACTCCTGGTAGAGTCTATCACACTCATGTGCCTTGACTGTTCACCGTGAACCCCATGTCACAAGGCTTCTATAAACCTTATCTTGTCTTTAAAGAAAAAAAAAAAAAAANAAAAAAAAAAAAAAACAAACAAACAAACAAAAAAAAAAACACAAGACCTCTGTCCTCATTGCTTTACAAACACCAGGTCTTTATGATTGTGAATGCCGTCCTGGACATTGCTGGAACACAGAATGAAAAAACAGAAGTCTCATGTGATAAAATGATTAAGACACCCAAAACTCTGTCAGTGGGCATGGTCTCAGATTTGTCCAGGGGGTAGCTCTGGAGCCCTGCCCTGCTGCTCTGAGAAATGCAAGCAGGTTCTCAGCTCTCCCCTCTCAGAGCAGGAGAGCTGTGTTATCGCCTGCGCAGAGAAGCAGGCTCTGGGGTAATTCTTTAATCTGCCGCAGGAGGGTTGCGGACTGCAGGAACACTGAACCGCAGCCCCGAAGTGCTGCCTCAGCCCTTGGTTTGACTCACCTGGCAGCAAACCAGAATGGATAAAAGGGAAACAGAGTAAGGGAAGCGGCAGGAATTAATGACATCCTAGAGAGACACGAGCTGTGTTAACTCAGGTTAGCACTTCAGCAAATACTTCAGGTTTTTATGTGTTTGGGTTTTTTGGGGGTTTTTTTTTGGGTTTTTTTTTTTTTTCCCAGTGCTAAACTGTTTTGTAGAACCTTTTCTGGTCACTCAGCCCCTTTCCTCATCAGTAAGTCAAAATACCCATTCCATGTATTTTTAACGGTCAGAAATCTTGTTCCATATCAACAGAAAAAAAAAATAGCGAAGAGCAAAATCTTCTTGCCCTTCGTGAGCCCAAACACACACAGCAACTGTGGAGGCACAGGGGAAACTGGTGTGTTTCCCATGCAGAAAGTCAGGGACTGGTGTAAGGTTCAGTCTTTTCCTATGGAGGCAGAAAAGGCACGTGTTTTGCCACTTCAGTGGGCATTCTCATGCACCTGCCATCCCCGTTCCCATGCAGTACATGGCATACAGCTCTGGCATTGCTGTGCTAACTGCACAGAGAGTGGCAGAACTGCAGCCCCGTGGAGCCTGGGCGGTCTGGAGGCGCCCACACGCTGCCTCCTCCCAGCCCTGGGCAGTTTGTGCGTGTGTGGTTTTCTCAAACCCCTGCCCTCACACCCCCACTTTCCCAAGGGTGCCAGAAGGGCTCAGGCTGGCTCTGGGGTGATACAAACCATAGTGTTGCCAGCTCAAAACAGAAAAACCAGAAAGAACTGTTGTCTTGTTGGGGGTGGGTTTTTTGTGGTTTTGTTGTTGCTGTTGGTTGTGTTTGGTTTGTTGTTGTTGTTTTTTGGTTTTTGTTTTTGGAGGCTTTTTTTTTTTTGTAGTTGTAGAAAAGATACCACAAACTGCACATTGAGGGCAGATATTTTCTCCATTGCCATAACATAACTGTTCTTTACCTGTTCCCTGGAGCTTTACTAGTACATAATTTCCAGATTATCACTTCCATCTTGTGCATGTGGAGATGCTACTCTAGTAGAGTTCATCCTCAGGAGAAAATATTAGGCATTTTAAATTGTTCTCCTTGTCTTTCCCTGCAGATATATTTTATGCTAACAGGGAATGCAATCTTCAGCACAAACTCAGGAACAACATGGTGAACTATAATAATTATTGGACCTGTTAGGTCTATTATGGAAATAAATCTTCTGTGAACCAACATTTTCCCTCTTATGTTTCACAGAGAGACAGTAACCCTTCTGCTGTCAATGAATTAATTTGCTAAAAGAAGCTGGAGTTCATAGATAAATCTTAGGATTATTTCTCATTTACATACTAGCTTAACATTTATGTGCAGTTCCATTTGTGTGATACTCCTGGGGACAATCCAGGGAGCAATATGAATCATCTAATATGTTAAAATTAAGCTACAATAGAAGGGGAGAAAATCTATCTTTTTTATTATTATTTTGAATTATTTAGAATAGTCTTTGTGATTAATTATCTAGCACTGTATGCATATTATTCCAGAGTCATTTTTGCATCTGTCTGATGCTGGAGCATACTTGGAGAAAGCTTTCTGTGCTGAGACTCCTTCAGAGTGTACATTATCTCAAGGACTAATGATTGTGGCTTGTGTGATATCCTGGTTCAGACATGGATTGGTTTTTTCATCTTATTTATGGTGAAGAAACAAGGTCAGAGGCATAAATGAAAGCAGGACCAGTGTACTTCCTATTTCCTGTGGAGTCCCTAGAGCTCTGGTTTGAAATCATTACTGCTGTTAATTAATGATTTGCCAGCTGTCTGCACTAATTTTATAGCATTTATGTATGCAGAGCCATTGTGCCTCACATTCCTGCTTGAGACTCAAGAAGCAAGACACTAGAATCACACTTACATGTTCATTTGTTATTTTGAATATGGTCTGCTTGCACAGACCAAATTGTAAGGCTTGCTGAAGAGGTTTGGCAGCAGCAGAGATCTACTTTGGGACATTTTAGACATTTTCATTTCAATTTTTGCTCATTTTGGGCAGTAATACATCAAGAAAAAGGCAAAGTGGTCTGTTTATTCTTGTTTTAAGGGTAGACATCAGATTAAAATTGGAGTGGAAAAGCTGGGCACTATAATGTATTAGCCAGACAGATTCTTACAGAAAACATAATTTCTCTGTGTGTTAGTGGCTGCCCCACTGCCCTGAATGCCTACACTTAGTTGCAATGCATGCATGGCTTTGCTTGGCTCCATAAAACCCTCATTTCTCCTGAAGGTTTGGGAAACCAGATGGTTGCAGTAACACCAGTCCCAGTGACCAACTCCATTTCTCTGTAGCAGTCCTGCAGCTACAGTCGGCTCAATGTTTTCTTCAGTATTTGTTTCCCAATCTCTTCTTTGACGGCTTCTGTCAATGTGGGCTGTTATGCAGCTGTGGCATTTCTGACAGAAATGGCAATATCTTAGTGGTGGCTGAATGTACATACCCTTTACAGGTTTTGGAGTGGGAGCCCACTACTCTAGAACTGATTAATCTGAACGGTCGGGTATCCTGGTTTCAGCCAGGAGACAGTTAATTTACTTTCCAGTAGCTGGTTCAGTGCTGTGTTTTGGATTTAGAATGAGAATAATGTTGATAACCCACAGATGTTTCAGTTGTTGCTAAGCAATGGTCAAGGACTCCAGCATCTCATATTGCCCTGCAAGGGAGTAGGCTGGGGGCACAAGAAGTTGAGAGGGGACACAGCTGGGACAACTGACCCAAACTGGACAAAAAATATTCCATACCATATGACATCATGCTCAGTATGCAAACTAGGGGGACAGCTGGTCTGGGGCCACAGCTCAGGTGCTCTCTGGGCATCGGTCAGTGAGTGGTGAGCAATAGCCCTGTGCATGGTTGTTTTGTATATAACAACAACTACTACCACTATCATTATTATTGTTGTTGTTAATATTATTATTATTATTTTCCCCCTTCCATTTCTGTCTTATTAAACCATCTTTATCCCAACCCACAAATTTTAATCTTTATTTCTGAATCTCTCCCTTGTCCTGCTGCAGGGAAAGGGAAAACAAGTGAGCAAGCTGTGATATTTAGTTGCCAGCCAGGTTAAACCACAACAGCCATTTTTCTGACACCCAACATGATGCCAAGAGGGTGAAGATAATCACAGATCTGACCAGAGTGTTTTAAAACAAATTTTTATTAACATTCATTGTATTAGTTTAATAGCCACTCATCACAGTGTTGATTTATTTGCTCACAGAGTTGCGCTTGTTCTCCGAGTTGCACTATGTAGCACCTTACTTGCTGTGTATGTTCCTTCTTGTGGTGTTTGTCACCTCTGGGGGCTGGGTTAAGGTTTATCATTTGTCATTGGTAACACTGGCCTCTGATACGATAAAATTGCTGGTCATGAGACCAGTCTGGTATCTGTATGCAGACTGCCCTCATCTCCATACTCTGGGAGCCATCACTCAGAAACTAGTAATAATTTATGACTTCTTAGAGGGCCAAGCTATAGGTGAGACAAAGTGGGTGAAGATGTCCCTCACTCCTTCACCCTCGTTTCCTCCTTTTTGTCTTCCCCTTTTCCTTATTCTCCAGGCTAGTTACTACAGCTTTTGAGAATTTTGAATATTATTGGGATGTTCAGACTTGGATGTTTCTGTTGATACATCTTATATTGCTGAATGTGCTCCAGATCTTGTTTGGAGGCTGGACAGTTGTGAGTGTCAGGGTGTATGGGACAGTACGGGCAAGTACCTAGGACAGTAGGCGCCTCCAATGTTTTCGACTTCATCCCTGAGCAGAACCCTGAAAAACTAGCAAAATACTTGGAAAAAGTGAGCTGTCACCCAGGCAATTCCTGAGAGACACAAATCGCTGCAACATGCTGAGGCCTGGCCACAACCACTGAGCCCTGTCCAACATCACTCACTACCCTCGAGGGCAGGAGAAGGTCTCTTAATCTGACAATGAAGTGACAGCTATTGCAGCTACTCCAACCCCCATGATGTGGCTGAACCAGAGAGCCAACTTATGTCATTATCAGCCGTTCTTATACACACAAAGAAATGCTGGGAACAAAAGTCAACTCATTTCTTACAGGAAGAAACTCTTCTGTTACCTAAGGGAAGAAGTGGATGAGGCAGACTACTCCAAAGCAAGGCCATCATGAGAACAGAAGGAAGAAGAGACAGGACTCAAACAAGGAGATAACCACCCAGTCTCTATCCCTGTGTTTGCAGCTGGATATATGAAGACATTTCAGCCGTCTTCCAGGTGAGCACATCATCACCTGTCTGTTCCAATGCTGGGATAACTGGGCCAGTAGCCTGGAATTAGAGGGTAGGGAAGCAAAAAATCTGGGATCTGTTTCTAGGGAAATGGGCATTGACAAAGTGGTTGAAAAAAAAGTGGAAAAGGGGCATGAGGCCTCAGCCTCTAGAGGTGCTGCCAGTTCAGGAGAGAAGGAAAGGCATCCCTCCCAGGGAGATATAATCTATCACCCAGGCAAGTGGATCAGTACGGACAGAGGTATCCTATACCTGAAGAAATTATCTGTGCTGGAGGTGATTTATGGTAATCCACACAAAAAGTGTCCTGGTTTCAGCTGGGATAGAGTTAAATTTTTTTTCCCAGTAGTTGGTACAGTGCTGAGTTTTAGATTTAGAATGAGAATAACATTAATAACACACTGATGTTTTAGTTGTTGCTAAGCAGTGGTCAAGGACTCTTCAGCATCTCATATTGCCCTGCAAGTGATTGGTCTGGGGGCACAAGAATTTGTGAGGAGACACAGCCACGACATCTGACCCAAACTGGGCAAAGAGTTATTCCATACCATATGCCATATACATCCCAGTATCTAAACTGGGGGAACAGCTTGCCAAAGGGCACTGCTCAGGAATTGTCTGAGCAGTGAGTGGTGAACAATAACATTGTGCACCATTTGGTTTTGTACATTCTAATTATTTTAGAGTTCTTCTTATTGTTATTGCTATTATTATTACTATTTTCCATTCCTTTTCTGTCCTATTAAACTGCCTATATCCCAACCCACAAAGTTTTGTCCAATTTTCTCCACCACCCTATTGAGGAAGGGAGAAATGAGTGAATGGCTGTGTCCTATTTAGCTGCCTACCAAGTTAAAACACAACACTGGCTTAGTGTTTAAGCTATTCCTGACCCCCTGCTGCTTTGAGTTCCTCTACGAAGTTTATATTTTTCATACCTACTCCTTGAAGACATTGTTTAACTTGTGTATTATTCCTTGTAGACAAAATACTCCTTCATAATGTGAGAAAAAAGGAAAAGCACATGAGTTTTTCTAAAGCACCTCCAAAAAAATAAAGCAATGTTACAGTAATTCCAGTTTTCAGTAGTCTCAGTAGTGATGAACTATGAACTTGAATTAGCAAGGTTTCATTGTATTTCAGTTTAAAGCATAGCTGAAAGTGTTTCACCTTCGTAAATGGCAAAATTTCTATAGAAGCCAGGTAATGGTGCAAGGGTTTGGAGCCTTTTGAAACAGATGGTGTCACACAAATGTTGGATCATCACAACAGCAAAAATAGAGGACAACTGGTTGGTTTATAGGTATATGTATAGCACAGGAGTGATCTGAAGATTTACAGGTCCCCTCTGAGGCCAGGCTGTGCTTATTTCTATATCACTTTTACACTCCCTTGATTCAGAAGTCTGCAGTTTTTGCTTTCTTTATCAGATTTGGTCAGTCACAGGGAAATGTCTTTCAAATAAGCACCTTGAAATATTAGATATTGAATTACTAAGACCATAAAGCAAGGTAAAAGAAAAGATGCTTAGATACCAGTGGGCACAAAATATGCCAAAGGATTTATCTTCTCCTCCTCCCTCTCTCCCATCCCAAACAATCCTTTTCAATATTGAACAGGTCTGAGAAGAATCCAATCCAGCAGGTCAAGATAGGGTCAGATTTCCTGACCTGCTTGCCCCCACCTCTTGATAATCTAGAAATGAAAATCAATTCTTGTCTTTGAGCTTGTGAGGAGCTCATAATTGCTTTAGACTAAAGCACCGAGTGCTTGCTTTTTCTGCCACCCTTCAATTCTTAGAGATGGGGATGTCATTTTTCAAGTTGAGTGCACTGTCAGATTTAGATTGCGTGGTAACCATGTAGAAAGATTTCTACTCAGAATGAGATTTCTCCTCATTGCTGTGCCTTTTATTTGGGTCCAAATTCTCCTTTTCACTCTTATCTATGGGGTATCATGATACATTTTGAGTGCATTATCTATGGAATATAGTTATTTTTATTAGGGACAAAACTGGAGCTCTTTTGTAGCCACTGAAATGATTTGATAAATAAAAACTAAGGCTAGATTTGCTCCTTGATCTTTTGTTTATAGCACTTTCTGCCACAAATCATACCAGTAATGTATGTGTGTAGAATTACATCTTATTTTCATTAAGTGTAGCTTTTTAGCCAATAAAACTGGACATAGAATCTATTCAATTATGATAGACCATTTCTAGGCCATTTTGGATTGCTGTGAATTGCTTTCTTGAAAATAAGTTTGTAGGAGACTGTGCTGTGCCAGTTATCTGGTGGGGCTTACCCAGCACAGTGGGCTCTGACAGACAGGTTGCTGCCCCTGGAGCCAGGGGAAGGGAGCTGGAAATCTGGTCCCATTGAATTGTCAGCTGCAGAGGAGGGAACTTGCTTGGGACCATATTCCCTTCTGATGAGATTTCCTGTGTGAGCCTGAAACCTCAAATGTTTAACATTTTATCTGCATTGATTTCCAAAACATAGTAAAACAAGAGAGGTCCAAC